>JACERP010000079.1:0-383545 GCA_014080715.1 Scenedesmus sp. NREL 46B-D3 | reverse complement strand
CACAACAGCAACCTGCTGGTGACCACCTGCTGCGCTCGAGGGGTAAACAACCAAAGACACGCCTGCTCGCCCAAACACTGAGTGCGTGTGCATCACACACGGAACAACAGCCGAAACGTGCCCTCACCTGCTCCCTGCTCCAGCTGCCCACCGCGCCGCCCTCGCTGAGGGTGCGCGTGCCGACCGCCACCGCGCCCACGCCGCCCGGGCCGGGCTGGCAGGGCTCGCTGGCGCGCCCGCCGGACGCGACAACGCGCAGCAGCCCCGCCTTGGGCTCGTTGTCGGTGTGCCTGCAGGACAGGTTGCGGCGGCGGCGGTCGACGGCACGTGTCTGGGTTTTATGCTGGCTGCTCGGAGCAGTGCGCGCGACGAGTGCAGACGGCTCGGCACGACGGCAACACCACCATGCTGCGGGCCATGCGCCTGTGAAGCACTCGGCGTGAGGCGGCAGCTGCCAGCAAAGCCGACAGACGTTTGGAACGGCACAGCAGGCTGTCGGCATGACGACGACACCACGCTGCGGGCCATGCGCCCGTGAACTCCTCAGTGTGGCGAAGCAGGCGCCACGACCACCGCACACAGCTGACAGACGGCACCAGCGCGGCATGGCAGGTCGCGTGGGAAGAGCGCATGACGCAGCCCACCTGTAGTTGATGCGGATGCCGTTGCTCAGGCGCCGCTGCGTGATGCCCGTGTCAGGGTCGGTGCGGGGGCGGCACAGCTTGGGCTGCAGCGCCTCCGGCGGCATGTCCAGCAGCTCCTGCAGCTCGCCCTGCAGCGGGATGAAACGCGGCTGCAGCTCCTGCAACGTGTACAGCAGCAGTACGTGATGGCAGTGGCGGGTGCTTGGGCATCAGTTGTGCGGTGCAGCTGCCTGCAGTCACAGAGCTTGGGGGTGGACGCCATCGCTGTTGCATGTCCGCCAGCAGACAGTTATGAGTATGCCGCACGACACATCCACCTGCTGCTGAAATCATTTGTAATAACAGGCTTGTGACAGCAGTTCTGAAGGTATGTCACAACAGAAGTGAGGATGCAACATGTGACACCCTGCAACGCCCACCTCCATGGTTGCCTCAATCTCCTGAGGGTCCACCAGGTGCTGCGGCAGCTCCACGTCGGGCGTCGGCTCAATCGTCAGGTCCGGCGAGGCCAGCGCACTCAGGATCTGCTCGGGGCTCAGGTCAAACCTGTTCAACACAAAATTCACCATTTATGGTGTTTATGCCAGCAAAGCAGTCCCTTCTTTGGGTGGGCTGTGCTGGGTGGGTTCTTGATTTAGGGTTTTGATCTGGCAGTAGCACTGCCACAGCTGGTAATTTATGCTGGGCTTACCGCAGGGCTCTTTATGTTCCTGTTTTGTCGCTTCACGACACACAGTCTGCCGCTTCGCGGCAGTGGTAGACGCTTCAATGGCTTCCGCTGAAGAGATGCAAGCTGAAATCACGGCACTCAAGAACGAAATTGCACGCTTGAGTACGCGTATAGAGGACAGAGCCTCTTCGAGTCGGGCGTCTGAGCCTCCTGTTGTCGTGCCCCCTGCTAGCGCCAACGTGCCTCTGCCTTCTGCCGTTGGCGACATCCCACACGTGAATGATAACCCAGTTCCACGCTTGGCGAACGCTCCTAAAACCCCTACGCTTTTAGATCTGCGCATGGACAGGGGCTTCGTAGCCGTGAGTCAGGGGGGCAGCGCGTCCATGCAGTGTGAGTACCGCTGGTCAGCGAGCGCCTTCAGCTATCTAAAGGACGTGGTGCTCTGCTGGTGGCAGGCAGCACAGGTGGCAGCGCACAGCACAAACACAAACTGACATCCTGGATGCAGAACAGCGCCTGACGGAATATGAAGAACAGCAGCGCCGGCGGCAGGGGGCTGCAGGCGCTGCTGTTCTTCATATTCCGTCAGGCGCTGTTCTGCATCCAGGATGTCAGTTTGTGTTTGTGCTGTGCGCTGCCACCTGTGCTGCCTGCCACCAGCAGAGCACCACTTCCTTCAGATAGCTGAAGGCGCTCGCTGACCAGCGGTACTCATACTGCATGGACGCGCTGCCCCCCTGACTCACGGCTACGAAGCCCCTGTCCATGCGCAGATCTAAAAGCGTAGGGGTTTTAGGAGCGTTCGCCAAGCGTGGAACTGGGTTATCATTCACGTGTGGGATGTCGCCAACGGCAGAAGGCAGAGGCACGTTGGCGCTAGCAGGGGGCACGACAACAGGAGGCTCAGACGCCCGACTCGAAGAGGCTCTGTCCTCTATACGCGTACTCAAGCGTGCAATTTCGTTCTTGAGTGCCTTGATTTCAGCTTGCATCTCTTCAGCGGAAGCCATTGAAGCGTCTACCACTGCCGCGAAGCGGCAGACTGTGTGTCGTGAAGCGACAAAACAGGAACATAACTTTTATTACTGCTACAGCGCAGCATAAAAAGTAACATGTTTAGATCCACACATGCGTCAGAACAGCTGATGATGACCGCCGGACCAATGCACCAGTTGCAAGGACTGCGCAGCAAAGGATCACTGCTAGGCACCAACGCACTGAGCTTGTGCAAAACCAAAACACGTCCTGCCCCAGCAGCACAAGCGTAAACAGTGTGTCCCAAAAACTTGCAACGCACGCCCACCTGTAAGCGCCCTCTGGCGCCTCCATGTCCTGCAGGGCGTCAAGCTGGCGGCCCTGCGACTCCAGCTCCTCAAGGTTGATGGCATCTGCGCACGACATAACACAACTTATGCGTGCCGGCAGGAACAACACATCGAACGGGGCATGGTGCATGAAGCCACATCCAAGCGCACAGACTGAGTTGTTGGTGGCACGCAAGACCACAACAGAGATGGTCTGATGGCGAGCTCATTCATGGTGCCGGCAGAAGGGGTATCCAGAGCTACGCGCAGCTGCTGCTGCTGCTGCCGCACCTGCGTCAAGGTGCCCACTCGCACCCAGGCCGCCCCGGCCATGCCCGAAGCCGCCACCAACAGACACCTGCAGCAGGTAAAGTGACCCGCACTCGTCAGCACCAGCAGCAGGGCACGGCTGAGCCTGCCACAGCACAAACACGGCATGCACATGAGACTAGCAGGAACGGCAGGTGGCCGTCTATGCCAGTTGCAGCACAGAGCAGTCTACACCGAGCTTGGCTGTGGCACTGTGGCAATGTGCAGGAGGTCGGGCGCGGCGCACAGCGCGCCAGTGCACCAGCAGTTGTCTGACTCACCACGTCGCCTGCTGCGGATACATAGGCGGGGATGCAAGCCACCACAGAGGTAGCCCTGCGGAGCAGAAGCAGCAGCAGCAGCATGCCGCAAGCATTACTCCAGCATACTTGATGCTGCTGACCGCTCACCACCCGCCATGCATAACTGGCCAAAAGCAGATGGCTTCGACAAGATGCTCATCATGAGTGGTGCTGCAATCCCTGTGGCCTGTTGGGTGACGTACCCTTCAGCGCAGATCTTCTGCTGACAAATGCAGCGACCATCCGCCACAGACATGAACTTGCAATAACTGTTACAAATCAGGGGCATGTGACAAATAACGACGACATACGTGTTGTTCCTAACTCACCGTGTTGGTCCTGGCCGTGCCCACTTGTCCTCCTGGCTGGGGTCTGCTGCCAGCGCCAGCATCTCGCCCTCCCTGCCCACGTCGCTGGCAAAGGTCAGCAGGCTGGCGGCCACGGCGTTCACTTCCTCCAGCTTGATGTCCGCCGCCACTGCCATCATCGCCTCGTGCGCCTCGCTGCAAGCCCACACAGACGGCACGAGCGCTTCAATCATTGTACGTGAAAAGGAGTAGGTGCAAAGGCGAGGCACTGAGATGCAGAGCCACACAAATTCCTAGTTGCTGATTGCTGATGCTCTACGCCACTCGTGACAGCGCGAAGCAACAGCAGCACCCGCTCACAGCGCATCCTGGTAAAATGATGTCCAGCGTGCAGATGCCGGCACTGCTCCGTTCTTTCGCCCCAACACTCCAGCACTGCTTCACGGCAACCACACAGCACCCCACATTGCAGTAGCACTTTGCAAAGTCCTGCTCACCGCCGCAGCTGCAGACCAGGATCGGCGACTCAGCAGCCGCGTCACTCACCCGTGGCTCATCACCGTGTGGCCGAGCGCCAGACTCTCCATGACAAAGTCAAGGCTGTTGATGCTGGGGATGCTGTTGGCCTGCTCCGACAGCTGCGCGCTGTCCCGCATGATGGCCAGAATGTAGCGCTCAAGCTCGCTGGGCGTCAGGCCAAAGCGCTGCAGCCGCCGCATCTCCTCGACAGCAGCCTGCGCGCACACCGACGGCAGCACAGCACGCAGCCTCAGACGGACTCAGTGGCGCGGCCTTCAGCACTTGATGAGATCACATACAACTCAACACGCCGGAAAATGGACTGGCAGGTACACAGTTCCAAACGCCTGTGGATCCGTTGCCGGCACCTGCTGACAGCAATTGCGACGACTGACACTGCAGCCGTCGCGCCGACATGTAACCCTTCCGTAACATGTTATGTTGTCACGTGCGACTGGTCATGCCGGGCGCACCTGCACCGTCTCCTGCCAGTGCACGGGCTGCGCCGTAATGGTGAGCATGGACACGCTGCAGCCCTCGCGCCCGCTGTCGCTGATGTCCAGCTCAATGCCGATGAAGGGAGGGTCGGCACGAACATACCTGCAGCAGCAGCGGCAGCAGCAGCAGCAGCAGCGGACACAGAAGTCACGAACATACCTGCAGCAGCAGCGCAGCTCGTCGTCGTCGTAATGAGCAGTGGTTCCCGCCAATGTGCACGCACACACCTGTGCCAAGGTGCCGACGGCTGGCAACGACGCAAGCATGGGCAAGCTTGCTGCCTTCTATGGCTCAGTCTGGCTGGTCTTGCAGTAGTAACAAACCAGCTGCAGCTGCCGCCCGGCTGCCTCAGCGCCTCAAATGCGGTAGCACCCACCTCTGGTTGATCCTGAACTGGAACGCGCTCAGGATCAGGCGCACCATGAAGCTGTACTTCAGGTCGCCCATGCTGCTCAGGCTGACGACGGGCAGCTTGCAGAACACCGTCAGCATGAAGTGCTGCAGCAGCGGGTGCCGGAAGATGCTGACCGGCGGCACCGGCGGCTCGCTGGGCTGCAGCGGCCCGCAGCCGTGCCGGTGCACCACCGGCGGCCGCACCGGGTGGCGCAGCTTGCGCCCGTCGTCCGCGACCGCCACCACGCCCGCGCCCAGGACGCTGTTGGCGTCGCCGTTGATGACAATGTTACGGGCCCAGGAGCCGTCCGCCGAAGCCACGCAGGCGCCGGGTTTGGCGGCGCCGACGGCCGCGGCGGCGGCCGCGGCCGGCACGAGCTGCGCCGGCAGTGCGTCCACTGCTGCTGCGATGGCGGCTGTGCCGTTGCCGTTGCTGCTGCTGCTGCTGCTGCCATTGCCTGCGGCGCCATTGCTGCTGCTGCCGTTGGCTGAGATGTGGTCCAGCACTGCTGCTGCCACATCCTCGCCATGGTCAGCCAGGCTGCCTGCAGCAGCAGCAATAGGCATGCAGTAGCAGCGTTGATGGTCACAGCACATGAAACCAGCAGCATTCAGCCACAGGGTGCAAGCGGCATATCACGGCATGGCCACGCGTGCCCTGGTGCAACATGCTGGAAGCGTGCAGCCATGCTTGTGCGTTACCTCTAAGCAGCAAGCAAGTCTGGAACCGCTCTGTTGCCTTGCTTGGGTGATGCTGATGAACATCAGTGTGCCACTACGCACATGTGTCACAGTGACCACAGCTGATGAAGCCTCCTACAGCCAAAATGACCTTGTCAGGTCTTGCACATTGTACAGCATGCCGCTGTATTTGCAGGCCAGCCAACATCTAGCTGAACCCCACACTGACGTAACAAGTAACAAAACCATGACATCACACCTGCAGGGAAGCCCCCAAACGAGGCCTCGATGAGGCGGATGACCTCCTCGTTGGACCTGTCCAGGTCTCCCACGATATACAGCGTCACGTTGCCTGGGAAGTACCACTTGCTCCAGAAGTGCTGCACTATGGCGTGCTCCCAAGCCTTGACCTGGTCAGTCTTGCCAATAGGAAACCTGTTTTGAAGGTTTGAGGTGAGGAGGCAAGCAGCAGACACAACACAGAAAAGTAAAAGAAAAAAGATGAGTCAGCCAACATGCGGCACTATGGCATGCTCCCAGGCCTTGACCTGGTCAGTCTTGCCGATGGGGAACCTGTGCTTGAGGTAAGGAGGCAGGCAGCAGAAACAAGACAGAAGATACATCAAAAGGTGAGTCAGCCAACATGCTGCACCATTGCGTGCTGCACCACTGCAGGCCTTGACCTGGTCAGTCTTGCCGATGGGATCCTGTCAGCCAACCGGGAGAAATCAACAGACAAGGTGGATCAGAAGTTGTGTCACTCAACATGCTGCACCACTGCAAGCGTCCACGCCCGTTGCTGGTTGCCCTTGCCAATGGACGTGCGCACGATGCAGCACAACTGGGCGCACAAGCACGAAGCACACCTCAAGAACAGTGGCAAACAGAACAGGAGCATACACATATGCCGTCACTCAACTGCTGTTTTGCACGTGCAGGCGAGTTTGCAGTCTGGCAGCCAGTTGTGCTGCACACAAATGAACATGCACTGGACACAGAAGCAGGACATCAACGCGCGACAAAGACGGCCAGCCGCTGCAGACGACCACCGCGGCGCACCTGCAGCCCAGGTTGTTCTCTGCGTGCAGGTGTGTCAGCAGCTGGCAGTCGATGCGGTACTCGATGGTGTTCATCATCTGCGCCTCTGCCAGCACGGCCTTGCGCTCCTTCTCGATGCGCATAGGCAGGAACTGGGGCACAAACGCGATCTCCGCCAGCGCCTCCAGCACCTGTTCAAGGTGAAGTTCAAGGTGGAGTTCAACAGAAACGGATGCAGCAAGATAATATGACACAGGAGCAAGGTTGTGGGTAGCAAGGCACCGCAGGAGGGCCACGCAGCGGAAGCAACGCTGCTGACGTGGCCAGGGGGCAGTGCATACTGGCAGACACGCACAGTACGGCATGTACTGCACTGCCAGCAGTGCGCACAGGCATGCGGTGCATCACAGCACGCAACACCACAGGCTGCGCTTGCACTGTCGCTGCTGCCGCGCGCACTGCGCTGCCCTCCTAGCAACCTACACACCGCCACCAGCAAGCGCCAGGCCCACCTGCGGCAGCATGGGCGTCCCTGTGATGCAGTTGGTGAGCGGCGCGTGCACGTGGAACACGGTGTGGTGGAAATCCGTGTACGCGTTGGCGCGCGCCCCGGTGCCCAGCAGGCTCTCGCGGCGCTTGCTGCCCAGGAAGGTCACGTGCTCCACCAAATGCGCCACACCCTGCAAACGGGTTTGAAAAAGGGTCGAACAACAGGTAACACTTAGAGTTACGTTGTCGGTTGGGGATGGTGCTGCTGCTGCTTCCCTGTGCAATGCATCTGATCTCGTGCCGCTGCTCTGCGGTCCAGCAGCAGCACAGAACACGCTGCGGTGGCAGACGCCTGGGGTGCCCAAGCAAGGCCACGACTGTTGAACAATGCACACGGCAACACCTTGACGATGCACACAGCACGGCAGCGACATCCAGCGCACTGCTCACTGCTCAGACGTACCCCATAGCACGCCTGAAAACTCCTGCTGCCACACAATGCTACTGCTCAGATGCACCGCCGTGCCTGGCCTGACCTGACAAAAAACAACAACACAACCGGCAAAACGCAGGCCCGACGCTGCAGCTGTACAACACACCTGCCCGCGCTCCCGCTCACCCACGCCTGTGCGCAACTGCATGGTGCTCATACATGACTGTGCTCATGCGCTACTGCAAGGTGTTACAGCACGACTGTGCCCGAGTGGACCAGAACAGCACGCAATGGAGGCAGGCGTGTTGCTGGTTTGCTGCGTACCTGCTCATGCTGCCGCTCATCCACGCTGCCGGCATGCACCTCCAGATGGGCCTCAAAGCGCTGCGGCGGCGTGCGGTTGGGCAGCAGCACGTAGCGCAGCCCATTGCTCAGCTGCCCTGTGATCAGCTGGCTGTTGCCCTTCACGCGCTGCGACAGCAGGTCGCTGCTGCTGCTGCTGCCGCCGCCGCTGCTGCTGTCTGTGCCCGTAGGACTGTCGGCGACACCAGCCTGCAATGCAATGTATTGCACGTGAAGCAACGCAGAGTAGTGTGACGGCAGGGGACCGACCACAGGCAGACTTGCACTCTGCTGTCACAGCTAACATGCAGCACTGTGAGGACGACGTTGCCATGCAGTGCATGGAAGGCTCTGCGCATGCATGCACGTACACCAGGCAGTAAAGCCAGGCGCTGCACCCTCCCTGCATCGTGTCTGAAGATGTGTGTGGTATACAAGCATGTATGCATGCACAGCAGCATGCTCATGGTTGACTTGCCTGATGTGCATGCAGGCACTACACATCGCTGCCTAGCACAGTCCTGCAAGCTCAAAAGTGCAGGGCAAGGCAAGCACAGCCCATACATATGCAAGAACACAGTGGCGACTGCCAGATGCAGACAGGGTGTTGCAGCTCTGAATGCATGCAGGCAACAGCTACAGCGCTGCAAGCGCCTGATGCACCAGCACTACAAATGGTCCTGGGCTGCCTGCACATTCCACCCACTCACCAGCGCGGCGGATATGATCACACGCCTGCCACGGACGTGCACAGACGCTGCAATGTGCGGCCCCGCAGGCCTGGGCCCTGGCCTGAACGGGCTCCAGGCATGCTGCTGGTGGCAGGACCTGCTGCTGCTACTGCTGCTGACCCTGGGGCGTGCTGCTCCGTGAGTGCCAGCCAGCCTGAGCAGGGTGCATGCAACCAAGACATTTGAAGGCCGGTAAGTGAAGTCAAAAGTCGTGGTTGCGAGATCGCGCATCAACATGCCAGAACAGGTCTACCCACTGCTCACGCAGACCAGTATCCTTGGTCACGGCAATCCCTGTCCCGTTCAAGCAGCTCACCCAGTTCCAACAGCCGAGTTTACTATTGTAGCACATGTACGGCGTGCTCCAAGCAATCCCCTTGAGGGACCAGCGCTCGCCACACGCGCATGGACACGCTGAGACTGCTTGTTCAGACCCGTATGTGCACCAGGAGTTCTTTGCAGCTGGTACATGCTGCTGGCGTGCCTGATCGCCAGGCCAATGTGAGGGCGGTGAGCAAACCCAGGCCTCGTGTACTTTTTTGCCGTCAACTTTTAGTAAGGGACAATGAACGTGCATAGGAAGGCGAGGCGCGGCAACATACCAACCAGCCGTGCCATGGCACTTACCACCAAACCACAAAATGCAGGGTCTAGCTTAGACCCTCCACATCAGCTAGCAGCGCATTGACTGCACCGGACGTCAGCGTGTAAACCACAGATGCCTTGCCGAACGGTGGCATGTCTGAGGGATACAAATAGTGCGCTGATGCAGCTGATCACCTTGCACAGCGTGCTTGAGTTTTGAGTTGGCTACATGCTGTGCCTCAGTGCCATCAACAGAGTGCAGTCAGCATGCTTTAAAGCCATGTCAGTGCCCCCGAAGCATCACAGGCAGATGTGCTGCAGTCATCAGGGTGACACATGGAACTACCACATGGCGTGCGCATGCACAGGTGGTTGGTGGTCTCCTACAGCTGACACCTTCGAGTGTGCCAGGTGTTCACCAGGCCAACACGGCTGAAGCAGCATTTGCGGCAGGCATATCGTTTGCACGCAAACACTGTTGAACGGCTTTGCAGGCTGCACTACAGCAGTGGCAAGACGTCGGGGCAAATTGGAGTCAGATGAAGCCAGCCTGCTTTGGGGCAGGCTGAGTTCTGCGCTGAACGGGTGGGGCATGCTGTGCTCAGCAGACGCAACGCAGAAGTATGACAGCAGGTGCATGGATGCTGACCGCACTGGTGAATAGGGCAGGCAGGGGAATCATGCAGTAGATGCAACCAATTGCGTCCGTAACAGACAGCTTCTGTTGTGAGACCAGCCTGGGAGGTGGGACCAACTTAGTTACTTGAAGCTATGGTGCATTTTGCTGTGCAGCCTGCATCGTAGGTGGCTGCGCAACCATGCAGTTGTGTATGCATGCTTCGTGGTCGCAAGTCATCATGGGTGTGTGCATGCACTGCTGCTTCTCATCAAATCAGCAGCCCTGTGACTAGCAGGGAAACAAAGTGTGCAACAAAGTGTGCATGATTATCATTGATAGGTTGGAGGATGAGCTTCAGTACTGAGCTTCAGTACTAGTAGCGCTGATAACTTCCTGTTCTAACTGCTGTGACGTGCTTTGAAATACCGGAATACTGAATTACCAAAGTAGGGCCACTGGCCCACCCGCAAAGGAGCCAAACAAGGCTCATGGGGTCCACAAAACTCAAAAGAAGACCACACCAAAAGAAGCCGCAACCTCAACAAGCTCGCTTTGCCCAATGAGCCTGTCATTGGCTCCTGGAATGCGGCAGTGCCAGCAGGGGTCTTGAGGCCAACAGATGCCGTGACACGATGTAGATGCCATGTAGGTGCTTGGGGCGCGGGGCCGATGGCGCTGATGCTATGGCTTGAATGGGTAATATGATGATGATGATGTAGGTGCAGCAATGAGCTGCGCCACACTGCAGTACTGGATGGCCAGCTGGTTGGTGTGGTGCTGCAGGCAGGGGCGCCCAACTGAAGCAGTCATGCACAGGCCCCGTGAGTGCGTGCGCGCAGCAGAGCTTATGTGCAGGAGGGTGGTAGGCTGTGGGACACTCCTTTGCATGCATACAGTGCTGCGTCCTTTCACAGGCCCGCAGGGCTTTTGGGCAGGCCCAGCAGGCCCACTAGTGGCCGCAAGCTTAAAATATGGTGGTACTAAGTACAAGGCCAAACAATATGCATGTACACAACAGCTCATTTAATTTGGCCCCGTCTCATAGCTCACAGAGTTGGTGAAATCATGTTTCGACATAAGACCTGAAGCCTGTGCTGCTCAGGCACCACAGTTGTTGTGGCGCTGCAGTACCAGTACCGGTGGCAGTTGGAGTTATGCTTGGATTGAAGCCAGGTTGATAAGCCAGTTTGACAGGATCTCAGTATGCTGCGTATGCAGTGCCAACGCTAGTCCAATAGGTAAGTTGTCATAGCAGTACTTGTTATACCCCCTCGGCCTCCCCCCCCCCAAAAGAAAACTGCTCAAACCCTGTTGTTGTGTCAGCACTGCTGAGCAATGACACCCAGGGTGCATTCGGTCACCTTGCTGCATCAAGCCACCAATACACAGGTGATCTTCATAGAATACATCTGTTTGGTGACTCGACGCCGTGTCGCTGCCAGGCAACCTCCCACTGCGCATTTGCACGTCCCACCTAGCGCACTCTGCAGACGCACCATCGGTGATCATGGCTGAGCAGGCTGAGGTCTCTCCGCCAGAGCTGAAGTTCAGATGTGAGCAAGCGTGATGGCGTGCAGTAGCTGCAGCAGGTTCTAAAGCAGTGCAGGCAAGCACTCATGCGATTTGGCCCCGTCTTCTTCTGCTCGCAGTCCAACTTAACAAGCAGCTGCCGACAGCGATCAGCATCCATAATCCCACAGGAGATCGGCTGGCGTTCAAGGTGCGTGTGCCGTTGAACGCTTGCGAGCTTGTGCAGCTGTCCGCGTGCTGACGAGTGTGCTGCTTGCAGGTCAAGACCACAACGCCAAAGAAATATGTGGTTCGTCCCAGCTCGGTGAGTGCAGCGGAAGTTCTGCAGTCCGCAGGCATCCTGCGCTTGCTGCTGATTGGTTGGTTGACGCCTGGCTGATTGCCTGTGCAGGGCGTGGTGGACCCGCGCAGTACCGCCAACGTGCAGGTCATTATGCAGGTAAGACCTGACAGAGATCGCCGCAGCTGCTTGGTAAAAGCTGGATGCAACAGCAAGCAACAGTGCCAGGGCTGCACACATGCTTGGTGTCACCATCTACTGGACTGCTGAGTTCCTTGTTTGCTTCCTGTAGGCCCAGAAGGAGATACCAGCAGATTTTGCCAGCTGCAAAGACAAGTTCCTGGTGCAAGTGAAGGGGATGGAAGCAGACGAGGTAAGTAGCTGGCATGCACAGGCTGTATCATGCTGCCATTTGTTTGCACAGTTTTGCAATCCTGCATGTACATGCCTTCTTGTTGCATGCTGCAGCTCCTGAACCAGCGCCTTGACCTCGAGTTCTTTTAACCCCATGTGATGTCGTTCCGCTGACATGCATGCTGTGTTGCTCTGCTCCACATGCTTGCAGGAGGTAACAGCTGACACATTCAAGGCAGCCAAGGGAGTGAAGGTGTGCAGCAAGCAAAGGAGCAGCAGCAGCACCAATAGCAGCATCTACATTGTGGCGATTGCAGTATGTTGATCAGCTGCAGCAAGTGCTACGCAGCAGGACAGAGCTGCACAAGCCACATGCACAGAAGTCGTTGACGCTGCAGCATTGCTGCTTGTCGCTGGACGTGCACACGGGTTGCACTGGCTTCAAGCAGCACAGTAGCTGCTTGCTGAGCATCGGCTGCAGCACCCAGGCTGGCACTGCAGCCATGACGGGCACTGTGGCGATGGCGCTGCAGCAACTTGGTGGCTCAACCGCCTACCACACAGTCCACAGCGAGTGCCTGGCATCGCGCAGCATAGCAGCCCACATGCCTCTCGAGGCCGTACGGGATTGCACGTTCCTGTGCCGAAGCTAGCCGTATTTTCCAACCCTTCACACCCGACTCTCTGTCGATACCCTGTATCACGTTGCATTGCGGTGTGGGTTTGACTCTGTCACCGTGCGCTGCAACCTTCCTGCAGGACACCAAGATCCGTGTCGTGCTGGAGGGCCCGCCCGCACCACCCTCTCCAGTGCCTGAGGTGAACGAGGGTGACGAGGACAACACCAGCATGCGCACAGCAGGCGGTGCAGCACCCACCACGGACGGCTTCAGCAGTGCAGCAGCATTCGGCGGTGCAGCCGGCAGCCTGAGCACAGGTGAGCTGCTTGGTCAAGGACCATCCCCTTCATTGTAAACACTTGCACGAGTCCAGACACCTGCGGGAAGCGACGTTATACCTCTGTCGCAGGGTTGTTGGCAAGGCGTTGTTCTAGAAAGACCTTGAGCCTCTATGTCTGAAGCAGCAGCAGTGAGAGCGTATTTGACGTGATTTCCTGCAAGCAGAATTAGTACAGGACACTTGGCTGTGTATCAGCAGCAGCGCAGCATTGGCTGGGGCAGCACCCACCTTGTGGGAGACATCGCATTTGTGTGACGTAGCCCCGCAGCAGTGCGGCAGTGCACTTGTCATGAAGCAGAAGGGTGGTGAAATTCTCTGCACATGCTGTGCAGTCGTCTCTGCCGCAGAGCTGCACAGCAGGCACTGCACTTGAGGCAGCTGGCGGTCCACAGCACTGCTTGCCCATGCGTTGGTGCAGAGTCACTATCGTGGGCGCGCTTTGGCCTTCTGCTTGTAGCTTGTTGAGCTATGCTGCTCTTTGTTGCTGCTGTCTCTGCTGCTGCTGCTGCTGCTGCCTCTGCTTTAGGTGGCGACGCGTCTACGCTGAGCCAGGAGAACCGTGCTCTGCGGGCAGAGCTGCAGAAGCTCAGGGACGAGAAGGAGAGGTTGTCACGCGAGGTAAGCCCATGCCAGCTTGCCTGCTTCACCGTTTTGCTGCTATGCGCTTCAATTTACTGCGTGAGAACATCACACCAGGCACACTGCTTGCACTTTGCTGCGTACTCCTGTTTGCTCTGCACTGGTGTGCCACCCCAGATACACACCAAGGTCGGCAGCATCAGAACACCTGTGTCGTTCAGCGCCCAACACATGTGCTGTGCCTCGCCTGCCGCTGCACTGTTTGCCCTGCCCTGCCGTGCACACCTGCGCAACCTGGCCCTGTGCTCGCAGCTCAAGAAGGCGGACCGCGGCTCAGCAGCAGGCGCAGCCAGCCGAGGCTCCGGCGGCGACGCGCTGTTGTCTGCCTCTCTGCTGCCCGTGCTCATTGTGGGGCTGCTGGCGTTCCTGGTGGGGCACTACCTGCAGCACGTCCCCGTGGTCAGCCAGCTGCTGGGGAAGCGCGCTTGAGGGGACTGAGGGGCAGGGACAGGGACCATGCGCGACACAGCGGGGGTGCAACAGGGGTGTGAGGAGATGCAGCCGAGGCGTGTGCTGGATGTAATGGCAGCAGCCGCATTGCCTGCTGCTGGGGAAATGGGCTTGGGGTCGGGGACAGGAGCTACCTGTGCTGCAGCACGAGTGTGAGCAGGGGACAGATGGCCTGTGCGTGGCAGCTGCTGGGTCGTGTGGTGCTGCGTGCTTCTACGCCAGCGGTAAGCCGTCTAGCCTGGCAGCAGCACTGCTGATGCTGCTGGCATGGCCTTTGCTGCTCAATGGTTGGCAAGCGCAAGCTGCCAATCTGATGCCTGGTGGTTGCGGGTAGAGATGAGAGGGCAGCCACACAGAAACTGCAAAAGCAGACTTGGACATCAAGCCGGGCAGCAGGCAAGCTGCAGCTGACTTGGACGGCTTGTTGCATGGCCGGGGTGAGAGTTTGGGTTTCTATTCACGGCTGAGCTTGGTTGGGTCTTGGGTTGCGCCACAGTGTAGCTGGTGCAGGCGAGGACAGTTCGGTGTGGTGAGCTGTGTGTGTTGCATGGCATGTTGCAGTCAAGCTTTTTGCTGCGCTTTGCTGCCGGCGGATATGTCAGGGTTGTCATGCTGCTGGCACTGCCACTGGCCATGCAGATGCTGCAATAACCACAGGCGCTGTCTTGTCGCTTTTGGTGCATGCACGCACTGCGCAAAGTGCTAGAGGCTCAATGCCGTTGTGGCGGTGCAGCCATATGTGCAGGCAATGATCGCTGTATCGGCTGCCACAAGGTGCAGTTGTAGGTGGCCCACATGTTGGAAGAAGTGGTGGAGCATGGGCACAAGCAGATCAACTGTGTGCACAACCACCTTGGTGTGTTGACAGCATTACCAGGTTCTTCCGTTGCTGCATCTACATCATATCGTGCAAGTTGCTTTCAGTGGCTGCCTGCTGCTAGGCCATGCAGCTACCTCATGGGGCGGCACACAACTACTCGGCAATACAAGCACAGGCTGCACTGCAAAAGTAGTACTCAGCATGACGTGAAATGAGTAGTACTCAGCATGAAGTGAAATGAGTGGTACTCAGCATGAAGTGAAATGACACAAGCGCTTGTGGGCTAGCATTTGCAGTACGCGCATGTGCAGCGTGTACAAGCGCATCTAGCCCTTTGGCGGGTGCTGGTGCTGCATCCTCACCCCGTCGGACTGTACAAGTTGAATGACAGCGGAAGCGCTTCAGATGTTACCATGACAGACGTTACCGCTGAGGCTCGCAAGACTTGGTTTCTTCCCGTAATCACAGCAGTGTACTACTGTTGATGCGGAGTTCCATTTGACGGTGCTGCATCCTGCAATATTTGCTCATGCCAGCAGGACTGTAGGCCTGAGCCTGAGAGCACTGGAATGTTGCCACAGAACTCTAGCCACCATGCTGGCCCAGGAACAGGCAGCTACTTGCAGCACACACGCCGCCAGCGCGCTCAGACCCGCTCCCGATCCCCTCGGGTCGCTTGACCTGTGATGCCAACAGCACTAGTGTTGTACGGTACATTGCTGTACAGTCACGATGCAGCTTGACAGCACTCAAGCAGGCTCACGCAAAGACTCGTGACTAGCAGAGGGCTCTGCAGAGTAGCTCCACAGTGCAACATCTGGCCTGCTTCGAGCTGAAGCAACTGCGGCTGAACCAGCACACGCAGCCGCAACCCACACCACAGCCGCAGCTGCACCCTTCATGCTCGGCCACGGCTTCTGCTGCGGCTGCGGCTGCTGCTGCTGCCGGAGTCGCTGCTACTGACGCTCCTGCTGCGGCTGCGTGACCGCCGGCGCCTCTCATCACGGGCGCCGCCGCCGCGCGCGTCCCCGCCGTCAGGCCGCCGCTGCGGCTGCTGCCGCTCCCGCCTGTCGCCGCTGCGAGGTGACGCCTCCCTGTGCCTGCCGCTGCTGCTGCGCTGCCGGTCCCTGCCTGCCTCTTCCTCCCTCGCGCTGTGCTCCCTGCGTGGGGCCTCGCGCTCACGGCCCGCGGAACCCCGCTCCCTGTTCTGCCTGCTTCTTGCTCCCTGCGTGGTGGCTCACGCTCCCTGCCAGGGTAGCCCCTGTCCCTGCCGCTGTCTCTGTCGCTGTCTCTGCCATTCACATGGCCCCTGCCAGCGTCATAGCCCCTGCCACCGCCAACATCATCCCTGGCACAGGTCACCATCAACAGCAGCAGCAGCAGCAGCAGCATTGTAAGCAGGATGTCGGCACAACTTGCACAGTAGACAGGCCGGTAGCAGCGACAACACCACAAACTGACTGGTGTACACGATGAGCCACCTGACCACAACACGCCACAGCCTGGGTTCCCTCAAGTGCAAGCCTTGGCTGCAACTGGCGCGGCTCAGCGCAACACACCACACCAAACACATGCGCACGCGCCACTGCTGTGATACAGCCTGCCTCCCAAGCCCACTGCAGCTGTGATCAGCCACGCGCCGCTGCTGTGATACAGCCTGCCTCCCAAGCCCCACTGCAGCTGCAGGCATGCGCAGCGCCTACCTGCCGGTCACACGAGTGCGCAGCGCTGTCGAGCCCTCCAAAGGCTGACAGCAAATCATGCAGCTGCTCACCTGGAGCGCTGCTCAGGTCGCGCAGGATCCCTGCCATCCCTGCTGCCTTCATGTTGCCGCAGCGGCGGCTCCTGCCACATGCCCGCTTCGGCGAGCCACCACCACCAGCAGCAGCAGGAGCAGCTGCTGCAGCAGCAGGCTCGGTGTCTCTGCCCCTCTTCAAGCTGCCAGGCTGCTGCCGCCGCCTGCCGCGCTTGCCGCTATCAGCAGAGTCCTCCGAGCCGCTGCTGCTGCTGCTGCTGCCGCTGCTCGTGCCGCTGCTGCTGCTGCCGGACGATGTAGACGAGCCACTGCTGCTGCTGCTGCCGCTCGTGCCGCTGCTGCTGCTTGGGCTCCTGCGTCGCCGCTTCTGCTTCTCCCTGCCTGGATCAGCAG
The DNA here is from genome assembly GCA_014080715.1 of Scenedesmus sp. NREL 46B-D3. Classification (NCBI taxonomy): domain Eukaryota; kingdom Viridiplantae; phylum Chlorophyta; class Chlorophyceae; order Sphaeropleales; family Scenedesmaceae; genus Scenedesmus; species Scenedesmus sp. NREL 46B-D3. Next base: position 366,495 of record JACERP010000079.1, on the reverse strand, counting down.
CAGCCTCGATCTCCCTTCCCCTGCCTCTCTCCTTACCGCCCCTGTCAGACCCCTGCCTCTGCCTGTCCGTGTCCTCCCTAGCGGCCTCTGGGTTGTACCTGTCAGGTGCTGCGTCGCCGCGGCCGTAATACCCCTCGCCGCTGGGCAAATGCCCCCGGCGATCCCAGCCACCATCAGCACGGTAATCGCCACGCCTGTTTGCGCTGTGGTGGAGTTCGCGGCCGCCGCCGCGGTAGTCCCTCCCGCTGCCGCCGCCGCCTTCGCCGCCCCTGCCGTAGCCATCGCCGTCACGCCGCTGGTGCTCCCGCTCACGGCGGCGCTGCTCTGCTTCTGCTGCTGCTGCCTCGCGGTCCTTGCGCTGCTGCTCCTGACGCTGCACGCGCTCTTCACGCTCCTTGCGGGCACTGCGGGTGCACCAGACACAGCCGCGGCCCCCCGCATTGGACAGCGGCGGACGCCGTCATACAAATCAGGCGATGCAACGACACACATGCACACTGCGAGACACCCTGTCGGCATGTATGTCGTTCAGCACAATCTAGTGCAGCCCTTGCTTTGGCACGGGACAATGAGACCCCGTGCACCTTGACTCTCAAGCTGCCAGGAGTTGCGCACGTGCTTGCTTGCCACCCACAGCTCATCGCCAGCACAAAGTGGTCGCACCACACATATAAATGTGGCAGCCCTTGAGCAAGCAGCCGGGCGCAGCTACTCACGCCTCCCGCTTCTCATAGGCCTCCTTTTCCGCTGTGCGCTGCGCCTCGATGCGCTCCTGCTTCTTGCGCTCCTGCACCTCTGGGTCGAACGCCTCACCCCACACCACCTGGCAGCAGCGGCAGCAGCAGCAGCAGCAGCAGCAGCAGCAGCAGCAGCAACGCGGCTGTGTCATGCGCTGCTGCTTGCTTTCCCTTCCATACTGTTCACCAAACGGATGTGCACGCAGGTGGGAAAGTACGGGAGGCAAACAGGGCGCGGGGCAGCACGCAGAGACAGCGTGCAGGGGACCTGGCTCTGGGTGCATGCATTGCTGCATTGCGTGCTGAGGATGCCTGCTGCTGGACGCTCCCAACGCTGCTGCTGCTGCTGCTGCTGCAGCGCACCTCTCCCAGGCCGAACGCCTTGCGCATCTTCTCCATCTGCTCCTGCTTGCGCTGCGCCACTGCGTGCGTCTCGTTGCCCATGCTGCACAGCCAGCCAGACATCAGGCCAGAGGCGGCCGAGGTCAGAGCACGAGCGGTTCAGCAGGCTCAAGCTACCCAAATGCCGTGCTGCAATGGGGAATAACATGTGCACCAACTATGCGACTGATGCTGACACACAGTACTCAAGCAAGCAGGGGCACGGCACGTGTGCATGCATGTACATTGGCTCACTGTGCCTGCTTCACTCGGCACGCGCGGACGGCCACCCCTGCTCACTTTGTTACATCGCCGGCCTCCTTCGCCTGCTCGTACTCTGCCAGCAGCTCTGTGCGCTTGCTGGCTAGTGCTGCCCCCACCTCCTCAGCAGACAGCCTGCAGAAAAGGACAGCGCAGCAGCAGCAGCAGCAGCAGCAGCAGCAGCACACGCGTTCAGCCGGAGGTCTAGCTGTACAGCTGGATCCTGTTCGACCTTGCTCACGCTTCCTCAAGCTCCTGGGCAGGCACCCCACAGGACAGTCTATGCGACACCAGCAGCAGCGGTGGCAGCAGCAGCAGCAGCACAAGGGGAAGTGGTGACTGCAAGCGCTGTAGTGTGGCTTGCTGCACCCCTGGCGTGCCATGCTGCAGAGACGTTCACTGTAGCAGCATCCCAGAAGCCAAAAAGGGGCTGAAAGCAGCAGTTGTCAGAGGTGCAGGGCAACCAATGACAGCATGCACAACGTGCTGCTGCTCATGCTGCGGTTACTGCCTGGCAGCGAGTATCCTGCCTTGCTGTCCCTGTGCTGCTGGTACACCAGCAGATTCTGTTTCTTCTCACCCTTGCTCCTCCAGTTCATCCTGCAGCTCCAGGAGCTTGACCTCAATCTGGCGCTTCTTGTTGTGCTCCAAGATGGCCTGGTTGGGCTTCTTGTCTGCTGCTGCAGGGGCTGGAGCTTGACCCTCACCAAACCGGGGAACAGGTGCTCGCGTAAGGTTGAACTTGTTGGCCTGTACATGGCCGCTGGTACCTGTCCCACGCGGGGTGAGGATACCAATCTGCAGTTGGCACAAAACAACATTGCTCGTTTACAGCAGCACCAGTGCAGCGGCATTAATGAAACACGGTGACTTATGCCAGCTGTGTACATATTTGCAGGGGATACAGGCTGGGAAACACAGCAGGAAAGAACCGAGCCACGGGTTGGCTGCTCACGTTGTTGTACATGGTCCTCTGCTACCCGATCACAGCGAGAAACGTTGACAGAACAATCAATAAGCCCGATAAACGGACTCCAAGAAGAAAGGGCGGTTAAGGACAACAGCAGCTGTGCTAGGCACCCTGGAAGTTGAACTTGAGCGTTGCAGAGTAAGACGTGCAATGGGACCTTATAACACAAAACGGTATGCCCTACAGTGCATCAGCAAGCAGCTGGGGCTGCCAACCAGGCCTGTTATGGCACACCATGATGGTGCGTCAGGGCTTAGCCTGTGTTGTGGCGTGACAGTCTAAGCCCTGACCCCTATGCAGTACAACAGCATGCCGCTGAGGTTACGTGGCGGCAATGGGGCTGGATCCCAGCTCGACTTCAGTTCAAGACGCCCGCTCAAGTATGAGCGCAGCAAGCATTTCATCAAGAAACGTAACAGCGTTGTCAAACAGTTTGGAGCTCATCCTATCCATGATCAGGTGGTACACCGTGCCCAGTGGGGCCATTGTACTTGAACTTGTCACTGAGGGGCTTCGTCTTCAGCACCGTGCTGTTGCAAAAGCTTTTGTCAGCAAGGGCAGCCATGACACTGCTGTAAATGGGCAGCAGCAAGTTTAAAGCTGATGCTGCGCATGAAATGCACACTGGAGCCCGATGTATGCTCCCTGGTTACTTGGTCTTGTCAGGTTCGGGCTCATGAGTACACATGTGCCTTGGCGCACAGTTTTGCCACACTCTTTGCTTCAATACAAGGACAACGATTATGCCGCCACTCTTTGCCGGTATGCTGCTGGGCACCGCATGCACACTGATGCACACAAGAGCTCTGTTGGCCTCAACATGCTTCATGTTCATCAGTACAACCAGCGGCGCAGTACAGTGGGTGGAGCCAGCTTTGCTTACATGCGCAGCCTCGCATGCAGGGGTAGGGTGACACTGCTTGCAAGCTCCTTATAACTAAGCCACTTAGTTATCAGCAGCGAAGGGAGTTCGAACTAAGGGGGCTTAGTGGCAAGGGGTGTTCACCAGCTACTAAGGGGGGGCTTTGCAGCTAAGCCCTGCGAAGCCCCGTGCACTAAGCTAAGCCCTTAGTACCAAATGACACCCTTAGTAGCAAAGGTTTTGGCTTCGCCTACGAAGGGGGTTGCCAGGGCAGTGTTGTTTGCTTGCCTTTCGCTGCTGCGTTAGAGTGCTGCTGCTTCTTCACAAGAGCACCCCGGTGCTGTCTCTGCAACCTGCCAACTGGTTGTGCATTAAAACCTCGGCTCAGATTTTGTCTGTACAGCAACAATGCTTTCAGCGCTTGTGTGAGCATGTTCCTTTCCTTGCATGCTGAACACTGCTCATCACTGCCTTCCCTACAGGGACACACTTGCAGCCACGCCATACAGCACATAACCACAGGCACGCTTTTATGTAGATCAGTGTGTCAGCCATTGGCACAGCCAAGACATACACTCTCCATGTGCTCCCATAAGCAGCTACAGCATCAGCCGCAGGAACTCACGACCCACTCCACCTCACCCTGCAGCCGCCGGCAGCTGGTTGCATAGCTGCTGCAGCAGATGCTGTGGCAACCTCATCACCACGCCCTCCATCATCAGGCGAGCAACTGCAGCCGGCTCCAGCCGCTGCACTGCTGGCTGCTGCAGCACACTCCACAGCAGCTGCTCTGCATGCGTGTTTTGATGCTGCTGTAGCACGTCATGCACAAAATGTTCAGCTCTCTGCTGGTCGATCTGTGCTGCTGCTGGGAGCTGTCCGACCAGCTGCACACCTGCTGCTGAGCACCTGCCAATGCATGTTGCCAGCAGCTGTGCTACTGCAGCTACACCAACGGCCTGGGCATCCGCCAGACCAAACACATGCTCAGTCGCTGCCTCTGTGATTTCTCCATGAAGGAACTGCTGCAAGGCTGCATCCAGCAAGAGCTCCATGCCTTCAGGGCCAAAGCATTGCGCTGCCTCCGCTGCTGTTGCTGCCACACGTCAACACAACATGATGATGTCCTCACTGTTTCTTGCTGTGATGGCGCGCAGCAGCAGCTGCTGCAGCTGCTGTGAGCTGAGCTCCAACCGTGGATGCTGGGGCAGCCGCAACAGCTGCAGCAGCTGGCGTGCAACATTAAAGTGCCCATGCTGCATCGCCAGCAGGTGGAGTTGGGCGCCAGCATGCTTGCTGGCCTGGTGCACTGCTGGCAGCGCACACATGCCGCGCACTGCCGCAGCATTGCCTGCCTTGACCGCTCCTTTAAGACAGGCTGCCACCGCGTCTGCCGGCAGCTGCTGCATGGCTGGCAGCGCCAGCAGCTGCGCCTGCATTTGGCTGTAGGTGTAGCACGGCTCTTGGTCGCACTGATGCCGCTGCTCTGCCACCGCATGCTGCAGCAGCGCTGCCAAGGTTGTCACTGGCAGTCCTGCAGCGCCTGGGGCCCTCAGCAGTGGCCGGAGATCAGCCAGGTGCTGGTCACACCTCGGGTGCTGCTGCTTGCGCTGAACAACCTCCAGCAGCAGCTGCTCCAGCATGCCAGTGCTGAAGCTCGTCACAGCTGGGTGATCAACCAGGAACGAGTAAAGGCATTCGACACCCCCATGAATCCACTGCCGAATGAACCCAGCGACGACTGCGGGCGCGAGCTTTGCAACGGCTGGCAGCCCTTTGGCCACAATCTCCATCTGCGTGACACCCAGTCCGCTGTGCATCGCTGCTTGCAGGAAAGCGGCAACACCCTCCAAGTCGCCAATCTCATGAGCTGCTGGCTTCAGCTGCGTGAGGGCGTACACCGCGCTGCCATTGCTGCCGTGCTGCGCCGCCTGGTGCAGCAGCTGCAGCAGCTCATCGCCGGACAGCTGACTGCCCAGGCGCATCGCCTGCAAGCCCCGCAGAGTCGTGTGTAAGCCACAACCCCAGTGCTCCTCAACCAGCCGCTGCACCAGCCGCAGCGCGTCGCCAGCGTCCAGCTGCCGCGCAGACTCCAGGCCTGCCAGCTGCCGCACCAGGCCCAGGTGCCGCGCCCAGCCTGCATGCAGCACCAGGCTGCACAGCACGCGCGGCTGCAGCTGCTGCGCTGCCGGCACAGCTTCGAGCAGCTGCTGTGCTATGTGGTAGCGGCCGCGCTGCGCTGCCAGCTGCGCCAGGGCGGCCACGCTGTCTGGCGACAATGCCTGAGCAGCGGGGATCTGCAGCAGTGCCGCAAACGTGGGTGACGCTGCCCCCTCAACTTCACCGTTGCCGTGGTACGTTGTCATCCTTGGTCCCGGCTCCAGCTGTACGCACAGGCGCAGCAGCTGGGTCGCTGCCTGCAGTCCGAGCTGCTGCGCTGCAGGCGTGGCCGTCAGTAGCGAATTCAGGTTATGTGCATTCTGAGGATGGCGGTCGCCAGCAGCTGCTCAACCAGCTGCTCTGCCAGCTGCGTGTCACTGCTGCTGCTGCTGCTGCTGCTGCTGCTGCTGCTGCTACTGCTGCTGCTGCTCCCAGTTGAGCTGCTGCTCCCCCACAGCAAGCGCCTGTGCTCCTGGACATGGCGGAATATGCGACTCGCCTTGCATGTAGGGATGTGACAGGTTGACAGCTATCAGCAGCAAGTCACCTAGCTCTGCGGGTGACAACTGCCAGAGCAGCGTGCAGTCGGGTGACTCCTGCAGGAGCAGGCCAAGGCAGGCACAGGGGGTTGGCAGTGAGAGTCAGCATCAGCACATCAGGCAGGGACGACTTCTCCTATCTGACTGGCAAAGCGGCCTTCATTGCAGCGGCTGTGAGCGCAGTTGGCATCACTGCTCAGGTCGGCGGCTTTGCTTGCAGCAGGCATGCTGTTGCATGGCAATCTGAAGACCACAACTTGTGCTTAGGGCAAGGCGCAAGCCTAGCTGCTCCTGCTCTGCCTGACATCGCAGCTGCACTTGGATCTCTGTCTCGCACCTGCTCGGTTGGCTTCCCAGAGAACCGCACAATGAAGTTCATGAACGTGGCACTGCTGCCACTACTTGAGGGGGATCCAGGAGGTTTATGCCTGGCAGCTGCTGCTATCCATCTGTCCAGGCCTCGCAGCCGCTCCCTGGAGGCCGCCACCAGCTGCTCGGCTGACAGCTTCAGCCCGAGCTCGAAAGCCGTCGTGAGCAGCTGCAGCTGCAATTCTTTAGGGAGGTCTGGGCTTACACGCAGCAGCACATGCGCCACTGCAGGCGCTGCTACTACTGCAGGTCCAGCTGAGGTCAGCAGCCATTTGAAAGGCTTTGAGATGGCTTCACGAGCATGCCTGGTTGTTTGTGAATGCCAGCTGTCCAGCTGCTTGGCCTGCAGCACTCCTGTCACGACAGCGGCACCCACCAGGCTGGGTAGCTGCTGCTGCAAGCATGCCAAAACATCGTCACTGGCTCGCCTGCTGACCAGGCAGGTAAGGGCAAGTGCCCTCGTGTCCGTTATGCTGGGTACGCAGAGGCTCAACACCTGCTGGCCTTTCTGCATCTCTGCTGCAATGCTATTGCAGCAGGTGAGATGCATCCGATGGGTTGTTGAGGAGGCGACAAACGAACATCAATCATCACAGTGTAGCTAAGCATCTGAAACCCACGAAGGCTCGATGTAGCTCGGTTTTGCCGTGGCTGGTGGCACCGGGATTTGAATTCCTAGTGACATAGCAAAGCTATGCTTTCAGACGCTTGTGTAACGTCGGGCAACATAAAGTCAGTTTGTCGAAATGCTCCTTCGGCTCGCCTGTAGTACCACAACATGAGCAGCCAGCCAGCTCCTTCAGGCAGGACGCAGCACCATCAAGTCCTCGGCCTGTGCGTCAGCTACACATACGGTTCTAAAGAACTCGCAAGGGTCTGCCTTGTCAGCAAGCAATCCCTGGTGTATGTACAAGGCCATGTGCAGCAGCAGCTAGTCACCTGGCTGCAGGCAGCTGGGGCTACAAGGTTGCAGTCCGTTCAGCACTTGCCTAGGACAGCCTGGCAATTCCGCCAGAACTCACTTCGGGTCTGGACAAAGCCTCTGAAGTGGCTAATAGTCACAGCTGGCCCTGCAGCAGTAGCAGCACCAGCGGTGGCACATGCGCTGCTGCGCATCACAGCTGACATACCTGATGAATTGAAAGATGATCTGCACGACACAGCAATCAAGCACGGGCTGCAGCTGTCAGCTGATCAGCTGGTGGCTGCATCAAGAGAATGACTGCAAGGCATGGACAGGTGGATCAGAGTAGCTGGCATGCACACCCCGCGCCCCAGCGCTGCAGAAGTACGAGGCAAAGAGACCTTCATGCACTATGTGATTTGGTTCTGCGATTCACCGTCAGGGGAGGTGAGGGCGTGAGTAGTCGTAGATGCAGCAGGCTGACCAGCGCCAGCCAGATGCTCAGTATAACAGATTGGTGCGAGGCAAGGCAGTTTAGCGCTCAATGTCGCGGCAGCATAGATGTTACGGCTGTCTTTTTTGAAACTATTCTTACCTTGTTGTGTATGTGCGTGGGTGTTGCTGTGTCCTTGCAAACAGGCAGGCACGGCTGTCCAAAAGCTGGGCGACTTTTGCTGACTGCTGAAACTACAGCCAAACTTTGCTGCCCTTTGGCATTTTTTCTGCTGTGTTGCGGCTGCTGCTGCAACTGCTGCTGCTGCTGCTGCTGCTGCTGCTGTTGCTGCTGCTGCAGAGCCCATACCACCATAGCCTGCTGCAGTGGGCAACGCCGGAGCAGCTGGGTGACTTGCTGCTCATAGCAGTGAACCTGCCAAGCCAGCGGTGCGCAGTGCGTATCCTGTACCACGACCAGTCGTGCTTTCGTCTGCTGCATAACAGCAGCTGCACCCGCAGCAGCAACACCAGCAGCAGTGGTGGTGGCGGCAACACCGCAGGCAGCACAGATGGCGGCGGCGGCGGCTGCAGCAGCAGCAGCAGCAGCAGCAGCAGCAGTGACAGTGTGGTGCAGCTGGCAGAGCACTTGCTCACTACCTGCATCATCAAAGGCCACAACAGCATGGCACATGCGCTAGCACAGACACCAGCAGCGCAGCAGCTTGGCCCGCAGGCAGTCACCAAGCTGCTGTACCTGTGCATACAGCTGGAGAGGAAGGCTCCGCTGCTTGGGCAGCCGGACACCAGCCATCAGTAGCAGCTCCGCTGTTTGATGCAGTGCTGGAGATGCCAGGTGCTCAGGCGACACAGCCACAGGGGCTGGCAAGGCTGGTCAGGCTTGCAGGGAAGCGCGGGCACCACAACCTCCTGCAGCACGTCATTCAGCGCCTGCCGGCAGCGCAGCAGCTGCCATCGCGCGCGCTGTGTGGTGCGCTGCTGTGTGCAGGTGCAGCGTCGCAGCGGTGGCTGGTGCGGCAGCTGGCAGGGCTGCAGGCGGCGCAGCAGCTCGCGCCTGGTGACGCGCTGTGGCTGCTGCAGCAGCTCATGCAGAAGCCGATGCTGCATCGGGGCCTGGGTGACATGGTGGAGGACGTGGTGGAGATGGACCTGGGCAGCCAGCTGACAGGGGCCGAGCTGCTGCAGCTGCTGCACCAGGCAGCGCAGCATGGCGGGGTCGAAGGCGGCATGATGTTAGATGCGCTCGTGCAGCTGTACCCTGCAGCACACGATATAGAGGATGTAGAAGGCTACGCGGCTTTCCTGCAAGCAGCGATGGGTGGCGGCATCGAGCCTGAAGCCCTGGAGTCAGCCACAGAGAAGCTGCCAGTTACAGAGCAGCTGCCGCCAGAAATAGTAGCAGGCTGCATTCAGCAGTGCATCAGGAACAGCTTTGAAGACATGTACACCTTCCTGTTGGAGCACGTAGCAGTGGACTTCTTCAGCACTGATACACAACAGCAGCCGCTGTTGCTGGCAGCAGTACCGGGCCACCGTTGTTGGCAGCTAGCACATGTGGCGGCCCTGTTGAAAGTTCCAGCAGCAGCGCAGCTGTCTGTGGAGACTGTGACGCTGCTGCTGCAGCATGCAGTGCAGGAGCGGCAGCAGCGCCTGTGTGTAGTGTCCGAGCCAGAGTTCACTTTTCAGGGTGAGGTGCAGCATCTGCTGCTGGCACTTCCGGCAGTGCAGCAGCTGCCAGCAGCTGCCGTGGCAAGCATCCTGGCAGCTGCAGCTGAAGCAGGAAACGCTGCAGCGGCATCCACTATATACGCGCTGCCAGGGGCGCTGCACATTGACAAGCAAGCGCTTTCTGCACTGTTTGAGTCTGCATTGGTGCATGGGCACTTGAGTGTGCTGAAGGCGCTGATTGGAAATGCGGCGTTGCTAGGCATAAAGTCAGATATCATGAGCACGGGCAGCAGTGAGCAACGGCAGAGGGTGCTGCAGCTAGCTATGTCAGCAGCAGACAGCGAGTACATCACTGAGCTGTGTGAGTGTCAGCAGGCTTCGGCCGCAGGTGCCACGTCATTGCCAAGCATCAGCGCTGACAACATGCAGCAGCTGCTGCTCGCTGCGCTGCAGGAGCTGTCTCGACGCCGCATCACAGCAGCTGCTGCAAGGTCAGTTTTCGCCTTGGACGATGCAAAGGCAGTCGGAGCAGCTGCAGCAGCAGAGCTGCTGGCAGCCAGCCTCCACAGGTGCTCAGCAGCAGGCGTTGAGCTGGTTACCCTGCTTCCAGCCACAGCACGTATTGACCAGCCAGCTGCTGAGACCCCGGTGCATGACGCGATGCGCATGACCAGCAACCACAAGGTTGCAGACCGGTTGCTGTGTGCCTTGCTGCAGCTGCCAGCAGTGCAGCGGCTCAACGCAGCTGCTGCTGTGCTGCTGCTGACAGCAGGCATCGGCTGTCAGGGGCCGCCGCAGCTGCTGCGGCGGCTCTGCACCAGCCTGCCTGCAGCGCAGCGGCTGCCTGCCAGTGCAGCACAAAGCATCCTTGCAGCAGCAATTTGAGCAGGCGATGCTGCTGTGGTTGCCAGCGTGTGCTCGCTGCCGGTTGCACCCCAGCTCGGCAGGCAGGCGACTGTTGGGCTGCTGGAGCTGGCGTTGCATTTCGGGCACCTGCAAGCCTACAAAACTCTCCTGAACCTGCCGCAGTGCCATCAAATCACGGTGCATGATGTGCGACTGGGCACCGGGGAGCAGCTGCTGCGGCTGCTGCAAAGGGTGGTTGAAGCAGGCGAGAGTGAGGGCATCGTCCAGCTGTGTCAGCACGTGTCAGCAGCTGATCAGGATGAAGCGGCACCCGGCGCGCCCGCGGAAGGCATGCGGCACCTGCTGCGCGCAGGTCTGCAGCAGATGGACCGCGGGCGCATCACAGCAGCAGCAGCTGAGCAGCTGTTTGAGCTGCCTGGTGCTGCAGCAGTTGGGGCTGCTGCGGTGGAAGACCTGCTGCATGGCTGCATCAGCCAGTGCTCAGCAGCAGGCGTGCAGCTAGTCGGGCGGTTGCCAGCAGCAGCACAGCTGGGTCGGCAAGTGGCAGAGCAGCTGGTGCAAGCAGCAATGCAGAGGAGCAGCGGTGGGTGGTCAGCGGCATTATCATTGCTTGCCAGCCTGCTGCAGCTGCCGGCGGTGCAGCGCCTGGAGCCAGCGGCCGTTGCACGGCTGCTGTCGTCAGGGATGGAGTCGCAGCTGCCACAGCCTTTGGTCGTGCAGCTGGGCAAGCTGCTGCTGGCTCCGCTGCGGGATGGGCTCGAGCCAGTCGCCATGCGGCAGCTGCTGCTGCTGGCATTTGAGGAGCAGTGCTGGGATGTGTTTGAGTGGCGGAGGCAGTTGCCGGGTGCACCGCTGGATGATGAGCAGGTGGTGGTGTGCTGCAATGTGAGGGGCTGGCAGCTGCAGCGCCGCTTGCCATACTGATTGTTGCAAACTGGTAGGTCGTGGGCTCAAGCGTGGCCTGCTTATGCCGGTTTTCATTTTGGGTTTGCCCGGGTTGCTGGGCAGATGTTGGGTCTGCTGTTTGATGCGACGGGAACATGCAAAGCCAACTTGAAGTTGCCAGGCTAGCTGGTCTCACTGCTGTAAAAATGGGTTTCAGAAGCCTCCTGGGCTCCAGGTAAATGCACAGCTGCGTACCTCAGCTGTCAGTTGTTGCAGGTTGCTCCGTCATGCTGATACAACACCAGGTGACAACAGAAGCAGAGACACATGGTGCAACAGTTCGGCCATGCCATGCATTGTGCTTTGCTGCGTTGTGCTTTGCACCGATTAAATTGCTGCCATGTCACCCTTCACACTCAGTGACTGCATTGCGCCTCCCTCCTGTGTATCCTTTGGTTAACCAATGACAACGTTGTCATACATATGCCATCATGAAGAACGCACAAAAACATGGCCAGCATGATCTCCAGTACCGCACACACTCTCTGTAGCTGGCAGAAACTCTTGCCTGACTGGTAATACTTGTTGACGATGCTGTGGTGCGATTGGTGACGGCCAGGGAGGGGTTGGCAGCAGCGAACAGGTGGCTGGCAGCCCGCCGCGGGCTGCAGGAGGAGCTGCTCTGGCAAGTGAGTGTCTCTCTGGCAGGTGGGTGGTGCGACAGCTATGGTTTCATTTTGCTTGCAGTTTCGTGAAGCTGAAGCTGATTGAGCAGGTCGGGTGTACACGTATGCATGTTCACAATTAACTTCTCCATGGACTTTGTCATGACAGTGTGGTTCAGTACCACTACGTGCCTGTGCAGGGTGTAACGTGAAGAGGGCATCTAGGCAATTATGAGAACTCATAAAAAGTCGTGGAAGTAACGGTTGATGAAAGACAGGCAACTGCGCGTAGACACGAGTGTTCTCTGTTACCATTCCGACAAGAATGCCACTCCTTATATAGGCTCAGTTGGCCGACTACTGGACACATAACATGGACAAGGGACAAGTGGACAACGTCTACTATCCAAGGTGGACATTATACACGTGGTGACTCATGCCTGTAACTTTTTCGTTCTACGTCCAATACTGACTACGCAACAATCTCCGTAATACTGTGATCATAATAAACTATACGATCAGTTCAGCAGGAGTGCTGCCTAATCGCTACTCTGTCATATGCGAGTGCACATGATGTTAGAGTGCGAGTGTGATGTGTGCTGCAGTGCAGGCTGAACATATTTCGTCACTCCCACGCAGACTGCATACTCTGCATAATGCACACATGTGGTCAGCATAGTTGAAATGCATGTACCTGCAAACAAAAACAATTTATTAGTATTGAGTCATGAAGGGGTACTGCTCAAAAATTGCTAGCAGTACAAGGTCCCTTGTCATGCTCATTCCCTGTAACAACTCAAGTGTTACTATGTATGCTCTACATAGATACTACCATGTTGCAATACTGTCGAATGCAATTATCAGGAAGTAAGTATCTAATCAACGCAGCCAGAGTGCTGCCTACTCCACGCAGCCTCGTGCTGCCTGCTCCTCTTCTTCTCCTAGCTCCCACGGCCGCCTTACACGGGGCCGACTCCCATGCCAGCAGTGCACTCAATGTGCTTGGGTGCTGGCAGTGCCTTGGTCATGATGTCAGCCAGCTGCTCCTGTGTCTTCACGTAGCTGAAGGTGACCTCCTTGCGCATGACGCGGTCGCGTGCGAAGTGGTGGATCACATCAATGTGCTTGGAGCGCAGAGATGAGATCGGGTTGCGCAGCAGCTTGATGGCGCTCTGGTTGTCAGCCATGATGTTGATGCTGTCAACCTTGTAGCCAAAGCTGCTTATCAGCTTGCGCAGCCAAAGGCCCTCCTTGACAGCGGATGCTGCTGCCATGTACTCAACCTCTGTGGTTGATGCTGCGACTATGGGCTGCCGCTTGCTCTGCCACGTGATGGCACCGCCGGCCATCATGTAGACGTAGCCGGTGTGTACAGGTGGTTGAGCGGCGTGTGTCAATGTCACCGGCGTAGTCTGCATCGCAGTATCCCACCATGGCACCCTTGCTGGTGCCGAAGGTTAGGCCGTAGTTGGTCGTGCCGGCCAGGTACCGTACCAGGCCCCTAGCTGCTTGCCAGTGAGGCATGCGGGGCTTGCTCATGTAGCGTGCCAGTGCTCCCACGGCATATGCAATGTTTGGGCGCGTGCACACCATGAGGTACATGAGCTTGTCAATCAGTTGGCTGTATGGTTTCCAGGTTCAGCAGGTTTCCTTCTTCAGCACTGAGCTTGATGGATGAGCTCAGCGGTGTAGAGAGGGTCTTGGCGTCTGTGAGGCCGTAGTGCTCAACCACCTCCTTGATCATGAGCTCTTGTGAGAGCGTGATGGTGCCGCTCCCACGGTCCCTGATGATGTTGATGCCCAGGTAGTGGTAGTCGTAGCTGCCGAACATGTCCATGTCGGGCATCCAGGCATCAATGCTGAGAAGTGAATTTGATTTTTCTTTTGTTTTGTACATGGTGACGTCATCCAGCAGGACATATCCCCGCCCTGCTGCTGGATACTCAGCCATGATCGTGGTTGTAGCCGTTGGCTGCTTGCTTGCTCCCACGGCTTGTGCAATCACTGCTGCACTGCTCATAACACTGCCGTTAACCACGTACACGCCTCCGTATGCTGGGTCGCTGTAGCCTGTGAGGATGGCCTTGTCTCCCAGCATGACACTGCATGTGTCGTTGCGTATCTCCAGTGTGAGGCCCTTCTCGGTCAGCTTGCGTGCTGACAGGAGGTTGAACAGGGCGCCTGGCGCATACATCACATCCTCCAGCAGTATGGCTGACTTGATGTTGTCCGTGGTGATGTTCAGGTCACCCATCATTCTGGCGTAGCCAAAGGTCTTGTTGCCGTAGCTGATGATGGTGGGTCCTGCCTCGTAGACGTCCTCAAGGTAATCCAAGTTGCTTACCATGTGCTCTGAGGCGGCTGTATCAATCAGCAGCTTGATGCTTGCTGAATCTGCTGAGCTTGAGGTGTTGTAGACCTCCTCAGGAATGCCTGCAACTGCCGCGTACGCTGCGGTAACACGCGCATTGCTGCCCTTGTTTTTGTTGCCTTTGTTGCTGCCACGGGCATGTTTGCCGCCCTGGTCTCTGTGGCCTCCGCGGTCATGGTAGCCGCCGCGTGCTCCGCCGTCGTTGAGTTTGACGTAGTAGTCACCTTCGTAGTCCTCTTGGTCCTGCTCCTGGTCGTCATCATCTGAGTACTGTTTGCCGTACTCCTCTTTGATGGCTTGGTTGCCGTGCTTCATCAGGTAGCAGTTGCGCTGGATGTGTCCGCGCTTGTGGCAGTAGTGGCACTTGCGTGTCTCGAGGTGCCCGCCCTGCGGCTTGTTGTAGCCGTCACCGTTGTTGTGGCTACTGTAGTAGACCTGCGCTTCGTCTGGTGCCATGCGCCGCTCTTCTGCCATCAGCTTGCCCGTAACCGATGTCAGGCTTGGCAGTGGGTCCAGGTTCTCAATAACCGTGGTGATCGTGCCATATTGTGGTGGCAGGTCGTTGAGCATGAGCAGCGTAAGTGACGCGTCATCACGCTGGATGCCCACCGTGCGCAGCTCATTGTTGAGGTTGCGGCCGCGCGCAATGTACTGGCTGATGCTCTCACTGGACAGCTTTGTGATGCTGGTCAGGTCACGCTCAAGCTGGCGCTGGTTGATGGTTGTGCGCTGCTGGAACTGATCCCGCAAGTCGTCCCATAGGGCCTTTGCGTTTGCCGCTGCTTCACAGATGCCGTGGTGGTATTCCTCCACGCGCAGTGTGTGAAAAGGCCCTTGGCCTTCTCTGAGTTTGGGGAATCAGAGTTGGTGATGGCGTCCAGGCAACCCTTGGTTGCAAGCAGACCCTTCATGTTTGGTGCCCACTTGGCGTAGTTTGTGACACTTAGCCGCCTGAAACCTTCCTTGATCAGAGTACCATCCATGGTGTTGGTGTAACCAGGTGGTAGCAACAGAACAGTTACTTGTTGCTGTGGCTGCCCCCGCAGTTAAGGTGTGCTCTTGGTTTTATACCTTTTTTACTTTAGCGCATTTGATCGCGCTAGATGCTGCAGCCACTTTCAAAGGTTACTTTGCTTGGTCGAATGATGCCTTGCGCCTTTCACACGTGCGAGGTGGTGTTGCAGGAGGTGTAAGTGGTGCGCCCCAAGGTTTGGTCCCTTTTATGGGATGAATTCTGGACAACCAGTCGGCGCGGAAACGGGCGAGGGTTTCCTTAGACAAAGCAGGTAGAACGAGGCCTTCGCCTGAGTTGGCCTTGGGCACGGCTTCCTCGGTGTACACAACACGGTGTTTGAGGCCGGTTGGTACGAAGTTGAGGAGCTTGGTCTTGGTGGGCTTGGCGGATTTATCGAGCTTGGCGGACTTGGCGGATTTGTCGAGCTTGGCGGACTTCTGGGTGACTTGGTCACGGGCAGAAGGTCTTCTTGGTCTTCGAAGACCAAGACCAGTCCAAGCGACATCAAGAAGACTGCCCGTGACCAAGTCACCCAGAAGTCCGCCAAGCTCGACAAATCCGCCGAGTCCGCCAAGCTCGACAAATCCGCAAAGAAATCCGCCAAGAATTCTTGGAGACGCGGTTGTCGGGTGACGCACTTCTGCTGCGGTTCACTGCGAGCAGAGGTACCAGCGAAGGATTAGCACTTCCTTCGATTTGACCACAATCCGTTTCAGCGATACGTCTTGATCGCACGGAGTTGCTTACTTGTCGCTCCTTTTGCTTAGCCTGCCTGAACGCAGTTAGCACCGTGGGACAATCCTGTCGCTCCTTTTGCTTAGCCTGCCTGAACGCAGTTAGCACCGTGGGACAATCCTGTCGCTCCTTTTGCTTAGCCTGCCTGAGAGCAGTTAGCACCGTGGGACAGCACCTGAACGAGAGAAACCCTTTTACTGTTCGTGCGCGCAGTGGAAGCGTGAAGATGGGCTCATAACTTGATGAAAGACAGGCGACTGCGCGTAGACACGAGTGTTCTCTGTTACCATTCCGACAAGAATGCCACTCCTTATATAGGCTCAGTTGGCCGACTACTGGACACATAACATGGACAAGGGACAAGTGGACAACGTCTACTATCCAAGGTGGACATTGTACACGTGGTGACTCATGCCTGTAACTTTCTCGTTCTACGTCCAATACTGACTATGCAACAATCTCCGTAATACTGTGATCATAATAAACTATACGATCAGTTCAGCAGAAGTGTTGCCTAATCGCTACTCTGTCATATGCGAGTGCACATGATGTTAGAGTGCGAGTGTGATGTGTGCTGCAGTGCAGGCTGAACATATTTCGTCAACGGTGGATGCGGTTTTTATGTGATGTGCTTGGTTCGTGCAGAGCGGTGACACGCCGCGCTGCAAGCAAACACGCAGCACAGGGCGCTCGCCACAACTACCTGCAGCGTAAGGGACCAACATGCTATATATCATACGCCGTAATACGGTCGCCATGTATTCTAAGTCCGAATGATAAAGTCGAGGCAAAAAGGTGACAAAAGTATCAAACGCAGCATGACATGTAACACGTAGCCTGCTACAGCACAGTACTTCCTATATGCAGCGGGACGCGTACTCCCTGTACTGCATTCGGCGTACTTATTTGAACGTGCACGGCAGGTGCACGTTGTTCCTCACCTCAGAAGAACATTGCCCGCCATGTGCCTCCGTCACGCCCTTCTGGGCGTACTAGCGATAGCTCTACTGTTCACCTCTGCAAACGCAGATTATGAGTACTGGGGTTGTGTAGAAGATGTAGTGGCTGAGCGCGCTGTCCCCAACCTGCTGCTGAGGGGGAGTAGCATGACAATACAAGTATGCGAAGACCTCGCGAGGCAGCGAGGATTCGCTGTATTCGGCACCGAATACGGCTGGGAGTGTTTTGGCAGTGAGTAGCAGTGATCTGGTGGTAGTCGTCGAAAGCGTACTGCTTATGGCATGCGGAGCACATGTACAGCAGTGCACGTTCGCGAGACTTGAATGCTTGGTATCATACATTAAAGGCCCCACAGCTTACTTATCATAAAGGATAAGTATCTCACGCGTCGTGCTGACAGTCCTCAGGCATGTATTCCCACCCAGCAGGCTGTTCTTACTGCCCTGTTCTTACCCCTGCTTCTTGGCTGCCCTGCTGCAGGCAACGACCTTTTGCGGGCCACTACCCTGTACGGAAACTCCACAGGCTGCACCATGGCTTGTGCTGCCAACTCCACGCAGGTGACTTTGCTTGCCCTGCCATACGTTTTGTGTTGTGCTGGCAGCGCTTCTACACCTCCCGCAACGTCTGGTGGAACGGACACAATTCACTTTGCGCAGCTCTGTTCACGACCACCATGCATGATAGCCGCATTGTTTGTGTTCAGCTGTGTACTGCCTGCAAAAAAAATGCCCTCAGATCTATGCATGCTGCATGGCAACATTGGGCTGAACACCATCTCACTGCTGCACGGCAGTGTGTGCGCTACACAGCAGACCTATGAGAGCCATATTTAAGTGCAATGCCTGACATGTGCATTGACGTATGCGCTGCCTTTTGTCTTTGCCTGCCTGCTGTGTTCTTGCCCGCCAGGTCTGCGGGGGCCCCAACGCCATCAGCCTGGTGAGCACATTGCTGCATGCTCTGCTGCAACGCGGTCGCAGTTCACATAGGCTGCCGCTTTCTTGGCGTTGACATGGAATCTGCGCTTTGTCAGTATCTTCATGGCGCAATCTGGTGCAGCAAGTCACGGCACCTGTTTCTGATGCCTGTCAATCATGAGCTTGCAAGCACCTGGCAGGTCGAATTGCAGTGGGCCGTGCACCTTCAGGCCAGTTGCGCTGTGTTCAGTGCTTGAACACCTGTCAGCGCTGTCAATCCTTACACTGCGCTGCTTGCTCTCTGTGCCTGTCTGAACCGCATGTCTCCGCTGCGTCCTCGAGCAGTATCATGACCCCAGCTACGTCCCGCCCATCCCCGCGTTCCCTGCCCCTTCAGCTCCTCCTGGGGCCCTGTCGCTGCTCAACATCACTGCACTGGGTGAGCACTCTTACTTTACTTTACTTTACTTTACATGCTCCACCCAACAAAGGAGTGGGAACCCCAATCAGGAGCCAATGAAAGGCGCATAGGCATTCAATGCAGCTAGATTGCTGCTGCTTGATACTGCCGGGGGAGAGGGGTTGCAGGGTGTGCGCGCTGGGAAGAGGTGTGCTATGGTGTGTGCGTTATGCGGCAATGGACACCTGAATCAACGGGAAGCGCCAAATAAACAGCCCAGCTCACATCAACACTCGAATTGCGCTCCCCTTACAGGCCCATGTCCATGCGGGGATATGCAGATCGATTTTGCTGCCTGTTATTGCCACTGACGCCGCCGTTCCTGCTGCATACGCTGCTGGCTTGGCTCTGTTGCTGCAGGCTGCTGGAAGGACGAGTTTCCCCCACTGGGCCGCGCATTGCCAACCCTGCTGCGCGCAAGCGCCAGCATGTCCGTCGATCAGTGCGCTCAACTGGCCTACTCTGCTGGCTGGGCCTACTTCGCCCTGCAGTACGCTGCAGAGTGCTTCGTCAGTAAGTAGCAATGGCGCACCCACCCTGATCTTGTTGGTGAAGCGCAGGGCATCTGCAGCAGATTGTGAACACCATTCAGGGGAGCAGGGATCTGAAAGCCAGACAGCAAGCTGTAGGCAAACCTGCGGATAGGCAGCACTGCTTGCTTACTCAGAAGGTTGTGCTGCATGCAAAAGCTGGTGCCAGCTTCAAGTCTTTGGTTCCTCCTGAGCAGTTGTTGCTTGTCAGTGCTGTCACAGCAACACGAGTCGGATGTGCTGATGCTGGACCCCTCGCCTCTGCTTGCGCCCACTCCCCCACCCTGCTCTGCCTTGACAACCGTGCTTCAGGCAACAACGTCACCGAGGCCCAGAAGTTTGGTCTGGCGACCAACTGCGACGTCACCTGCAACAACCCTGCTGTGAACCCAGTCGGCACTTGTGGAGGCGGCCTGGCCAACAGCCTGTACGCCCTGCCCCCTCAGCCCGAGGGGGGTGCCACACCTCCACCCCCTCCCCCTGGTGGCAGCGGCGGTGTGCCGCCTGCTGTTATCCCTATTCCAACAACAACACTCAACGTGACTGCCCTGGGTGAGCTGAGCGCCTGCTGCTGCGCATTCGGCCCCCCATAACGGACGGTGCGCACGCTGCACAGCACGTCAGAATGCTTCCATGTTCTGCTGCATTGACTGGGTCACAGTCTTAAGGGCAGCACGTCCTGCAGCGACAGCTTCAACGCAGACAAACCTCCAACGCTGCTGACTGAGCTGATGACTGCATTCACCTGCACACCTGCTGCAGGCTGCTGGAAGGACGAGTTCCCGCCGCTGGGCCGCGCCATTCCCACGCTGCTGCTGGCCAGCGCCACCATGACTGTGGAGCAGTGCACGCAGCTGGCCTGGAGCAGGGGCTACGCGCTGGCTGCCCTGCAGTACGCCAACGAGTGCTACGCAAGTAAGCTGCCCTGGATTGCTTGGTGCTTGATCCGGCTGGCTTGATTCTTGTACATCCTCACCTGCATGCAGCACGCTGCATGCTACAGTGGTACCCTCACAAGACTTCAGACATCGCAGAAGTTTTGCAGATGAACAGGTTGTTGCTGAAGGGCGTGCGTGTTGCCAACACACCATTAGCGACCACACAGCCAAGATCGCTTTGCTGCGTGGTAGTCATAAAAGACAACAGCGCGCGGTCAAGCCTGCCTTGCTGCTGCTGGCACCAACACCACACCCCTCTCCTGCTGCTGCCCCCGCCAGCCACCAACGAGACCAACGCGGTGCGCTTTGGCCTGGCCACCAACTGCGACTCCCCCTGCAACAACCCCGCCCTGGACCCGCCCGGCTCCTGCGGGGGTGGCCTGGCCAACAGCCTGTACCGCCTGCCGCCGCTGGCTCCCGGGGTGTCGCCAGCACCCGAGGACGGCGCACCCCCCGTTGTGGTGGTGCCTCCTGGAGGCGGTGGCGGGGCGCCGCCCGCTGTCATCCCCGTTCCCACGACAACGCTCAACGTGACTGCCCTGGGTGAGCTGCAGCAGTCGCAGTTTGAGTTTGAATCTGGCTGTGAGGTGCCTGGATGCTGTACAATCTGTATGCATGTGTTTGGCTGCTGAGCTGCAGTTACAGTAAATTCCCTGGCTGCCGAGAGGTTTGGTAACAGCTGCAAGGCAGCTCGTGTTGCAGGTTGCGGCCTCCAAAGAATCTGTTATGCAGCAACTGCTTCGTGCAGCTGCCTGACGCATTGATATCAATAGACACCGCTGGCTGACTCCTGCATAGCCAAGACAAGGTGTGGCGGGTAGTGGCAATGGTGCGCGTGGCGTTGCTGTCCTGTTGAGGCTTAAAGCAGCGGTTTAATGCTCTCTGACAGTCCACGCTGTGCAGCATCTTGAAGGTGTTTCTCCTGCACACCTGCTGCAGGCTGCTGGAAGGACGAGTTCCCGCCGCTGGGCCGCGTCATTCCCACGCTGCTGCTAGCCAGCGCCACCATGACCGTCGAGCAGTGCACGCAGCTGGCCTGGAGCAGGGGCTACGCGCTGGCTGCCCTGCAGTACGCCAACGAGTGCTACGCAAGTGAGTTGGTGTGGGGTTGGGTGTGCGTTGCTTGACTGCCGGGCCCGAATGGCAAACGAGTGATCAACAAAAGTTTGCGGCCCTCTGCATCAGACAACCAACAACCCCACAATCAGGCCGCAGCTGTATTCACCAGCAAGTCACTGGCCTCTGAGCCAAGGATGGCGTTCTAGCACCCTTCCAATGCGACGGTCTTGCTGCTGCTGCTGGCACCAACACCACACCCCTCTCCTGCTGCTGCCCCCCGCCCAGCCACCAACGAGACCAACGCGGTGCGCTTTGGCCTGGCCACCAACTGTGACTCCCCCTGCAACAACCCCGCCCTGGACCCGCCCGGCTCCTGCGGGGGTGGCCTGGCCAACAGCCTGTACCGCCTGCCACCCCTGGCTCCCGGGGTGTCGCCAGCACCCGAGGACGGGGCACCCCCCGTTGTGGTGGTGGTGCCTCCACCTGGTGATGAGCCTGGTGTGCCAACTTCCCCAGTGCCTGCTGGCCAGCTGTCGACGCTGAACCTCACCGCCCTGGGTGAGTGGTATGTCTGGAGCACCAGTCTTGTAGATGCATAGGCAGTTGATTGTCTGGATGATGCTGTGCTTGTCAGAAGGACATGTCAGCGGTTGGTGCAGAGATGCCTGCTTGGTTTGGCTGCATGCATTGGCTGGGCACATCGCACTAAAACCTCTTCTGTGGCTTCCTAACCTGAGCTGCTTGGCCGGCTTGTTTAGATCAAGGTGGTTGCTTGCCGATGGCTGTTAATGGTGCTCTGTGCTGCTCCCACGCTTCAACCGCAGGATGTTGGGCGGATGGCTTCCCTCGTGCTGTGCCCACGCAGCTGGCCGCCTCTGCAACGATGACAGTCGACAGATGCGCTCAGCTGGCGTTCGCATCCAGAGGTGAGTTCACAGTGAACATTGTTTGCAGAGTGATTGTGGACACCATGCACAGGTCAAGGCGTGAACTCCACTCACAATGCAGAGTGCAGCAAGCGGTGCCAGTGATGTACTTCAGTAACACGTGCTTTGTCTGATGTGTGCACCGTCCAAGTAGATTGTGAGAAGTTGGGCTACGCCTGCTGCATGCTGAGCGCTGGGCAGGCGTGCATGTGCCGCATAATCTTTGGGGACTTTTATAAATCATCTCGTGCAGCTCTACATGCGCATACTGCATCACAGAGCCATGCACCTGTCTCATGGTTGATCTATGCAAACTGTTGGCAAAACATTGAACAGTCAGGACAAAACATAGACAAACACGTGAGATTGCCAGCGATCCAGGCCAGCCAGCCAGGCACAGAATCATAGGACAGCACACGCCCATGTACTCTCATTCTGTTGTGACAGTAAGATGCGTGTGCATGTGCTGCTGCTGCTGCTGCTGCCTCTGTGCTGCTGGCCTCAGTCCCCTACACCGTCATTGCTGTCCAGTATGGTGTGGAGGTGAGCAACGCACAGCACAATACAGACAGAACCGGCTGACTAGGCCGACCGCAATGCAGGCACAGGCCGAACCTGCCGTGCAGGCGTTGGTGATCCGACCGTGCAGCTTCTGTTGTTGCTTGAACCAGACGTGGTGCGTTGTGACGGCCACCTACTCACTGACGCACCTTGCACTTCGTGCTCTTCGGGCGATCGGCTGTATGGTGCAGTGCTACGCTGGCCGCAACGAAACCGCCGCCACGCGCTACGGGGCCAGCGCCGGCTGCGTGACGGCCTGCCCAAACATCGCCGAGAACCCCGTCGGCACGTAAGCACAAACGCCAGAGAACAGGACACCCAGGTCGCTGCAGATGCTGCAGGACTGGGCCTTGCACAGCCGTTCCTGCCTGCTCACCACATCGCCATGCATGCAGCCTCCAGCTTGCCGTGCACCTTGCTGTCGTGGATTGCGTGTACCTACGCACAAACCATTGCATTTGATGCTCACCTGCATGACAGCTGCTTGACATGTTCAGCCGCATCGCATAACCTTCTCACAAGCTGCCTGTGAAGCCAATTTTCAGGTGTGTTGCTTTGTACTGCCATGCAGGTGTGGCGGAGGCATGGCCAACAACCTGTACCGCCTGCCACCCAAGCCTGTACTGCCACCCGTGGATCCTCTGCCAGCAGGGACAAACTACACTGGGTGAGTCTTGCTGCCGGGTGGCTTCAGTTCTGCATGCAAACAGGGGTTGAGCCCCGTCTTGATCCCCCAAACCCTGGTGCACAGTAGGCCTAACAACCAAGGCGTGTGCTGCCGCCAGGCTTGCAGATGTCATGTGCGGTGACACTGCACCAGCAGTCACCGTCAACTGGCGTTGATTGCACCTACCTTTGCACAACTACAACGCCACAGAGCATCTCACCTGGCGGATTGCCACCAACTGGCTTTGAGCGCTCTGCGTTGTGCTGCACTGATCGGCGCTGTGCTGCATGCTGCGCAGGTGCTTCAGTGAGGGTGACCCCAGGCGTGTGCCCTACGCGCTGACGCCTGCCACCAACATGAGCGTGGCCGAGTGCGCACGGCGCGCCCAGGCTGCCCGCTACACCGTGTTCGCGCTGCAGTTTGGAGCAGAGTGAGTCGCGCGTGCACAGCCGAGACGGCGTTACATTTCACCAGCCGGCTGGCACCACGTGCTGTTTACTATCACATGTCGTGCAGGTGACTGGGTCCTTCAGCTGTGCGATCATGCAATGTTCTTGCAGCACGCTGCCCAACTACGATGACCTCTTTGAGCTGCAAGGCGTGGCAGATGATCACATGTTTTGGTGCCGTCCCCTGCAACATGTGTTGTTGTCGTCCCCTGTCTGCAGGTGCTGGGGCGGCTGGAACCTCGAGCTGGCTCACAGCAGCGGCCGCCTGGACGAGGACGACTGCGCGACGCCCTGCCAGTTCGGGGACGACTTCTGCGGCGGGCCCAACGCCAACAGCGTGTACGAGCTGCCGCCCCCCGTGCCCCCGGCAGACGTGCCAGTGTACGAGCACCTGGGTGAGTGGCTGCTGAACATTAGTGTGACATTTTCAAGATTGGCTGATGTTCAGGACGTCCACGTCATCCAAGCTCTCACTGGCCCGTGTGCAGGCTTGCTCAGGACGCAGGTGGTGTGAACGACCGTGCCAACAGCCAGCAGTACATACCAAGCTCCTCACTGCCAGCATGTTGTACTGATGTGGCCATCAGCACGCCACCTGCTGCCAACACAGGCGCTGCCCTGGGCCGCCTTTGTGCTGATTGCTGACTGCGTGGTGCTTCGCGCTGCTGCTGCTGCTGCTGCTGCCGCCAGGTTGTTTTGCTGATGACATGGACCTGCAGCCCACCGGCAACACAGACCTCACCCTGGACCCGCCCCTGCTCCCGCCTCCCCCTATGACCACCAGTCGCCGCATGTTCCGCAGGCTGGGCCAGCTGCCCAGCATGGTGAGACAATGACCCTGCTATTGATTATGTTACTTGAACGATTTTCAACTAGTGGTGAATTGGCCAAGTGATGGTGCTGATGTGCATGCTTCTGTCGGTACGGTCATTTCCTTGCAATATGCACCCCTGGACATTGTCAGTGCCTGGTGCCTTCCAATCACTCCCTTGGCCAGGCAGCTGTATCGCCATGCCTCCTGATGCGGCCGTGTTGTTGCTGCTGCTGCTGCTGCTGCTGCTGCTGCTGCTGCTGCTGCTGCTGCTGCTGCTGCTGCTGCTGCTTCTGCAGGACTCTTGGGAGTGCGCGCGCAGGGCCAAGAACGTCGGCTACCCTCTGTTTGGCCTGACCCAGGGAGAGGTGTTCCCTGCATTTGGCATCCAGTGCTGGTGAGTTCACTGGTCCTGCTGCTGCTGCTGCTGCCGCTGCTGCTGCTGCTCCCGCTGCTGCTGCTGCCGCTGCTGCTGCTGCTGCTGCTGCTGCTGCTGCTGCTGCTGCTGCTGCTGCCACTGCTGCAAGTTTGCGTTCGCAAAAGCAGTTGAAGCTTAGGCACTGTTTGCCGCCTTCGTCTTGCGCTGAAGCATCTTGTATATCGTCCTTGCTGCTGCTGCCATCTGCTGCCTGGCACTCGTGCTCACACTCGTGCAGGGGCGCGCACAACCTGACGCATGTGACTGCCAACGGACGCAGCACCGCGTGCACCAAGCGCTGCCGCGGCTGGCCCACGTCCGACATGTGCGGCGGCGACTACGCCATCAGCCTGTACCAGATCAGCAACATGACTTATGACACGGGTGCAGGTGCGCGTCTGGACACTTCCACGCAAAACATGCTGAGCAGTGCTTGGCAGCATGCATGGCCAGCGGCGCCAATGATTGCAGTCCTCATACGCACCTGATCAACAAAGCAACTCGATGCAACAATTGTAGACAAACACGGGATTGCCAGCGACCCACGCAGCAAAGACAGAGTAGCCTAACGAGAGTAAAGTATTTTTCAAGTGACTCACTTGTAAAATGCTTTACTCGCATCAGGTACTCTGTTTTTGCTGCCTGGGTCGCTGGCAAGCCCGTGTTTGTCTACAATTGTGCAGCTGCACTGACTACTGAGCAACACACAGCTACACATTGACGGCCGCGCTGTCCCAGACTGCGCATCAGTTGTCGCAGAGGTCTGCAGCAGCTGGGTTGGCACCTCTGTGCGACATGTTCCTGCAGTAAACCAGCAGGCGCGGCCTTGTTCAAGTCGGGCTGTTGTTGCTGCTGCTGCTGCCGCTGCAGGTGGCCACTACCAGTTCCTGACAGAGATGCCAGTTTCCGTTGCCCACATCATGCAGAACACCGGGCGTGACGAGTTCATGCTCATTGAGTGAGTGGCGTGGTGCCAGCAGCGACGGGCAGCGTCAGCATGGTTACAGGAAGGGTGTAGGGTTTGTGTGTTTGGGAACGTGTCGGCAGCAGTGCGTCTGTACGACCAAGTCGTGTGTGGCTGCCACTGCTGAGCCAGCTGACCTCGCACCGGCACCTGCAGCCAGGTGCTGCTTGGAGCCAGCCCATCTGCCATGCTTCCCTGGTGCCACATTATTAATATTTTTGTTATCATTATTCATATCCAGGACATCATGCACAGAACTCCCACCTTCTTCTCACTGCTGCGACTGTTTGATGCAGGTTCCTGGATTTTGACCACCCCCCCTCCTGGGACGGCAGCAGCACCAGCTACCTCTACTTCAGGCACAACAACAGCTACAAGGCAGTGTCCAACATCAGGGACGCATCCTGCGGTAAGCAGACGCGCGCAGCGGTGTCACTTGTGCCCGGGTGATTCGCCAGTGTTGCTCTGTACAGGTGTGTGAGCGTTGCCGAGAGACGCACGTGACGCACAGGCAGGCAGGCGCCAGGCGCTCTGCTGCATCGCGGCAATGTCACAGGGGCTGGTGTTCTGGCATGGGATAAGTGTCTGTGCCACCTGTTTTGAAACGAGTTACAGCTCACCCCCTTTGCGTTGCTGCTGATGTTGCCACTGCTGCCGCTGCTGCAGGCATGTGGCACCGCATGCCTGATGGTGACTTCATGGGCTTCTCAGGTGGGGCCCCAGCAGGCACAGGGACACGGCAGCCGTGACATGTGCTGTTGCCGTGACATGTGCTGTGCAGCACATGCTGATGTTTGATTTGAGCCTGATGGCAATGGCATGGGCTGTTTTTATGGCAAGGAGCCCTCAGCAGGGATACGTGCAGGCGGCAGCCGACTACTTATCATCCTCCTGCTGGCAGCAGCCAACCATGTATTTCTGGGCAGTGCTGCAAGCATGCTGTCTGTGGCGTGGCAGCATTGACAGCACCAGGTGCAAAGTTCCCAGCTTTTGTATGCTGCGGCACCCCCAGCATGCGCATTGCCGCCAGCTGCCAGCACATGTAGTTGCTGACAATCACCGCCGTTTGCTGCTGCTGCTGCTGCTGCTGCTGCTGCCACCGCATCCTGCAGGCTACTTTGGTGCGTCTGGTGTGAATGAGTATGCGGTGTACGCCACCATGTGGTACCACAGGCACCTGGCAGCAGCCGAGGACTTTGGCGACCGTGCCATGCCCTACGGTGAGACGCCCAGCAGTACACTTCTTGAATCCCCTGGAAGCCCTATTTGATTTGCAAAGCTGAAATTATTGGCCGGCCGTGTGGCACTTTAAACACAGCAAATTTTCAACTTTTAAAACCCTGCACCGTCTGATGGTGCCAGCCGCTGATGAACTCTGCTGTGAAGTCTTTTCTTGAGTGACGCATGCTGTAGCTGGCGCAGAGCGGAATGACTGGGACGCATGCATCTTTTAGGTTTGTTTTGACTGATCACCGCATCACAACAAGCCTTGCCATCTGTGGCGTCTGCATTCAGCAAGGCCACAAATTCCGCGCTGTATGTGCTGCCGCGGTTGTCATACCCTGCAGGCCGCTGGTATGGCGGCAACGTGTTGATGCCTGACGGCCGCTCCTACATCACCGGAGGGGACCTGGGCCCCGGCTCCCCACGCGCCCTGGGTGAGGCCACACCTGCTGCTGCTGCTGCTGCTGCTGCTGCTCCTGCTGCTGCTGCTGCTGCTGCTGCTGATGATGATGATGATGATGATGATGATGATGATGATGATGATGATGATGATGATTATGATGCGCTGCCACGCACATGGCTATGTTGTTATGAAGAAAGTGCTGATGTGTGCCAGCAACCCACGCATCGCTGGGAGGAAAGGCTCGAGAGCGCAGACCGTTGCTGATGTGACAGAGATTCTGTGGCTGTCAACAGCCCCGCCAGGTAGTTCAGTTGCTGCCTGTTTTGCCGCTGCCCCTAGCTTCATTTGGCGTGCCTGGCAGGGCTTGGGAGGGGGGCTGCTGCTCGGGGCCCGCCGTGGCCAACCCAAGCTCTGCTGCATGCTGGTACGCTGCGGGCCAAATGCACTGCAGGCGCTGACGTGTGGGACCCCGCCACCAAGACGTACGTGGGCCGCTACAACAGCATGGGCCAGAACGAGCCCTTCCTGCCGATCAACCCGGCGCTGTTTGCAGCCAGCAACGTGGGCGGCTACTACCCAGGTGCGCAGCGGCAGCTCGTAACACGCAATTGTTTTTTCCAGCCGCTGACAGTTTGTATTTTAGTTGTGCCGGGCATGACGCCGCAGCTTTAGAAGGAACGCCACACGTTCTATGGCATAACGAGCGGATACCTTGCAGCAGCAAGTTCAGAGCACACGCCTAAATTCCCTGACTTGAGTTTTGGTCGAACTGACAATCAGCCAACCTCCTAAACCTGCTGCTGCTGCTGCTGTTACTTCTTCTTTGTGCAGGGCTGTGGATCCTGCCCAGTGGTGCGATGCTGTTTGCCCAGGCGACTGCGGTGCAGGTGATCAACCCCCTCACAGGGGAGGCACTGGCGGCGTCCCCACCCACACCCAAGCCCGTCTACTGGGAGTACCCACTCTCAGGAACGCAGGTGCGCTGGGGGGCACAGGCTGCAGCAGCATAGCAGTGTCGCTTCCCCCTGAATCAGCAGGCTGGTTTATTATTGACTCGGCAACCATGAAAAGCAGCGCACGGCCTGCAACATCTGCGTACAGCAAACACCCGCCAGGATTGTCATGGGTCGGCGTGAAATGCACGGCCAAGGCAAGTCAGAGCTCAGGCTCCTGCTGCTGCTGCTGCTCCTGCTGCTGCTGCTGCAGGTGTTTCTGCGTCACGCTGCCAACAAGCCAAATGCGCGCAGCAGCTTCACGTTCATGGTGTTTGGCGGCAGCCACGAGGCCACCTACTTCAAGCCCTGCGTGGACTTCAGCCTGCGCATACAGGTGGAGGTGGACTGCAGCGTGCCGCCATGCGCCCACAGCATGGGCGAGTGGGAGGAGGAGACGATGCCGGGTGCGGGCGGCGGCAACACTTGCTGCTGTGGACTTTCTGCTGTTGAAGCATAGCGTGGTTGAGTGGGAGGCAGAAGCACCGCCTTATGAAATGTGGCATGCTTGCAGCGTTGAAGCCAGCAGCAGCCGACTGTTGAAACATTCATGAGTGCTGACACACACAGCTGTGCTGTAGAAGAGGTGATGCGCAGTGAGCTGGCATGTTTGCAGCAGCTGCACCATAAGCCTGTACTGCTGTCTGACAGCTTGCCTGTCTGCTGCTGCTGCTGCTGCTGCTGCTGCTGCTGCTGTGCAGGGCCCCGGTGCCAGCACGACAGTGCCGTGCTGCCAAACGGCAAGGTCATCCTGATCAACGGAGTGGAGGAGGGCTACTCGGGCCTGGGCAACTTCCCAGTGAGTATTGTTATACAAAGTAATGCAGAAATGAGTGGCAGTTGCAGATCTTATCAATCAGCATGACCTTGTCATTACTGCTTGCAATCTGCCGGTTGATGCTGCTTGCAGTCTGCCGCCAACGTTGCTTTGACGTGGCTGGCAGCTGTGAATGTTTGTGGTGGGGTCAGTACACTGCGTCATTTGGATCCACCGACACTGCAAAGCTGCTGCTCTTGCTCTGCTTGTACCTGACAGAACACCAACAACGTGCCAATATCTGAGCCTTGGCTGTACAATCCTGACACAGCTGCTGCTGCTGCCGTCACTTGATGCTGCTCGCTACAGAACACCAACAATGTGCCAATCAACGAGCCATGGATCTACGACCCTGAAGCACCAGCAGGCCAGCGCTACCGCAGGACGGGCACGTACACCCGCATCCCCCGCTTCTACCATGCCACCGCTGTTCTGACGTCTTACGGCGACATCCTGCTCGGAGGGTCCACGCAGGCTCGTGGCTTCACATCTTACTACAAGGGGGAATTTGACATCACACCTTACACCAACCAGGACTTCAGGTGTGACTCATGGTGGTGCTGCTGCTGCTGCTGCTGCTGCTGCTGCTGCAGCTGCTGTGGCTGCTGCAGCTGTTGCCGGTGAACCATGCTGATTTAAACTGGTCGTGTAGATGTAGCGAGCAATAGGCACACAGTGCACCCTGCAAATCAAGCACATGAAGCGCTACCGGGCTCTCAGTGGACGTGCAGCCTTCTGTTCATACAAGAAGCCGCCTGCCTAGGAGACAGCTGGCTCAGCTAGCTCCCGGCAGCTGCTTTCTGGTGGCTGCTGGTTCCAGCTGTACACAGACCCCAACCTGCCACACAGGTGCAACTTCAAACTCCTTCCTCTGCGCTTGGCCACATGATGCATGTGTTATGTGTGCGGCCGGCGTGTGCAGGATCGAGTACTTCAAGCCCCACTACATCCTCGGTCCCCGGCCTATGCTGACGTTCGTGCCAACCATCGTCGAGTACGGCAGCACCTTCACGGTGACGCTGGCGGCCAACACCAGCTCCAGCAGCATCGCGTCCCTGGTGCTGGTGGACCCCGGCACCACTACACACTCCAGCAACATGGCGACACGGCACCAGCTGCTGGAGTTTGTCGTGACCGGCGCCAACGAGCTGACAGTGACCGCCCCTGCCAACACCTTCATGGCGCCACCCAGTGAGTCGTCCAGTGACAGCTTGTGACACTGCTGGGTTGGATTGTCGCACACGCAGTGAAAGTTTGTTGTTCGGCACAGCAGATGCATGCCTGTGTGGCCTGCATCGCTTCAGGCTGGCTGCAAGTAGCTGCATCTCTTGTCCGATACACACAGACGCTGCTGTATCCGCTTCAAGCTGTTGATATAGAAGTGGCTGCAGTCAGTGCCACACTGCTCAGCCCGGCACAACTGATCACATGTTCATCTTCTTAGACCATGCTGCTGACAAGGTTGTGATCAAACTTGCGCCTGCTGTTCCCTGCTGCAGCCTTCTACCTGCTCTATGCGGTTGGCCAGGACGACACATACTCTGAGGTGAGATATTTGTTGCCTTCAACAGCGCTTGGATGCGGTGCGGCTGCCCATATGCTTACCAGCATTGCCGGTGTTCCATCTCCTGTGGCGGCAGCACTGCAACACTGCTTGCCACACAAGGGAGTGCTGCGTTGGCAGCGTAGCTGTTGCCTTGTCCAGCCTGTATCGCAGCGTGATTGGTGACTGTCCACCCGATGAGGTTCCCTGCCAGGTACTGTTCTGCGTTCGGGCCGCAAACTTGCTGGACCATCAGCTGGTTCCAACAAGCACAACCAATTACATGTGTGGTTGTCGTGTTGCAGGGCTTGTGGTTCAAGCTGAAGGGCCCCTGGGGCACCACGCCGCTGTCCCTGCCACCCAACGCCCAGTTTGTAGAAGAGGCTTCCACACAGGGATCAGCACGGTTTGGTGAGTGGGGCGGCTTGAAAGGGGCCACAGCACTGCCGCACACACGTGAGGTATCTGTGAGTTTGTGTGCAGGCTGTGCTGCTGCGTTGCCGTGCTTGCCCCCCAGCTCATGCCTGTGCCCTCCAGCTTTGTGATGTGCAGGCACTGGGGTCTGCCTTTGATTTAGACAAGCCTCTTTCACCACGTCACCAGTGTCGTTGCGGATAGTTTGCCTGTCGTGCCTGCTGCTGCAGTGCGCTTGTTGCTGTGTGCAAGCTCCGCCCTGGGGCAAAATTGATCAATGAGGCTCCTCCAGCAGCTTCTCACTGCATCCATCCTGCCAGCCGGTTCACTGCTCTTGCTGCTTGTCGTGTGCTTTTGTGCTGCGTATGTGCTGCAGTCCCTTGGTCTGTGGCGACAGAGCTGACCGAGTGCTGTGCATTCCTTGAAACTGGGGAGTTTAATTTCCGTGGCTCGGGCGAGTACGGCATGGCGCTGATGGTACGGCACACCGAGCCCATCATAATCGCTGGACCATACCTTACTCTGGAAGAGGGTGGGTCGCGGCGCGCCGCCTGTGCTGCTGTGTACTTTCAATGATCAGAGTTTTGGGGCTTTTGCTTTTGCTGTGGTTTGCGAGGAAATGCACAGCACTCAGTTTGTTCTGGGCTCAGCTCGCTGAACAATACGTTAGATCTGTACCCAATCCAGTGACAATTGATACAATTCGCCACTGCGCCCGCTTGTGACATGTTATGTAACATGTTATGTAACATGTGTCAGCAAGCAAGGAACACGGGCGTCAGCAACCCACACAGCAATCCTAATCAAGCCAGCCTCCAGCAAGCTGCACATGTCGGCCGCTGTGCAGTTTTTGGCAGTGCTGTTTCTTGCTGACACATGTGCTGCTGCTGCTGCTGCTGTTGCTGCTCCTGCTGCTGCTGCTGCCTGCAACAATAGGTACAAGCATGCATCTGTTCATGTGGGCGCGCACCCCAGAGGCAGACAGCAGCGTCAACATCGAGTACTACCTGCTTGATTCTGCCAATGAAAGGGCCGGCTACAAGTTCGACGCCTACGCCATCACCACGGGCGTGGTCACCCCCAAGTACGAGCAGTTCCCCCTGGTGAGTTCGCCCTGAAAGTCGGGTCATCCTGGTGTGAACTCCCACACATCGCCGCCTCTACATGTGTTGCTTGACATCAAGCCAGCTTGTAGTTCTGACAGTGTCAGCCGGGTGCTGCAGCAGCATGTAGTCCTGATGTGATTGTTCTTTGTTATACCAAGGTCGTACAGTTGCAAAGGTACAGTTGATTATGTGTATGTTGAGTTTGAAGGCAGATGTTGTGATCACTGCTTGCTGCCTGCTGCTGCTGCTGCTGCTGCAGGGTGGGCTGGTGGTGAACTTCACAGGTTCATACCGCCCTGTGCTGTGCATCACCGGCATGAACTCGGAGGTGTTGCTGCACCTGGACGACTTTGAGGTGCGTGACATGTTGCCAGCATCGTACGCTGGAACACATAAGTCTCATGACAGTGTTGCGCTGTGTTGCTGTGCCTGGTTGTACTCCTGTGCTTGCTGGCTTGTGCAGTGTGCAGCTTGTCTCCCATGCATCTGCTTCAAACAGCCCTCACACTTCATCACCCCAGGCTGACTGTACCAGCCACAGCTGATCGCAATGCACTCAAACAGCCCTTGCACAGCTCACTAACATGCAGCACATTGCTCCATTGCCTGCAGGTGTTCACCGTCACAGCTTCCGCGCACGCCTCGTCTCTGGCGGCTGCACGCGCCGGCACCCACACCACGGGGCAGCTGGCCACCCGCCGCCTGCAGTCCGCAGCGCAGGACGCCGCTGCTGCAGCCGCCGCCAAGCCCAGGAAGATCATGAAGCGGGCCCTGCTCGGCAACCCGCAGCAGCAGCCACAGCACAGCGCGCTCAACTCCTACCTGGGCAGCATGTACAAGGCGCCGCTGGCTGCTGCTGATGTGGAGCTGAGGAGCGAGCTGGAGGCTCGTCCGGCTGGCAACATGACAATCCTGGTTGAGGACATGCCGGGTGTGCCACGCTTTGTGGAGGGCCCGCACCAGCACGGCCCTGGCGCCCACCCATAAACCACCATCAACTGGTGGGCACAAGCGCTGCTCGCAGCAGCAGCAGCAGCACCAGCAGCAGCAGCAGGAGCAGCAGCAATTGGGCACACCAAGCATCCCAAAAGTGGCTTCTTGAGGCCTTCTTGGTTCGGTTGACGTATCTTCAGTGAGTACTGGGCTACGCTGTAGCCGCCTGCCATGGTTGGTGAATGCGTCTGAAAGCGTGCTGCAGCTGATGTGATGTACAGTGGCTCAGGTTTTGGCCCTGTGCAATGGGCTCCCGTCAGGTGATGGAGTACTGGATGGTTGTCATGATGTTGTGCTGTTGGCTTCAAGTCGTTGTTGCAAGCTTTGCAAAATTGCTGCTGAGCTTGCCGTGTTGCATGTGTTGCAGCGGCCTGCTGCTGATTGATGCGCAGCAATTGAAAGTGTCCAAGTTGCTCTCGTCACTTGAGTCCCAGGCGCCCTCAATGCCTGATGGCTTTGCCGCTGCTTTTAATTCCAGCATTAGTGTGGCGGAAGTGGAGTGTGCACTGCTGCGCATGAAAAATGGCCGTATGGCCGGCCCAGATGGCATGCGTGGTGAACGGCTGAAGGGTGCTTACAGCGAATGGGAGCTGCCTGATGGCACCTTCAAGCATTTGTTTACATCGTCCAGCGAGCTGCGTGACATATTGGACGGCTATGGCGCATGCTGTGCTCCCAAGTGACACTAGCGCCTCAGAGACAGAATCTTCAGAAGTTGTTGAGGCTACGGATTAGTTGGTTGGATTATTACTCCTTGGCTGTTGTGGGACCCCATGAGCCTTGTTTGGCTCCTTGATGGGTGGGCCTGTGGCCCTACTTTGGTATTTGGTATTTGGTATTTGGTATTGAAAGACCATGATGGTTGGCCCCTACATCGCAAAGCATATGCTTCGGGTGCATTGTGCATTGTGTTGTATCGTACAGGTCGTTGTCTTTAAGGGCAGCACAGCTCGCTGTGGGAGAGGTTTATGCATGTGTGTATTGTGCATGTGTTTGCTAGTTGGTGAGTGTCTGGGTTGAAGGCGATGTGTTGCTAAACCTGGAGCCCCAGCACTCAAGCCTTGAGTGTCGGACAGACCCAGCGCCTGTGAGCTGTTGCAACAGCAGCACTTGAGCAGACTTGTGGATCTGCACTCAAGTGGGTGTGGTGTCAAGCATGCAATGTAGCTGAATTGGGCAACTGCAGCACAGTGGTCTGCCTACAAGAGTTGCAAGTCCTACCCCCTCACCATACTTACGTATTGTTGTGTGCACTTGGCATGACAGCACGCTGCACTTTCAATGGCTGCATTTCTTACTTTACTTTACTTACTTTACATATCATTTCAGGGTTGTGGTACTTGAGGCGCCACCATGACCTTTGCGTGGTCAACTACTTCATACTGGTATGCGGTACCGCACATCATGTATAGCATGTGGGCCCCACTGCCATGCATATGTTCAACTTGCTTACCTATCAGGGATGATCAAGTGCAACTCTTTGTGGCTTGGTGCATGTTGTTCTCGTGGCCACCACGGTGAAGACTCGTCAGCAGTGTGTGGTGGTGTACATTGTGTGTGGGTGCACGTGTGTTGTCGTGTAGGCGCCTGCCCGCCGGCGCATGCTTCCTTGCAGACTGTACTGACGAGTGACGTGCCTGCAGGTGCTGGCTGCAGGACAGTGTCACCTGGTTGACGCAGCCGCTGCATAGTTATAGTATGATGCTGCTGGTGCAGCAGAGCGGCGCATGATGCTGATCATGCAGCACAACGCGTTTGTTGCCAGGTTCGAGGGCCTGATACTGCCTTGTGTTAACGTCATGTCTGTGTCCCACAACTCACCGTGTCGCACATTCTCACAATCCACGTGCCTGTAAGAGAGCCAGGTCAACCCTAAGAAGACGGGGCTGCCCCCGCTGCTGAAAGCACCCACACAAATCAACCATCACGTTACTAACGCCTGCCTGCTTAAAGCAAGCACCTTCCGGCAATGGGGCTGAGCCAAACAACCCAATCGCAAGTCCTGAGAACACATGTGTGCAGCCGTCAACAACGCTGTTAAGAGCATGATGTGGGCTGCGTCGAAGGCCGTGCAGCGCACGGTCTGCAAGGCGACTCCTCTTTTTGCCTCACCACTGAGTGACCACCTGATCTCTACGAAACGCCTCTTTTGCCCATCAGCTTCTGCGTCAAACATGTGCAGTGCTTGAGATGGCCCATCGGTCAATGACTGCCGTGCACAGCACAGCCGCCGCGTGCAACTCCACCTACATAGTAAGCATGCAATCCATTCTTACTGTGCGACACCCGCATGCACAGCAGGCGAACAACACAGGCAGGTGCATCCACTCCCTGTTGCCTCCTGGATGATGAGTCACAACGCACCGGGTGCTGTCGTGGTGATGCATCTATGCACATGCTGGCTGACTGGCTGTGCGACATGCATCCAAGCAGCACATACGTGTGCGCCTGACCAAGCACCACATGCCAGCTACACCCATGCCAAGGGACTACCAGGTGCCTGGGCAGCATGGGTTGCGCTGTGTGGTAAGCATGTCCTGCTCAAGATGCTAGGTGATCTGCCACAACACAGTACAGTAGTACAGGACTGTA
This sequence comes from Scenedesmus sp. NREL 46B-D3, assembly GCA_014080715.1. Lineage (NCBI taxonomy): Eukaryota > Viridiplantae > Chlorophyta > Chlorophyceae > Sphaeropleales > Scenedesmaceae > Scenedesmus > Scenedesmus sp. NREL 46B-D3. The sequence goes on along the minus strand of JACERP010000079.1, from coordinate 330,906 downwards.
CCTGCCTCAGGCACTAGCCCAGCGAGCCGTCGTTCCACACACACTTCTTATGTTATTATTGTGCGTGATGTGCTGATATGATGCAGCCGCCTACCACTGGCATGATGCAGCAGCGCTCCTCCATGCAAAGAGCATGCACGTTTGATTTGAGTTGATCCGCCTTTGATTGTCAGATTGTCAGAACATCTTATGTTGAGATGCTGCTTCAAAATAATCCAACAAGCAACAAACCCTGAGCAACAGCGCCGGCCACCTGACCTCAGTGTCTGTGTGGAGCCAACACACCTGCACCACATCTCAGCAACAGCAGGTCAAAGTGACTCGGCAAATATAACAGACGATGCTAGCCATGTAACATGTTACTTGAAAGGGTGCACACCACACCTCAGAGCAGCACGTGGCATGGACTTGACTGGCTGCACACAGCGACTGTGTGGTGCCTCATGCCATGAAAGGAACCCTGGGCGTAAACCCTGGGTAAATCAAGCCATACAACCTTCTTCAAACAGCTCTGCGCAATATCTAGCCGGCAACGGTGCGTGACAGTATCAAATCAGTGAATTACTGATATGCACCACGTGCAAGTGCATGCCAGTACAGCCTCCAGTAGCATCACTGACGGCGATCAGTGCCCGTGTGCATGCTGTGCATTCTTTAAACCTGGAATGTCCGTGACATCTCCGTCCAGCAGCACAGTGATGTTCTGCTCAGGCCGAGCCTCAAGCTCCCGCTGCACATCCTCATCAAAAGCAGGCAGCGGCGCCATGAACATGCTGCCAAGGTACGCGTTGAGTTCACTGCGGGTAGCAGTGCTGTCGACACCACCCAGGCGAATGACAGTGTGATTACCGGGACCAGAGCTGATAGTAGCATCGCTGCTGCTGCTGCCAGCAGTAGCGTTGCTGCTGCCTGCACCAACTGTACCATTGCCGCTAGCAGTGGCATTCATGCTGCTGTTGCCTTTGACAGTAACGTTGGTGCTGCCTGCACCAGCCGTACCGTTGCCGCTAGCAGTGGCGTTCCTGCTGCTGCTCACGCTAACAGCAACGTTGGTGCTGCCTGTATCAGCAGTGCCATTTCTGCTTGCAGCGGCGTTCATGCCGCCACCACCACCAACAGTAGCATTGCTGCTGCCTGCACCAGCAGTGCCATTGCTACTAGCAGTTGCATTCACGCTGCCGTCACCACTAGCAGTAGCGTTGCTGCTGCCTGCACCAGCAGTGCCATTGCTACTAGCAGTTGCATTCTTGCCGCCGTCACCACCAGCAGCATCACCAGCAGCACCCATGAGCAGCCGCTTCACAAGCCTGCTGCTGTGTGGTGCAGGTGCATGTGATGCTGCAGCAGCGGCGTCCTGCGCTGCGGACTGCAGGCGGCGGGTGGCCAGCTGCCCCGTGGTGTGGGTGCCGGCGCGTGCCGCGGCCAGAGAGGAGGCGTACGCAGCAGCCGTGATGGTGGACACCTGCGGGCAGCAGAACGGCACGCTGCTTTTGAATGAGCTGTGCAAGGGCTGTTGGAGCAGGCACCTTTGAGGCAGGCTGCACACTGCACATGCCACGAGCACAGGAGCACGCCCGCGTGGTGCAGCACAGCGCAGCACTGCCAGGAGACTCTTGTGTTGCAGCAGGTGTTTGCAGCGCCGCGCCCCACACCTCAAAGTCGTCCAGGTGCAGCTCCAGGCCTGGCGTCATGCCGGTGACGCGCAGCGCAGGGCGGTACGCGCCCGTGACGTTGACCACCAGCCCACCCTGCAGCAGGCAGCAGCAGCAGCAGCAGCAGCAGGCAGCGAGGCTCGGCCAAACTGCTGAATCGTACGTGTGTAACAGGTCAGTAGGCTGTCTGATGGTGCATGTTGTGGATCAGCATGTGGAAAACGCAGCAGTCAGCCAGCGCAGGAGTGCTTGATGCCAACATCCTCGAATGGCAGTGCGGCTCACTTGTGCACCACAGTGCACCCTCAACCCCGAACCATGTGCATGCTGTAGTCTTGCACAAAGACCGCACACTCACCAACGGGAACTGCTGATACTTTGCGGTGACCACGCCCTCCGTGAGGGAGTAGGCGTCAAAGTTTGCGCCTGCTGTGCGGTTAGCAGCGTCCAGCAGCACGTATTGGATGTTGGCCTGGCTGTCGGCTGCAGGGCAGCGGGCCCACATGAACAGGTCCATGCGAGAGCCTGTTGGAACAGCAGCAGCAGCAGCAGCAGCAGCAGCAGCAGCAGCAGCGGTGTGAGGTAAACCTGGTTGGTGTGCTGAGAGGCATTGCCGAGGCAGCTGCTCTGGTCAAGACGGCGCACCAGCCATCACCGTCAGTGACATCCGGTAACAGTCAGTAGAGACGATCAGCCTGGCATGCTCAGCAGATGTTGTCAGTTCTTTTGTCGCAGCAAAAGTAACCCCAATACTTGGTCAAAGGGTCCCAGAATAGGGCCGGCATGGCTGCACAGGGCCCAAAAAACAACTTGGGTGGAGGCAGCACTCACCCGCGGCCAAGTTGACAGCAGGGCCAGCCAGGACGACGGGTTGGCTGCTGGAGGCGGTGAGTGACATGCCAGATGACCCGGAGCCCGCGCTGCAGCGACTTGTGTCCGCAGTGTGGCAGGTGCACCCAGCCAGCAGGGCTGACAGACCAGGGCACTGCAACAGCAACAGCAGCAGCAGCAGCAGCAGCAGCAATGACACGCTTCAGCAGAAAGGTCGCTGCTGGGAGGAAATGTTTGCAACACTGGCATGCATGAGGCACTTGCACAGGCTTTTACGCCACCCTAGACTTGCGTGGCATGGGCTGCGGCGGTGAATAGGTGACTGCTCCAGCAGCTACAAGTACAAGTACTTTGCTGCCTGGCCATGGCTGCAGCAGGAGCGGCTGCAGGCGACGGCATGGGTGCCAGCCGTTGCCAGTGACGGATGACACAGGAGCATGCGGCAAAAAAAAACCATGGTATGTGCAGGGCGTTTTGTCAAACTCCGACACCAGTCATCCAGTCACCTGTGGCTGTCTCGGCCTGTGTCGAGGCCGGGCTGACAAACTGTGCGTTGAGTGGCAGGGACAGCGGTGTGGTGCCCCAGGGGCCCTTCAGCTTGAACCACAAGCCCTCGCTGTAGCTGTCATCCCGGCCCACAGCAAACAGCAGGTAGAAGGCTGCAGCAAACAAAACAGCAGCAACGGTAGGAATGTGTGAAGGCAACCATTGGTTGAACCTGAAAGCAGGTGAGGTGGCTCATTATGGTGGAAAACATTCCTAGTCGACTCTGCTGTTTCCCACGGCAGTCTGGGGTTAATCAGATGCCATTTGGCATCGCATTGCATTGCAATACAGAGTTTAGTTCAAGCTTGACAGACATGCTAGTTCGTGCCGTGCGTTTGTGGGGCACTACCACATTGCCAGGTGCATGCCATCTGAGAGGGCGAAAGGCCTACGTGTAACTCCTAACTACCACATTATGTTCAACCATTCTCCAGACTGGTGATGAAAACGCGCCTGCCACAGCTGGCAACACACACGCTGCACACTATGAAACGAGCTCTGTGCTGGTCAGCACTGGGGTGCAGTGCCTGCGGCTGCTGGTGTTGCGATGAGGCGCACTGTGGGGTGCTGCCAGCTCAGCAGCAGCCGCAGCATCATGCCAGGGTCGAGCACACATGCTTGTTGCGGCAATGCCTGCTGTGCGTCCGCATACTCAGCTGCGCCAGTGACAAGCAAAAAACACGCAATGACGTAAAACAGCGACTCACTGGGTGGCGCCATGAAGGTGTTGGCGGGGGCGGTCACTGTCAGCTCGTTGGCGCCAGTCACGACAAATTCCAGCAGCTGGTGCCGTGTCGCCATGTTGCTGGAGTGTGTGTGGTGCCAGGGTCCACCAGCACCAGGGACGCGATGCTGCTGGAGCTGGTGTTGGCCGCCAGCGTCACCCTGAAGGTGCTGCCGTACTCAACGATGGTTGGCACGAATGTCAGCATAGGCCGGGGACCGAGGATGTAGTGGGGCTTGAAGAACTCAATCCTGCACAAGTAATAGGGACATACAAAGCAGTTTCAGCAGCTCCCAGCGTGGTGAAGCAATGACGACCCGCAGCATCAGGCATTCCTGAAACAGTATAAAGTGATGTGTTCCGCAAGTTCAGGCACATGCTATGTATGCTGGCATAACATGCCCTGCAGCAATTATGCAACTCTCCGGTTCAAATAACGGCTGTACCTGAACTCCTGATGGCTGTAGGGAGTCAGGTCAAAGTCGGCCATGTGATAGGATGTGAAGCCTTTGGCAACGGTCGAGCCAGCAAGCAGTATGTCGCCGTATGACGCCATGACAGCGGTGCCGTGGTAGAAGCGCGCAATGTTGCTGTAGACGCCCGTCCTGCGGTAGCGCTGGCCTGCTGGTGCTTCGGGGTCGTAGATCCAGGGCTCGTTGACTGGCACGTTGTTGGTGTTCTTCAGGGCACAACAATAACAGCAGCAGCAGCAGCAGCAGCAGCAGCAGCAGCCAGCAGCAGCAGCAGCGACAAGTCAGCCATCAGCCTGCTGGGATTTCATGTGCAAGGACCTAGGCCTCTCACTAAGAAGCAAATGCTACAACCATTATCACAACCACAGGGGAGCGGAGACTGTCCAACAGTGTCAGTGCACCGTCACAACATGACGAGTGCTGTAATGACTGCTCCGATTTGAGGACAAGGACAGGTACGTGCCCAGCTGCAGGGTTGACCGCGCTGAGTCACTCACCGGGAAGTAGCCCAGCCCCGAGTAGCCCTCCTCCACGCCACCAATCAGCACCACCTTGCCGTTTGGCAGCACCGCACTGTCGTGCTGGCAGCGGGGTCCTGCACAGCAGCAGCAGCAGCAGCAGCAGCAGCAGCAGCAGCCGTTGCAGTGTCTTGACTTGCTCAGGGTGGTGCGGCACACAAAACGTTCCGTGGAAATTGCACAGATATCACACTGGCAGGATGTGACTTGTCAAAGTGCACAAAGTGTGTGCAGCTGCTGTGCCCAGTGTTGGCGCCAGAGCGCATCTGCTAGTTGACCAGGCTATTCAAATGGACCCGTGCATCTCAACGGGTATAACAGCTGCTGTCTTTGATATTCTTCTGTGCTGATCAGTCAAAGTTGGTTCACTGAACCGAAAGAGTTGGCTTGACAGCATGATCAAGCATCAACTGCAGCAGCTGCTGCTGCCACTTTCTGGAAGCCGCTCGGGCAAAAAGCAACACAATATCAACCTGGCCAGTGGGCAGCACCCTCTCCCACAAACCTGCCGTATGCCCACCCCCCCAACTGCCCATGGTGCGGGTTCAATCTGACATTCACAAACGGCCCAACAGGCATCAAAATACCCATGGGTGCTGACTCAACGTAACAACATGACTCATTTACTAGGCATCAGTTTGTCGCGCGCCGCCGCCCGCACCCGGCATCGTCTCCTCCTCCCACTCGCCCATGCTGTGGGCGCATGGCCACGCTGCAGTCCACCTCCACTGTATGCGCAGGCTGAAGTCCACGCAGGGCTTGAATAGGTGGCCTCGTGGCTGCCGCCAAACACCATGAACGTGAAGCTGCTGCGCGCATTTGGCTTGTTGGCAGCGTGACGCAGGAGCACCTGCAGCAGCAGCAGCAGCAGCAGCAGCACAACTTCTGAGGCAATTTTAAGCTGACTTGCTTTCACCGTGCACTGCATGCCGCCCCACCTAATCTTGAGTGATCCCTGCATGCGTATGTTGCATGCTATGTGCTTCCTTGCACATCAGCGCCTGTCAATCGTGAGTAGCATGCCACGCCGCAGGCATGCTTGCTGATCATATGGCGGCGAAGCACGGACTCATGCCTGGATGCTTCGCGTGTGGGAGTCAGCCTGTTGGCAGAGCATGACCACGTGGCAAACCGGTACCTCCCGCAGCTGTGCCTGCTTTCAGATCACTGCTAACGGTGAATGCGGTGCAGCGCAGAATCGTGGCGTTGCGGCCTGTGCCCCCCAGCGCACCTGCGTTCCTGAGAGTGGGTACTCCCAGTAGAGGGGCTTGGGTGTGCGAGGGGACGCCGCCAGTGCCTCCCCTGTGAGGGGGTTGATCACCTGCACCGCAGTTGCCTGGGCAAACAGCATCGCACCACTGGCAGGATCCACAGCCCTGCACAGAGGCGGGTCAAACATGGATAAACGGCAGCAGCAGCAGCAGCAGCAGCAGCAGCAGCGTGTTGGTGGCCTGGCAAGCTCACAGCGCAACTCTCCGGGAAAAGTCTTCAGAATGTGCTTAATGTTCTCTACTCAACAATAATGCCAGGTTGGCAACCCAGGCTGTTTCATTGTTTGTGCAGGTGATGCGCCAGCCATACCGAGACACAACAGTTGCTTACTGTTTGCAGCTGTGCATAGAATGTGGAATCGTGACAGCCTGCTGCGACGAGCTGCCGATGCGCACCTGGGTAGTAGCCGCCCACGTTGCTGGCTGCAAACAGCGCCGGGTTGACCGGCAGGAAGGGTGCGTTCTGGCCCATGCTGTTGTAGCGGCCCACGTACGTCTTGGTGGCGGGGTCCCACACGTCAGCGCCTGCAGCCCGCAGCGAGCAAGCATGCAGCGGAGCTTGGGGTGAAGCACGGCGGGTCCTGCAGGGAGCAGCCCTGCCAAACTGTCTTACTTTACATGCTCCACCCATCAAGGAGTGGGAACCCCATTTGGAAGGCAACGAAAGGCTCATTGGGTAAACAAGAGTTGAACCCGCGTCCCTGTGGCGCCTGAGCGATGCGCTGCGGCGTGACACGGGCACGGTGGTTCCCGTCGTGCTTTAACAAACACAGCCCTACCAAGCAAGCCAAAAAGTAAAGCTATGCGCAGCGCGCACACACCCAGCTGGACATCTGCCACACCCAATGAGCATGTGTGAATGAATCACCAGAACTGTCCGTCACATGCGCAAAAAGTTCACAATCGCCACCCCCTTTTGGTTGTTCTTGCGTCGCCTGGGTTGCTGGCACACACGTGCATTCAAGTGCGCTTGCAAGGTACCATCTGCGTGCATGTATGCAGCGCAACGGCATCCACAGGGTTTTCCTTGCGCATATCCGGGGCAACCGGAGCAACTTGCAACCAGCAACTTTGGGTTGGCAGTCTCGTACTGAGGCACGCAGGCCGTGCACGACCGCAACTGGTTCGGCATGGGTAACCATGTTTGTTGCGGCCTGAGGCCATACAACGGCACTGGAAACAAAAATCAACCCATGAGCGGCCTGAAAAGCAACTTGGCCAAGCAACAACAGCCAATACCCAACAACCCAATCCCCACTTGCAGGTTGGTCGAAGGCCGAATCAGAGTCAGCCTCGGAGCACCCCATGCAGCAGGCGTGTGCTGTGCACACCGCGCTCACCCAGGGCGCGTGGGGTGCCGGGGCCCAGGTCCCCTCCGGTGACATAGGAGCGGCCGTCAGGCATCAACACGTTGCCGCCGTACCAGCGGCCTGCAGGGTATGAACAGCAGTGGGGTGAGGGTGCATGGTGTTATTCCATGAACATTTTATGAACATATTTTATGAACATATGAAGTTATTTTATGAACAGCAATGGGGGTGAGGGTGCATGAAGCTATTTTCAGTATCAAGTCACGTTGAAATATACGTGAGCTCCATAGCAATCTGTGATGTTGTTGCAACCTAAACTACCAATTGGTTGGTCGCTGCAGTTTCAGCAGGCTCAATCTGTAACCAAATTCTATTGAAGGCATCCAGAGCAGCGCTTGAACTGCCTGGCACCAGCAAACACAACCAACAGAAAGCCAACCATCGGTTCAATGTTGGTAACGTCAAGGAGCAACCCAGCAGGAGCCTCCTGCACTGTTACCAAATGCACTGCTACTGACGATGTTGTACTGTACGATGTGGTACTGCACTGCTGCTCTCACCATATGGCATGGCCAGCTCGCCAAAGTCCTCGGCTGCTGCCAGGTGCCTGTGGTACCACATTGTGGCATGCACCGAGATCTCATTCACACCAGATGCACCAAAGTAACCTGCAGGATGCGGTGGCAGCAGCAGCAGCAGCAGAGAGTCAGAGCATGTGTGGGCAGCTGCTGACGCACCTGCTGACGACATTGCAATACATTGTACACTGGCATAGACCTGGGCAGAGTGGATGCACCTGTTATGTGCGCGTCACCTGGCAGTTGCAAGTGTGGCAGCCTGTTTTGCAACTACCATGGTCAACTGTTTTGCTAAGAAGTGATGGTGTCAGTACCACACGCTGCATGACGCTTAGATTCAACAAACGTTTAAACACAGCACTAGCACTGTCCATAAGGGTGACTGCATCAACTGGCATCCTCCAGGCCAACAATCCTAGATTTCCTCCAACAACAGAAGCCGAAGAACAACCAACACTACCAACAGGCGCAACTCAAGCGTAAGCATACATAGTTCATAAACTGGCGCAACACATGCTAGTGGGGCTTCCATGTCGCTGCCCCCACCTGAGAATCCCATGAAGTCGCCATCAGGCATGCGGTGCCACATGCCTGCAGCAGCAGCAGCGGCGGCGGCACACAGAAAACCAAAAAAGCACATGATTGAGTAAGTCTGGAGATGAAGGCAAATGCAGGTGTTGTCTGTAGCACCACAGCAAGCATGAGAACACTGCTGCCAACATGTGTTTCCCTCTCCCGTTACTCGCTGATTGAGTTGTCGGCAGCTGCACAAGCTGTCAGTAGATGAACAATTTGCCGGTCATCCCGAACACGATGCCAGGAGGTTCGACCACACACACATGCACACTGCTGCTCACCGCAGGATGCGTCCCTCCTGTTGTCCACAGGTGCGTAGCTGTTGTTGTTCCTGAAGTAGAGGTAGCTGGTGTCTTTGCGGTTCCAGGTGGGCGGGTGGTCAGCATCCAGGAACCTGCAGCAAGCGGCCAACCAAGATTACACCGCATCACATTATAAACAAGCCTTGGTTCGCACCCCTGCAGATGGAGCACGCCGCTTTGTTGATGTGATGTACAGCTTTCAGCCATGCAGCCCTGCCTTGACATGCACATTGCGTGCGTTGCGTGCGAATTGGATGGGAAAATTGTGCTAGGCCACAGCCCGCAGCAGCGGTGTGTAGCGTATCCACTCACTCAATGAGCATGAACTCGTCACGACCGGTGGTCTGCATGATGTGGGAAGCCGCAACAGGCATCTCCGTCAGGAACTGGAACCGGCCACCTGCAGCAGCAGCAGCAGCAGCGGCGGCGGCGGCGGCGGTGGGTGGCACGCGGCAGTGGCAGCAGAAATGGGTGTACCAAAGTCCCTGGTCCAAACTCAACTCTGTTGAACGGAGGGCTGCGACTGCTTGTAATCATTTTGCTATAGGTATGCAGAACGCACTGCAGAAAGGCCGGCGGCTTGCACTGCGTTGATGGCATTTGCTGCGCACCTGCTGATGTTCCCTGCTTTTGGGGGTCTGGACATCAACAAAGACACACCGCACCATGCCGCGCCATGCATGAACAAAGCCACCCACACAGGGTAGTTTTCTAGCACGTCTGGTGGTTGTAGTTTGGCGTTTTTGCATGCCACGTGGTGTGCCAGGCAGGCTGCAGCACGACATGCGCCTCCCAGCTTCACAGCTGGTGCTGGTTGGTTGAGTGGCAGGACCATCAACATGTGCGTAGCCGCTGCAGCAGCAACACTGCTCTGCGTTTGCATCATGCTGTTGTGCGTGCATTGCAAACACCTTGAGCATCGCATGATGCCTGCTGGATGCTGCCGGCTGCCCTGCCACACATCTCCCCCATGAGCCTTTCCAACAGCATTACAACCTTCCCACTCCTCCGACGGTGCAGCAGCATGTGCAGTAGGGTTTGGCTTTGGGGTTTAGGGTTCACGCCATCAGGGCGCACCTATCCCTCTGTCGTAGGTCCTGTCTGGGAACCTGTACAGGCTGATGGCGTAGTCGCCGCCGCACATGTCGGACGTGGGCCAGCCGCGGCAGCGCTTGGTGCATGCGGTGCTGCGGCCGTTGCGGGTGACGCTCGTCAGGTTGAATGCACCCCTGCGGCGAGCAAAGGTGAGGCGGCGCAGTCAGCGGCCGCGGCGGCGGAGCCTGCTCAGCCAGCCGCGTAATCGCTGGGAAAGTGCAGCGCTGCAAAAGTTGGACTTGATGCCTGTCAGGTTGAAGGCACGCGTGGCAGGATTGAAAGCCGTATGTTCAGCGCAGCATGTGACATACCCAGCCGCGCCGCGGCCCATCAGCAGGCGCTTGCTTTCAGGTTTATTATGTCGTGCACATGTTCTGTGAAATCCGCAGCTTCAAAGCATACGCGTGTGGATCAACAGGTGTTGCAACCATTGCAACTGCCTGTTCCATCCAACGCGACTCATTTCAGTCAGCGGATTGAGATGATGCTGCATAAGATGAGATGATAAATATGATGAGGCGTGACTTCCACAGCAGTGCATGCCGTGCATCGAGTAACACAGCAGCAGCGCAGTGCGTGACACTGCCCATGCTGTGCTGCCAGGGCGGTCGGGCAGGGTCGCTCCCGCCTTGCTTGCTTGCAGCAGTGCATGCCATGCATGAAGGCAGCAGCAGCGCAGTGTGCGAGTCCTGCTGTGCTGCCAGGGCGACCGGGCAGGGTCGGCAGCAGCAACAGCACCAGCAGCATCCACGTGACCACGCCTTGCCGCTGCGCTCGCTGCTGCCTCACCAGCACTGGGTGCCGAACACTGGAAACGCCTCGCCGTTGGTCATGCCAAACAGCGTGTAGCCTTGGGCAGCGGCCCTGCGCGCACACTCCCAGGAGTCCTGCGACAGCAGCAGCAACAAGCACAACTTGTGAGCCCATTATCAGCACAGCAGCACTCGCCTGCATGAGCGGCAGCAGGGCTGCCTGCCTGCACACTGCTTGAAGTCCTGCAACACCAGCTAGGCCGCCACTCAGCATTTCAAGGCTGGTTTCTCTGGGGCTGCGACCTGCTGCACACGGCTGTTGAAAGCCGCAGGTGCCGGAAGGCAACCACTAGAATGCCTGAAAGCATACAACATCATAATCTCATACTGCTGGATCCCAACCTTCAGCCGCAGATGCCAAAGATGCCTGTGCTTACAAAAGGAGCCGTGTGTTGGCTCTTGGCAATGACGCCCTGTGCTACGTGCAGCACATGCTAGTACACCGCCACACGTTTGAACAATACGGTCAAATCAACATGCAGCAACAGCAGCAAACCACGAATCTCACCATGTTTGGCAGCTGGGCCAGCCGGCGGAACATGCGGCGGCTGATGGTCTGAGCGGGCTCCACGCCTCCAGCCGGACGCAGGTTCATGTCGTCAGCGTAGCAGCCTGCAGAGCAGCGGCAACAGCAGCAGTCACAGCACACCCCCTCTGTAAGTTGAAGGTCACTCTCGTTATGCCATTTGAGCAGGCGAACCCACAGCAGGCGCTAGCTGGGTAGCCTGCCACCTTAAAGGCGGCCCCATGGCATGCTGCAGGCACCACATCACGTGCATCGCAGTGCAGTATTGGACTCCACCTAATGACTGCGGCAGGTACCTGACAAGGCAAGCAGCTGCTGTGCTGGCCCTGGCCATCACACAGATTGCCAAACCCCCCAGCCACCACACGTACGTTTGTCTGCGCATCACGTGAGCTTCGGCTCTACATCGAGACGCCAATGCAACTGTTGTATGCACCACCACAACAACCCGTTTGCTTCGGGCTGCGCATGCACCACCCTACAGCCGCACCACACGCTGCATTTGCAGCCACCCCCAGCACTCGCGCATGGGCTGCAGGATCAGCGAGGTACGACAAGGACGCATCCATTGGTGCCACATCACAGCCGCCAAGCTCGCCCCTCACCCAAGTACTCGTAGGCAGGCAGGTCAGCGGGTGGCTCCGGGGGTGGCAGCGTGTAGACGCTGTTGATGCCGCCAGCTCCGCACACGTCGCCCCCGCCGCCGCACAGCACGCTGCAGCTGTCCTCATCCAGCCTGCCGCTGCTCTGAGCCAGCGCAAGGTCCCAGCCGCCCCAGCACCTGCAGATGAAGCGAGCAGCAGCAGCCCGTGAGTGTGAGAGAGTTGGCGCGCAATGACGGCTGCGGAGGTTCCCCTGCAAGCTTGTGACGCTGCAGCTGCTACGATTGAAGCAAGCCAGCCTTATGGCGTCACTGCGACCAGCTGCAAGACATTTGTACGTAGGTGGCAGGCTCCAGCCACCCAGCTGTTGCCTCAGCATTACAAGACAGCGGCACTCTCGACCTGTGGTTCGTTGCCAGCAGGAAAGACCATGCTGCGGCAGGCACCAACACCATGGTGCTCATCAGGCGTTGTGTGCAAGAAGCCGCCCACGTCACATGCCTGGCTCATTCCGCTGTGCAAATCACATCGTACTGCACACCCGCTTCCACTACTACGCGACGCAAGCTGTCAAAATGCAAATTGTGCGCTCAGCGGTCAACTGTTGGCTCAACGCAGTGGGCATGGTAGCCCTGGCACATCCAACAGCAGGACACCACACACTTCATCTGCACGCCAGCTCTGTGCCGCATGGTGTGCTTCGGGCGACTCACTCGATGCCAAACTGCACGGCGAACACGGTGTACTGCCCCGCCACAGCCCGCCTGGCGCACTCCTCGACGGTCATGTTGGCGGCTGCTCCCAGGGCGTACGGGCCGCGCCTGGGGTCCCCATCACGGAAGCACCTGCAGCACACACACGGGGGCCGCAGAAGAGATGTCAGCAGCAGCAGCAGCAGCAGCAGCAGCACTGACAGCAGCAGCGCTGACATCAGACGCCGTAATACGTTCCTAACGCCTGCAGCAATGCTGCCGCACTATAAGGATGTAGGGTGCTGCCGCACAGGGAACGCCATTGCATGTGCAAGCATCTGAGTAGCATTTGCCTACTGTCCCTGTACAGCTGCAGTTATGAGCATAAGGAATGCCGGTGTATCTGCCAGCATCTGCGTAGGTTGCACATGCTTGCTCATTCCACTGGTTTGTAGCATCTCGCTGCCTGCATGTTTGGCAAAGTGCAACAGCAATATACATCAAGCCAAGTTCTGCGGCTGCTGCTGCTACTGCTGTGGTCGACAGCTGCATCCCATACATTCCATTCCAGCTGCCTGCTGCAGCAGATGCTGCTGCCATGTGGCCAGCAGATCGAGACATCGCTCTGTACCACCCGCACTCACCCAATGTAGACGGTGCCGTTCGGCAGGTTCCTCACTGCTGGTGGCTTGGGTGGCAAACGGTAAAGGCTGTTGGCCATGCCGCCGCCACACCTGCACGGCGCAAAAGCAAAGCAACAAGACTTACAATGAAGCAAGCGCAAGAAGCATGAAGAGCATAGAAAAAGGACTTGATGGAAAAACAAAAGGGAAAAAATGGATAGAACTGATTTGAGAGAGAGTAGTTACATGTGGGTCCAGTCACCATCTTAAATGGTATGAGCCACCCCAAATGATTCGCATTTTCATTTTTCAAACAGCACAGGTCCAGCCACCACTTTGTGCGGGGCTGCTGACAACAGCCTGCGGTACGGGCAATGCTGGACACGTATGGGACACTTGCCTGCCAGTAGCATCGCACAAGATGCGGCAAAATGTATCGACATCTCATTCAGGCTCACTGCAATCACCGCACTCTGGACTGCTGCAGCAAGTGTGACAAGATGCAGTACCTGTAGAATCTACCAGCGGCTGGCAAAAAGGACTGCATATTTTTTTGACACGTCACTCACGTGCCAACCGGATTCGAAGGAGAGGAGCAGATGGACACACAGTTGGCGCTGCGGCCGTACCCCGTTGCACGCGTCTCATTGCGGCCGGCATAGCACTGCGACAGTCAGCACGGCGCCAGCAGCAGGGGGCAACAGCCAGGCAGAGGCATGAGTGACAAGTGACAAGGGGTATTGATAGCTGCGCGCAAATTCTTGCTGGATGAAAACGAAAGAAGACCCAACAAAAGGCAAAGCCAGCTACTGCTGCCATTCTCCGCACAGCAGCTGTTAACATGTGGTGGTTTTGTGCAGCTGAGCCGGCTGCCCAGCAGCAGCAGCAGCAGCAGCATGGCTCACCTCTGCAGCATACTGCACGCCGATCACAGAATACGCAACTGCAGCAGCAGCAGCAGCAGCAGCAACAACGGCAGCGGGGGTGCCAAACACAGTTGATGGCTGATTAGATAAATGTGACGGGTGCTGCCAGCAGTGCCGCAAGGCACGCAGCACAGTGTGTGATGTTGCTTCAGGCTTCACCACACAGCCTTCAGCAAGTCGGGCGTGCTGCCTGCTGTGACCCCCCAAGCAAGCGGTGACCGCCGTGCATGTGTCAACTGTGCTGAAATCCCTTTCGGCCCCCAGATTACGGCCACATCACCGGGCTAATGTGTGCCGCTGTTGCTTACTTGGCGAGGCATAAGCCAGCTGTGCGCATCTGTCGACGGTCATGCCGGCACTGATACCCAGCTGCGTGGGGATGGCTCGAGGGTCACCATCCGCATAGCAGCCTGCAAAACAACACAGGCGGGTGGCACGTGAAAGTGAGTTTCCTTTGCCGTGGATCCAGTCACCATCTCGGACGGCTGGAGCCACCACGGGGCACCAGCGTGCGTTCAATGCGTTGTTGGGCATCTGTTCATGCAGGCAGTCCGTCAGAGGCAGGCATAGGTGGTTGAGCCACCAAGCAGCGGTCGTGTACGGTTGTGCCATGACAGACATGGCAATGCACATGAACTGGCAAACTGTAGAGTCGTGCGCGTGAAATGGCTGCAGAGCAGACAGCCAACAGCGCAGCAGTAGGACTTTGACCAGGCAGCAGTGCTGCTGCGGGGTCATCAAGCGAATTCGAAGGCTTCGAAGGCTGCTCAGCACATATGGTCTGAACTGCTGCAACTAGACGGCTGCACAGCCGGGCACCAAGCATTCAACCGGCTGCAAAGCAGGGAGTATCTGTGACAGCGTCAACTGCTGCATGGACCAGGTCACCATGCTAATCAGAAAACATCTGCTGCCATGAGAGACAATGGAATGCACGTCAACTGGCCTCACCTAGTGATGTCAGGTTTAGAGTTGACAACTGCCCAGCTGGCACTGGCGAGTTCGTCACAACAGGAGGAGGCACCACAACGGGGGGTGCGCCGTCCTCGGGTGCTGGCGATACCCCGGGAGCCAGGGGTGGCAGGCGGTACAGGCTGTTGGCCAGGCCACCCCCGCAGGAGCCGGGCGGGTCCAGGGCGGGGTTATTGCAGGGGGAGTCACAGTTGGTGGCCAGGCCAAAGCGTACCGCGCTGGTCTCGTTGGTGGCTGGTTGGGGGGCAGCAGCAGGGGAGGGGTGTGGTGTTGGTGCCAGCAGCAGCAGCAGCAGACCATCGCATTGGAAAGGTGTAGAACGCCATCCTTGGTTCAGAGGCCAGTGACTTACTAGTGACTACAGCTGCGGCCTGATTGTTGGTTGTCTGATGCAAAGGGCCGCAAAGTCCGTTGATCTCTCACCGTGTTTGCCCTTCAAGCCCGGCAGTAAAGCAACGCACACCCAACCCAGCAAAAACTCACTTGCGTAGCACTCGTTGGCGTACTGCAGGGCAGCCAGCGCGTAGCCCCTGCTCCAGGCCAGCTGCGTGCACTGCTCGACGGTCATGGTGGCGCTGGCCAGCAGCAGCGTGGGAATGGCGCGGCCCGGCGGCGGAAACTCGTCCTTCCAGCAGCCTGCAGAGAGGGAAGTACAGCACAGTGTTCAGTGCAAGGCAGACAGAATAAGACGTGCTGGGTTTTGACACAGCACGCATGTTGATAGGGTTTCTGCTGGCCTTCCTGCTAACGACCAGCAGCCAGCTCCGCCGCACCATCACCCAAGCATGCAGCATCTGCCACGTTGTACAACAGTTTTGCGGCTCAGGATTGCTGCTATTTGCATGCCACAACCGTGGTCAAGCCATTATTTACAGCACAGCTGCTGCAAGGCGGCTGTCAGCCGATGCAGGGCATGCAGTCAGCCAACCGCTCACCTAGTGGAGTGATGCTGAGGGTGGTCGTCGGTCGCGGCCCGCCAGCCGGCGGAGAAGCAGCAGGTCCAGGAGACGGCCTGGTAGCGGCCGGCGACGGCGACGGCGACGGCGACGGCAACGGCAATGCTGGTGACGGGGAAGGCGACCTGACGACTGGCGACGGCGATGGTGCAGCTGGTGAAGGGGACGGGGCGCTCGGCGCTGGGGAAGGTGCTGGGATAGCAGGGGAGGGCGGCGGAGTGGTGTCGCTGCCGCCGACGCTGCCGCTCGCGGTCAGGCGGTACAGCGAGTTTGCGAGCGGGCCTCCGCAGGTGCCGATCGGGTTGGCTGCCAGGTTGGTGCAGGTGCTGTCGCAGTTTGTCGCGAGCCCAAACCTGCGTGCGTCTGTCTCGTTGTTGCCTGTGGTGTGGAGAGGAGGGTGGGTCAGCACAATGACAAGCTGGTGTCGGCGGGTGATGGAGTCGGCTTCAGATTCCAATGAACGCACCAGATGCTGTGAACACGCTGATAGCAAGGCTATGCATGGCAACCACATCAGCTTTCGCGCAACCTTAGCTAATCTTGTTCTGGTTGTCAAAGACTCCCAGCCGCCAACACAAGGCGTGTGCTGTCAATGCGCTGGGCATCCTTGCCCTCACCAGCATAGCACTCCACAGCAAACTGCACCGCGAACACGGAGTAGTTGGCCGCAGAGGCAAGCTTGGCGCACACGTCGACCGTCATGTTGGCACTTGCGCCGACAAGGTTTGGCAGTGCCCGGCCGGTCGGTGGGAACTCATCCTTCCAGCAGCCTGCAGCAGAGGGCCCAACAACAGGTGATCAAGCAGAGAAGCAGGTTTAAATGCAGTTTAGCCCTGCCTCTGCAAGCAGGACAGGTTGGCACGTAGCATGCCTCATTGGTGAGCAACATGTACACTTAGCATGTATGCTCCCGCAAAGCTGTCACTTCCAGAGACAGCACAACAAGCTGCTCCCAAACATCAATATACCACCGACCAAGTCTACTTATGTTGGGCAAGGACAGTCTGTCGTGACTGGCACATGCCCAGCCCGCTTTTCTCTGCAACGCTGTAATACAGCATCTTGAGAAAAATCAGCAGGCCTCTTGACCAGCACGCAGTTGTCAAGGGGTCCGGCAAGTACCGCCGGGAGAGCGCCGCTGTGTTGCAAAACCACATTTGCCAACAGCAGCACTTAAACTCTGGTATGTGACTCTGCTTTCCCGGCAGGCCTAGCACTCAGCAATGCCACGCACCGAGTCGTGAGATGTTGAGCGTGGACAGGTTGCCTCCAGGCGTTGGGGAAGGCGGCACCACACCAGGTGGCAGCACAGAAGGGTCGTGGTACTGCATATAACACGTCACACAACACACAAGGTGTGGCGTCAAGGGCGGCAGCAGCCAACATCATGTGGCATGTCAAAGGCTCCTCTGCTGCGGCACCTGTGCATTATATGGGACGCTAATGACCTCGAAAGGGCAGGGGCATGCCAACACCCGCACTACAGCAATTGCAGGGCATGCTGGCAGGCAGCAGCAACGAGAACTGGATAAGTCCAGGCAGCTAGGCAAACAGCAGGCGCGCAGGATGATGGGGTTGCAGCAGAGCGCTCACCAGGCTCAGCGCGTAAGGGCCCCCACAGATCTGCAGGCAGGCAGGCAGGCAGGCAGGCAGGCAGGCAGGCAGGCAGGCAGGCAGGCAGGCAGGCAGGCAGGCTTACATGCTGTAGTACGTACAGCATTGCACCTAGAACAACAGGTGCACACTTTTTTACATGCTGCTTTCTGTGCTGCATAGGTGGTAAGATACAGCAGCAGCAGCAGCAGTAGCTTCGTCGATGCAGAGGTTCAGCTTACGCCAAGGCCGCTTGTCACAGGGTTACTGGGGTTCAGCAAGCTGTACTACGTCAGCTGCATAGGGGTACTCGAGGCAGCCGCATACCTATGCAAGGACAAGAAGTGCAGCATGCGTCATGACGTGAGCTTCATGGGGACAACAAGCATGCATGCACATGCGTTAGTGGAGCTGTGCTGTTTTCCACAGACAGGTCGCATGTGTACTACACAGTACAGTCTAGCAATTGGTTGCGACCATGCTTACCTGGGTGGGGTTGCCATTGCAGGGCATGTTGCAGTTCGTGGAGTTGCCATATGCTGTAGTAGCAGCAGTGATGTTTCGGCCTGCAGCAGCACAGCAGCAGCAGCAGGAGCAGGTGCACCAGCAGAATCACCAGCATGGGCAATAGCAGGTCAAAGAGAACCTCGCGCCTTCACTGATGAAACTAAATGATATTGTTCATGGTTCGAGTCGGTGTGCAGGCTGCCAGCATGTGGCGCAGCGTTCCAGACAGGTGGCAGAAGGTGAAAACAAGCAGTCACAGTAACAACGTAACGCGTGACACCTGCTATAAGTTGCTGATTATTTCTCACCTCCAAAGCACTCTGCCGAATACTGGAGGCCGAAAACAGACATGCCGCGTGCGAATGCAAGCCCTTCGCAAACTTCAATGGTCATTCCGGATGTCGCAGCGAGCAGGGTTGGCAGAGCACGGACTGGGCCGTCCTGCACGCATCCCCAATAACCATAGGCCGAAGCACTACGTATGGGTATGGTCAATGCCAGGACCAACGACAGGGCAAGGCGGTACATGCCGCCAAACTGCTTGTTTCTTGCTGAACAAAGGAAATGTGCGCACAAAGCAGGCAAATTAACGGATTTAAAAACGTAACTTGCACGTGCGAAGGTCGAATTAGCCCTTGCGCCGCACAGGTGTCGGGATGGCATGTCGCGAGCGGCTTTTATCCCGACGGAGCAGCTGCGTACAACACACCTCGGGTGTGCAAATGGCTCTTTTGGCAAGGCGATAGTAAGCTGCGTGAACATCGCTGTGTGCGAACCCCTCGGGTGGGTGACCGGCTAACCACCCCTCGGGCATGCAACCGTCAATCTCTGGATGTCGCCGAACCGTGACGCTGCCTCGACGAATCAAACTTCAACCAGGTGATACATCACATTGATATCATAACAATAGTTGGGCTAGAGTTGTTTTGCAGCTGCTTTGTACGTCGCCGCAGTGGTGCCAGCAGTGCAAAGTTGCACGTGCTCTCTACACGTGCACGCAGGCTGGCGCCACTGCCAGTCAGGATAACCCAGCCTCCCGTCAGTGATAACTTGGGATAACTGAGTTTACCATATATCCTGAGGTATGCTGGGTTATCCCGGCCTCAGGATAACCGGGATAACCCAGGATACGTTGTCGCAGCGTTATCGTGAGGTTATCGCGGGGTATTATGTATGCATGCCCCCGATCTTAGGATGGCCCACGGATAAGGTATCCTGAACAAGGATCCGTTATCCTATGCTACCTTGCTGCTGCTATAACGCGGCAAGCGGATAACCTAGGATAATCCAGGATAGCTTATCCTTGGGGGTATCTCCTGCAACTTCCATTAATGCTCATGCTCAGGGTATGTTACAGAGTAACTTGTGTACAGCCAATGTAGCTTATCCCACTTTGCAGGCCTCAGGCTCTGCTTTACCTCGACCATTTTTAATGCAAAATGTGCATGCCAGCATGCAGTACTCTTAGCGGGAAGGCAGAGTCGCACATCTGGCCTAGAACTTGCATGGCAGAGTGTGAACACTCAACCACTCGCGGCGCCATATGGCCATGCACGGCATGACGGGTGCCCGCAGGCATGTAGGCCTACTTGGCTTGTGTGGCACCCAGTACAGCATCGACAGCAGGGGCACCTGACACATGTACAATGACACAGTAGCGAACAGTCCTTGACACAGCTGCACATGTGCACCACATGCACATCTGATGTTGCTTCCTCATCAACATGGCTGCAGCATCCGCGCATCTATGTGTCCTTGACCTTCCTTTTCTTTACTTCATGCTGCCCCATGCCTTGCTGCTGCTGCTGGTGCCGGCTGCCATGGCCTGGTGTACTACAGGCCTGGCACCCTTGGTGGCTTGTTATACGGCTGTTGCTGCTTCTGGTCTGCACTTGCTGTGGTGTCCTTAGTGCGGCTGCTCAGTGAGTTGCCCTTGTCGCCGCTACCACTGCTGCCGCTGCTGCTGCGGCGACCACTGCTGCCGCTACGACCACCACCACCGACACCACCACCAGCGGTGCTGTTGCCGCCGCCACCACCACCATCACCACCACTGCTACTGCGCATGGTCTTTGCCTCCCCTGCGCCACCTTTCTCGTCGCTGTCGTTGTTGTCATCGCCCATTGCCCTAACTGTTGCAGCTGCTGTTGGGGCGGGAGCCGCCCATGCTCCTGCATCCGTTGCCCGCCGCATCTGCAGGAATTTACAGCAGGCGCACACCCACAGACATATACCAAGTTTTGACAGGCATTAAGAGGAATGTACTGGTTACATCAACTGTCAAAGGCAAACACAGCGGAGCCTGCCGTCTTACATATGCTACTGTTGGCAGCACTGGTGCTTTTGACGTGGTGATTATGTGGCCAACCTGTTGCATCAAACTGTGCAGACACAAAAGTAGTTGCTGCTGAACCACGCGCACGCGCACGCGCACAAGGTTGTGGTCCGTCAGGTGTAACACAGCTGAACTCATCTGTTCACATCGCACGTGAAATCTCTGCGTAACGGATTCACCACCTGTTCCTGTGTATGTTGATGGTTGGGCCATTCTGGCCGCTACCACCAACAGCACACGCTCCGCAGTCATGGCATGTTGAAAGAAGGAGTGTGACTCAGGAAGTACATAAAGTTCAAAAAAGGAGTGTGACTCAAGAAGTACATAAAGTATACTGTATGCGACATATGCCACGTGATGTTCTGTACCTGATGCTGTTGGTTAACAAACAGCATGTTGAGGGCGAACTTGGCAGCCACAAAATCAGGTGCGAAAATCCTGTGCTTCAAACCTAAAACTTGCCTTGTTCTGGATGTCGGGCACGCCCTTGATCACCTCCACCTTCACCATGTAGTGCCGTCCTGGGGCACGTCATCCACCCCGTAGCCCTCCAGCACCTTGACAACAGTAGCAGGGACAATTGCTGAGCCCCCTGGCGTACTGCAGCGCCAAAATACCACCATCTGTTGCAGGCAGTGACATTAAGAGAGCGGCGGTCGTGCTCGTGAGTGTGAGTGTGTGTGTGTGGTGGTGGTGGTGGGTGAGGTGGTCTTGCACTGCCACCTTTTACTGGACATTCAGTCTACTTGACTACTTAGTACATGTTTATGCAACGGCATGCATCCGTAGCACCAAAGCTGACTTGAGCTGTGATTAAAATTGATCAGTGCATGCTGCTGATTATGATGCAACAGCAGGAGCAGGTGTGTGACATGGTAAGGGCGTGTCCAGTCCCTGCTCTGTTTGCAGGCTGCTCAATTACCACCTGCTGGTGCATGCGACACACACCTGTGCCCTGCAGCGCCCCCGCCACCCTGATCATGTACTTTTCCAGCGCAACCGCATGTGCGTCAAGTTCAGCGCTGACACTGCCAGTTGCATGTAAGATGGCGCTGGTGATGAGCCTGAATTCATCAGGCACAGGCCAGCTGATGCAGCCTTGTGAAAGCTACTGCCTGTGCAAAGGCGAAATGGCCCACATTGTGAGTGAGCTGTAGATACCCTCCAGTTGCTGCTGCTGCCGCTGCTGCTGTAGATACCCCTTGGTTGCTGCTGTGGGTGTTCAGCTGCTAGCAAAATATTCCATGGCTCACCTGCGCATTGTCAGGAAGATATTGTCCGCTTTGCACAGTGCATGGTCCTGTGTGCTGCCGCAGCTGCATTTGCAACAGCAGGTTGCTGCGGCTGTACCAGCAGATGCCTTGATCTGGCATCATCGGTACACAATCGCTTTCTACTGCTGTTCAAGTAATAAGAAGCCCTTTCACGCTGGCTGCAGGCGTCTAGCTTTGCGTGTGTTTAGCCCAGTGTGGCTGCTGCTCAACGGCCTGCTAACTGATGTGCGCCATCGCACCATGATCTGAAACGCTGATGAAAGCATATGGTCATCAGTGTATCAAGCGACTTTTCGGCAGAGCAAGGGTGTGATATCCGCATGAAAGCAAAGCAGCTGCTCGCCCACATGCACTTCTTTGTCCCAGCGACGTGGCTTGCTTGCGAACAATGCATTTTAATGATTACAACAGCCTACATCATGCTGCAACAATTGATCCGCTTTGCTGGAGCTCAGGCACTGACAGATCATTTGTAAACTAACACATTGCATCAGATAAAAGCATGGCATTGCATGCAAACGATGCACTTAACACTACGTCAGTGCATTCAGCTGCTGTTTTTTCCTGAGGTGGCCGGAGTCGCGGCAGCACTGACATGTATGCAGCAGATCTAGTGCTGACCGCAGTAGTCAGTAGCAGCACGTAGCTTATCCCAGTCAAGTGATGCGGGTCACGCTGTCTTGAAGTAGACGACTGGGTTAGTTCCGTGCTGGTGCGGGTGTTGCTGCTTTCCTCAAGAAGTGCTGGCCGGAGCCAAAACTGTGTTGTGTTCTGCAGGAGTTGAACTGGTGCTTTGCTTGTGCCCGAGGGTATAAGAATGATACTTTGAGACCAGCAAGCACCAGTTCAAAACCTGGTGTTTGGTATTTTTAAGTCCAGGCCATGCTGAGTGCGCCAGACCAAAGCAGGCTGTGCACGCTGCTAACTGATACGCACACATGCGCCACAGTGAATGGTTTTGGCAGTCCTTTTTACAGTTGCGAGGCAGGAGTTCGACAGGGGTGTCCTTTGGCACCTCTGTTATACCTGTTTGTTGGGCAGGCGCTACTGTGCTTCTTGAAGCAGCGCGGCATTGGCATTGTTGCAGCCAGCCAACAGCTTGCGGCGACGCAGTATGCTGACGATGCTGAGGTGTTTTTGCTGTCGCTTGCTGATGTGCCCACGTTCCTCGGTTGCATGGATGATTTCGCTGCAGCCTCTGGTCAGCGGCTGAACCCCGCAAAGTCACGTCTGCTGCATGTAGGGCAGCTGCCAGGAGCGGCGGCTGCAACGGGTGGGGCGGGGCAGAACTTGGGTGCCATGCCACTGGTGCAGCAAGCGAAATCTTTGGGGGTCGTGTTTGATGGGCGGGGCAACAGCAGTGTGGACTGGGAGGGCAGATTGGAGGTGGTGCGAAGCCGCATGCAGAACGTAAGTCGCCTCTCCAAGTTGTCCGCTTTTGGCAGGGCGTTTGCGGCCAATGCTTACGCCTTGTCAACCCTTCTATATGCTGCTCAGTTTGCTGGTCAACTGCCTGCTACAGTGACGGACAATTTGACGCGGTGGACAGCAGCGCTAGTTGATGCTGGCAAGGGCCCTGATGAGGATCTGCGGCGGGCCCCTGGTATCCCAAGCGATTGAATGGCAGCCCATCCTAAGTGTGGTGGTTTTGGTTTGATGCCAATTCAGCATCACCTGTTGTCGCGTTGGGCCTGTGAGGCTCTGCCTTTCCTGCAACGTGGCACTGCACCTTGGGTGGCTGTGGCGCGCGTTCTTTGGACGCGCTGGGCCAGTACGATGGATTGTTTTACTCGCGCCACAGCTAGCAGCCCTTGGGGCATATTGTTATGTCATCGAAGTCATATTTTCCCTGTTGCCCAGGCTGATGTGGTCCTGCCCAAGCCGTTGCGGGTTTTGGCTATGGGTTTGCGCGCTTTGCCGCCGTTGCGGCATGTGGGCAGCCAGCCCTTGGATGTGGATGGTTTGTGCTGGGACGCGCCACTATGGGCTAACCCTATTTTTACGGCGGTACAAACTTGGCAGTGGTTCGACCAACAGCGTGAGGTGGTAGTGGGCTTGGAGCATGCGGTGGCGTTTGGCCTGCTGCAGCTCCCAAAGCTGCAGTCTCTGGGCCAGGCGGTGGTGTTGTTGGCAGAGCTGGACCGAGTTTGTGCTCTCCCTGGGCTCTCGGCACAGCGCTCAGCCTATGAGCGTGAGGTGTGGGGCCCTTGGTTGTGCAGTAGGCCGCAGTATGGTGACCGTCAGCTCGCCCGCCAGCATGTGCACGCCCTGCTGACATTGGTGCCAGCTGCATGGGTTGCTGCTGCGCGGGCGCGTTTCACCGCGGCTGTTGCTGCGGGTGAGCCCATTGCACAGTTATCTTCTTTACTCCCAGATGACCTCTTGCTAGCGCGGGAGACGATGTGTGCGAGCTTGGGCTGGCGGCGACCAGGTGGCGGTGTTGATGATGTTGTGTTATTGAAGGACCTGACTGTCGCTGCTGCCACGCAGCTGCAAAGCCTCCGTGCGTTAGAAGCAATTGCTCCCCGTCATGCAGCTTTTGTTGCTAGTGTTAGAGCCCTGGATGGGTTGCCAGCCGTGGCACAGTTGCCACCGGTGCGACTGGTTTTGTCACGGTGGTGGTGCGTGCGGGTGGCTAACGTGTACAAAGAGTCTGCATGGCGCCTGGCCCTGAATGCATTCCCTACTGCTCAGCGTATGCAGACTGCCACGGGATGCGCGGCGTGCTCTGCTGCTGTGCCGGGTGTGGAGCACCATTTCTGGACGTGTCCTGTCGCAGTTGCTGTGCGTGACGAGGTTGAAGGTCAGCTAAGAGCGTTCAACATGTTGCCGGCAGGTGAGAGCCTGCCGTGTCGTGCGGTGTGGCTGGCTTGCTCCCCTCGTCACAATGTGCACCGACTGGGGTGGGATATGGTCTGCCTGGCATCTATACATGCGTTTGAAAAAGGCCGCAGAGCGGCCTGGGCTGTGGCAAGTGATCTTGTGGTGCCTGTGCTGGTGGAGCAGGTGGCGGTACGTGCGGCACTTGGTGCTTTTTGGGATGCGCTTGCTGATTTTGCCGCTACGGCCAGAGTGCCGCGGCGGTACAAGAACCAGCTGTTGACCCGGCAGCCGTTTATCTCCTGGCACACTGTGTTGCGCGGTAATGGTATGCGTGTGGTACGGCGGTGATAGCCACCATTCTGCATGTATTTATGCCCGTTTGCTTTCTGTCAAGCCTGAGACTGGTGGTCCTGCGCTGCAGGAGCTGTACGGTTTGTGGTGCGGCTGCTGCAATATGCAGTTGCATTGCCCCTGCAGCAGCTGCCAGGTGCTCTGCTCCTTCCCCCCTTGGTTGCTGCCTCGGACCAGGGTATTGACCTTTACTGGCCAACTTTGTCCCGTTGAGTTCAGCCCGCCCGCTGTACTGCACAAGTATGGCCTGCTGTCACCGACACTGTTTTTAGGTTAGTCATGCTGCTTGTCCAAATAGAATTCTACACTGCGTGTTGTGAGTCTGACGGTTCGGCCTGCAGAGCCACGTGTCATGTCTCGCACACAGAGGCTTTCTCGGGGTGGGCCTCTTTTGGGTGACAGTCTGTTTTTCCGCTGAACTTCTAGCAGCTCTCTTTGTTTCGGGTGTTCGTTGCGACGTAGTCGCCTGTGCACACCGTGTAACCCCTCTTCTTCTCTGCAGGCTGTGCAGCTGCCCCTCTGTCTGGCTGAGCAGCAGCTACAGCTTCAGCAGCGGCGACAGCAGGAGCTTGATGAGCTGGTGCAGACGAAGAAGAAGGCGGCGGTGGCTAGGTTTTGGGAGCTGCTGGTTGACTTCATAGTCATCTAGGCGGCACCCTTGACCTGGCTGGATATTGTGCCAGCTGATCACCCCTTTTTACGCATGGTTGACGGCCAGCTGCAGCTAGCACCAAGAAGGGACTTGGCCTCTGCGTCATAGCATGAGTTGGGGTTATTTCTTGCATCCTCTGCTCTTTTATCCGTTTTGCTACATGTGGTTGCATGCCTTGTGCTGTTAGTACTCTCATGCAGCCTGTGTCAGCCAGTAGGTGTGTTGGGCCGGTGCCATTGCCAGGGGTGTGGCCTTGCCAGACACATCAATAGGGTGGCAGGTACCTGTGGTGCCACGGCGCTGCGGGTTATGCTGTTGCTTTGTGCGCGTCCTAGTAGCAGAGAGTTTTGATCATGTTGATCATCATGTTGTACACTGTCTTCAACACCTGAAGCAGGAGCACCGAGGTGCTCAGTACCTGCTAGTTGTTGCCATGTCTGCATTTTCCATTCCTATTTGACCGGCAGCCGCAACCATTCCGCTGCATCGCAGCGCAATACTTGCCGCCATTTCGCTGACGTTGACACCTTTTGTTCCGTCCTGATGCTTTTTCTCTGCGCAGAGTTTGTGTTATGTTGGGTGAGTGTGGAAGCTGCAAATTGCTTCTATGAGGCTTTTTGTGGTTTATTCTCGTGTCCTGCCCGCTGCAGTCCTCGAAGTGTTCCGTTTCCAACGTGCACACCCATGTAACTCTCCTCAATTAACTCTGTCGGTGTAGTGTACTAATTAGCAATGTTTCCAAGCATATACACACCGCACACTATCATAGTGCACTTAGCGCCGCGCGTAGTGCAGTCAATGCTGCCTAGTGCAGCTTAGTGCCCGCTTAGTGCGGCTTAGTGCCAACCTGTAGCCCTAGTGCACACAACGTTGTGAGGTAGATGCACTTGTAGAGGGGAACAACACGTACTGCCAACTGCCAGTCAGGATAACCTGACCATGGTATCTTGAGTTGAGTCTTTGTCACACTTGATGTTTGATTGCCCTGCTACTTCTGCTCAGAGATATAGTATGTTTGCTGAGATCAAATCCATGCCGGCAGCGTGATCGGCTAAACCTCTTGGGGGTCCGCGATACGCTAAACTGCTGACGCTAAACTCCGCTAAACTCGCTGAACCCGCTAAATCAATAATTCGTTACCGTTCCCGCTCAAAAACACGCTCTAAATTAACTACATGATTGTTCTGAATGTTGCACACCCCACTGGGGTGCCTGGGCCACGCTACCATCCAGACCCAACACAACAACTATTGACCATCTGCTGCTGTGGATCATCTAGCTGCTGGTATGGCACACAGGTGCCGCCGTCACATCACTTTGCTGCTGCTGCAGCTCTACAACCATCAAACTGCCCTGCTACAACACATGCGGCTGCTGGTGCAGCTGTCGCTGCAGACCGCTGTGTTTAGGGCTGCTGGTATGCAAGTCCCGCTGCTATCTGCTGCTGCAGCGCCTGCTGCATCAGCTGCTGCTGCAGCGCCTGCTGCATCAGCTGCTGCTGCAGACCTGCTGTTGCTGCTGCACAACGTCTTGCACGTTGAACTGTTCTGTGGTGGGCGCCCTCCACCACGGGGGCTTGAATGGCTTCTCTGTAGCTGCTGCTGAGCAGGTCGCTGCTGAGGTCCCAGCCCCCAAGCGCATCATGCACAGCTTCAGTCCAGGTCGTCTTAAGCCTGGATCGCAGTGAATGTGCACTTCGCCTGACAGGACTGCCTTGTGAGGGGTACAGTGATAACGTCAGGTGCAATACCGCTCAACATGTGTTTTGCACAGGTGACTGCACAGCACACAAGATGGTAGTGTTTCAGGCAGATACCTGATTGAGGACAGCATCGCTTCACAATATGTGCACATTGGCAGCCGCGACAGTTCCAAGACTGATGACAGCACCGAGGGTAGCTGCAGTTCAAATTGCAACGGTGGCGTGCAGCTGAATGCCAGCAACAGCCGCGAACGCAGTGGCAGCAGCAGCGGCGCGGCGGGAGCGGGGGCGGGGCGGTGGCGGCGACAGGGGCAGCAGCAGCGGAAGTGGCACTGCAGCGGAAGTGGCAGCAGCAGCAGCAGCAGCAGCAATGGCATCAGGTCGTTCCTTGCAGTGGACGAGGCTTTCAGCCTGTTACCCTAACCTGCTTGGGATGGTTTTCAGGATGATAATTGGTAGGGATAGCTTTGTCCTTTTTCTTCTTTGGCTTGCCTTTGTTTTGCTCTTTGCCCAATGAGCCTGTCATTGGCTCCCCAAACGGGCGTAGTTACCCATGTAATATTCAAAATGTGGACAGCAGCTGGTGTTGTCGCCAGAGTATGCGTGCGAATTAAACCACTGTGTGCACATGTGAGGGTGCCCGTACTGCTGAAAACCATACCAAACAGCACAAAATCCGCGTATGCATAGCCATCGATTGTGAAATTGCAGTTTCGGTATGTGCATGTAGCCGGTGCTGCTGCTGCTGCGCTGCTGCTGCTGCTGCTGCTGCTGCTGCTGCTGTCACATCACAGTGTCACTAGACGCCGTTGTGCTTGAGACAAGTGGGAGGACAATACATGCAAAGCAAAATAGTGCACACAGCCCACCCATCTGCATGCAAGCTCGACTGTGCGCACCCACTGCACATGACGCTGCACGCACACAATTTCACAGTAGGGCACTCCCTAAGCTTTTAATAAGCTTATAATAAGCGCAATCATTGCGGCAATGGTTGCATGCATGCAGTGGTGTCTCCTATTCCTACACAAGAATGTATGACACCCACATTCATTTTATTCATGTGTCACACCCATATTCACACCCATATACATGTTTGATTGGTTGTACTGCAGTTGAACCAGTCTTGGGTTAAACTGCAACACCCAACGCATTGAACAAAAGGCTGCAGTACGGTGGCTGCTACAAGCAACGTGCTGGGAACATGCACCTAATCAGCATTCGAAAGTCATTATGACAAGCACTGCCAGAACACCCCTGCCCCCCTTCGTCCCCTATTGTTTGGACGTTGAGCATCAGGCCTGATGCCTAGGCACTACCGCAGGAGGCTCCCAAAGGCGGTGCTCCTTCCCAGGACTCCACAATAACATGAGCAGGTGATCAATGACACCGCACGTAACAGTGAACCCTATGTTATTTCACCAACAGGTAAACAGTAACTCGCTGAAGCCCACAGCAGCAATTGCGTGCCTTGGTTGGTTGCAACCTCATGCATTGAGTGCACGTGCCCATGCTGACGCTTGCCCTACTTAAGTTAAGGAGCTCCAAAGTACTGCTGCAGCGCTTCTTTGCTAGGCGCAGCCAGATGCCTTAGCCGCTTGCTGACGCCTTCATGGCACTGTTTTTGCTGGAGGTGCTGCTGCTTGCAGTGGTGCTGTTGCCACTGGCAGCAGGCCTCGCCACCACCATGCCGTTGGATGGCCTCACTGCACCGGGAGTGTCTGCTGCGCCACTGTCAACAGCCCCTGTTGGTGATTACCCAGTCAATTTGGCTGCAGGGACCACATTGGTGCCCTTGGCGGTGGTGCTGTTGCTGCCGCCAGCCACGTCAGCACCAGCAGTCTTGATGACGTTGGTGGCCGGCGGCTCAGCCATGTTGGCAGGGTAAACCCTGATGTAATCGATCAGCATCTGGCTGTTGACAGTTGCTATGTTGGGGTCTGCCAGCTGGCCGCCAACGTTGTAAGTGGATGCCAGGTAGAACGGCTGGTCAAAGGGCCACTCAGAGACGTCAAAGCGGCTGACGCCAAACGTCTTCAGGCCATCCACAAACCTGCAGTGGTCAGCAGCAGCAGCAGCAGCAGTAGCAGCACATTGTTAAGAGTTGCATGTAATAATATTGCAGAGCACAATGCAGCAATGTGGCACTCACATGTTAAGATGGGCCCCGCCACAATGGTGACTAAACTTATGCAGACTTTGCTCGTAACTCTGGCGCACCACATGATGCATGCGAAGGTCACTCGGCAACATGGCATTTGGTGTGACCGCAGTCCCAGTCAGGCTGGCAAGCTGCAACAATGCAAGCAGCTCCTACACTGAGTGAGGCATGATGCAAGCAGACAACACAGAACTGAGCGGAATCGAATGCGCTTGAGAGCTTGTGCCGTGACGCCGCTAGCCTAAGCCAGGCTGGATTGGTTGGTGGTGGAGCCTGCAGTGCTGGGGTACCGGGCAAACTTGAGGTTGTTGAATGAATTGGCCCCCACTAGCGCCCTGCAGGTTTCAGCTGTTGTTACTACTGGCCGAGGCTGCTTTTGTGGGCAGTGCTGACAGCTCCCTCTAGCAGCCTTTCATCGGCTGCTCACGGGGTGCCCAGTCCTCTTGGTGAACTCCCAGGGTGCATGGCGCACAGCGCCACCCTGGCACTAACACGTGGCAGGTGATGTTGTAGTGACTGTCATGCCTATATGCAAGGTTGGCTGTGCTCTCTCACCAGCGCAGGTAGTCGCAGCTCCACTCCAGCTTGTACACGTGCCAATCGAGGGACGTGTCGGCCAGCGTCGTCTCGCTGACCCGCCAGGCATGCTGACCGTACTCGCGCAGCTGGATGCCGTGGGACACGCCGGTGCTGGTGTCACGATGATCCACGATGCCAATCTCGCCACTGGCAGGCCACTGCAGGGTTGCCAGGCAGCAGTAATGCACGCACAGCAAGAGTGACAGGGTTGCCTCCGGGCGCAATGCACGCACAGTCATGCCGCGCAGAGCCTGGTGTTTTTCATCAAAGTGTATTGCATCCATTTTACTACTCTGTTTGCAGGCCAGAGCAGCCGTGTGGTGGATAGCTTGTGGGCGCAGTGCTTGGACCACTGGCAAAGCGCCACTGGCAGGCACTGTATTCCATGCACATGTACATCAGCTGTTGTACGGCTGCTGTTTCCCCTGCGCCGTGACTGCGCACTCACACACTCAGGAGTGTACTGCGCAGTGTCCAAGGCAGGTGTAACGCGATTGCACGTCATGTAAAAGTTACATGCCATCAGGGCCGCTGCGCCGCCCTCTCCGATCAGGAGCCTGCACAAGGCTCAACCGACACTTGCTGCGGCAGAGGCAGCCAGTCTCACCTTGCCGTACTTGCCGCACTCGTCCTTCCACTCGCAGCGGGGTGCGTCGGCGGCCTGGTCCTGGGGCTCAGGGAACAGCCGCAGCCCACCGCGGGTGCCCAGCACGGCAGGGAACTTTATGCGCGCCTCTATGATGAGGGAGGTGCAGTTGCCTGCGTCACAAGACGGGAAGTGGCGTTCCTCAACAGTGTTTTTGGGGTCGTGAAACAGCAGCTAGCTACATGTGCGCACGGGAGCTACCCAGCATGGGATGGGAGCAACCACGACGTGCGTGCACGCATGGGATGGGGGCGGCTACCCAGCAGAACGTGCATGCACGGGATGCTGGGTTTGCATTTCAGTGTGTGCTGGCCG
The DNA here is from genome assembly GCA_014080715.1 of Scenedesmus sp. NREL 46B-D3. Classification (NCBI taxonomy): domain Eukaryota; kingdom Viridiplantae; phylum Chlorophyta; class Chlorophyceae; order Sphaeropleales; family Scenedesmaceae; genus Scenedesmus; species Scenedesmus sp. NREL 46B-D3. The sequence goes on along the minus strand of JACERP010000079.1, from coordinate 299,983 downwards.
TATCGTACGCCAGGCTGAGAACAGCTCACTCTGCCATTTAACTGCCCATCGGCCCATGCTGTTGTGCGATGCAGCACAACAGGTCGCGCAAGCCAAAGACAAATGGTGGTTCACCACGTGCAAAACAGCCGCAGCCTGCATCCAAGCCAGCTCACATCTGATGTGTTGAAGTCACACGTGGGTCTGAGAACCTGCCGCTCAGCTACAACTCCCAAGGCCCCCTGCCCATACTGTGTGCAGACGCTGATCAGATGCATGTGAGCACATACGCAGCATCTTCTGGGCATGGGTTGTGTCTACAACTAGATAACTATGTAGCAATGGCTGCGGGCTGCACGCGTACAACGCCGCATCAACGCACCGAACGATGCGTCCCCTTTGGCTAGAACCTTGGGTGCCTTGAAGATGCGCTTGCCCTTGGAGGCGAGGCCGCCGGACGTCCACGATGTCTTGCTGCTGTTGAACGGCGCTTCGTTCGGCATGCAGGTGATCTGTGTGGGGTAGTACAATGCTTGCATCCTCAGCACGGTGTTGTTGGGGGCGTCGGAGTCTGGGATGATGGCCACGCTTGTTGCATCAGGTGTGAAGCACTGCAGGCAGACATGAGGGCACCATCATTAGATAAAGCAGCAGAGCAGTCGCCGCCGCCGAACCCCCGCCACAGCAGCAGCAGCAGCAGGAGAATGGAGGATCGCAAACACCAGCAGCAGCAACAGCATGTCCAGGTTCGGTTGGACCCAAAGCTTCGTTGCTGACAGCTACGCATGGTTGTCTGGGTGAGAAGCACTGCAGACAGTGTCATCAGACTGCAGCAGCAAAGTATCAAGAAGATGCACTCAATCTGAACAACAACTGCTCGCTGCAAAACAGAAGATGCTTCTAGCAGCAGAGCCAAGGATTGCAGCAGGTGCACCTGATACCAAAGGCAATATCCAGTGTCAACATCTTTGCAATATATATATGTTTATATATGTTCAGGGGCATTGTTCAGGGTCTGTGTAGCACTGCTGTACTTTGCTGCAGCAGCTGGTCTTACACAAGGCACTGATAGAACGAGTGGTGTTTCACGACAGGCACTGCATGCTGTTGCAACGGCAGCAGACGGCAGCAGCAAAGCCGAACACCTGCGGCGACTCGTGTTATGTTTGGATACCAGCTGGTCTTACCTGCTGCTCATTGAGGCCAAATCCCCAGAAGTCCCAGCCCTTGTCTAGACCGTTGCCCAGCTTTGGCGTCCAGCTGACAGTGTTGACGCTGTTGAAGCCGTCGTAGAACACCTGGCGGCAGCAGTCGCAGCAACGGCATGCAGCCTTCCTTTCTCAGCCCGGTTGAATTGACTAATACTGCCACATGCTGCAGGTGTGGCTAACACGGTGGTTGGCATGTAAACACTGCACTGCAATGTTACTTGTTGGACAATACAGGCTAGAGTATCACATGAAGCAACAAAGCAAGTACATTGGCCGGGGACAAGTACACACCAAACTATGCCTATGCGGCAGGCATGGGCTACAAAAGAGCCTCACAACCCTCCCACCTCTGTGAGGGGCACCAATGGAGGCAGTGGCGGCACAGGTGGCAGGATGTTGGCTGCTGCTCTTGCACGATCTCTCGGCAGCAACACCTGGAAATAGTACACAGGTCTGCAGCAGCAGCGGCAGCAGCAGCAGCAGCGTTGTTGAGTTGTCTTGGTTGCGGTTGAGGTTGCAAGGGAGCAACAGCATGAACTTGACGTACACCGCATGTGTCGCTTTGCAGGATTTGTACTCGCCACACTGCCAGCACCGGTGCCAAGATCTTCAGTGGTGCCAACGCTGACTGCGGCTTGCTGTCCACACTAACGCATTGACCAATACCAGTGGGCACGCAGCCTTACGTGATGTAGCAGCATTTATTGAGGGCTGCAGCTGTTATTAATTGTGGAAACAGGTCGTAGCAATGCTTCAGTATGGCTTCAGTGACTACCGCTACTTTGCCTTGCTGCATCACTCATGGGCCAGTGGCCAGTGTCAAGCCAAGTCAGCCATACAATGTTACTTGTGGCTTTGTATGGTGACAGCGTCCCACTACTGTCAACCTGTATGTACATAGCATTTCCGTATACTGTTGTGGCGGGTGACAACCCTGCTGCATGCCTCTTGCATGCGGCTGCTCACCCCACCACCGCTGGCACCACAATGGCCACACAGAGCGCCATCCATAAAATGATGTTGCGCAGTTTCTTGTTTGTAGGCAAGGGCTCATCCTTGAAGGGGTAAGCACCAGCAGCGGGCAGTACGGCAGCTGCTGCAGCTGTAGTTGCAGCGTGTGCTGCCGCTGCAGCTGCACGACAACACATGGCAGGTGAGGAGACTGACAAGGTCACGTTGCTCATGCCATTTTCAAGGGCATATTGCTGAAGGGAACTTCAATGGTTGTGCATTCCGCTCTGTAACTGGTGAGTTGATTTAGCCGGTCTGTTGCCCTCCCGCCACTGGTGGCAGTCAGACGAGGCCGCGTACGGGGAGGGTATGCAGGTATCCTCTGTTTGCTGCAGACTCCCGCTGCTGTTAATCTATTGCACAAAATTACGTCAATCTGCGCAGGCTGTTTTTCAGCCGAGCACTCATTGAATGAGGGCAGACACACAGCAGCACTGCACCGCATGTAGCACCACACTGTTGGCTTACCAGCATCACTGCTGATGTGCAGGGTGATATCAGGGCCCTCCTCCTTGCTGTTGTTGCGCGATCTGCCAGGGAACCATGACCAATTTTCCTCGCTTACTTCTGACACCTGGCCTAGGCTCTGGGTGCTGGCAGATGGCTTCATCGGCATTCTGACCTGCGGCAGCTGCAGCATAACAATTATGGGCAACGTTTCTTCTCGAGGGATCAATGCCTCGTTTTCTCGCTTTGACGTGTTCGTCAATGTCTACTCGACGTACAGTGCAAAACAGAGCATGTTGATAGTAACTTCCACTGCATGCAAAGCTCGCGGGTGCTGACATTCAGCGCAGTCTGCACTGCTTAAGGAGTAGCAGACGTTATGCTCAAACATGTTGTGGAGCGGGCTTATGCATCGCGTTCTCGCTGCCGAGTTCACGCAGAGCTGCTGCTGTGCAATTGCAATTTCACCGCCTCAACTGCTTAACGCATGTCCTCACCTGAACTCAGCTCACAATTAATGTTAATTACGGCTTTTTAAAGGCTTATGTAATGCCTCGCGTGTGGCAGGCTGCCTTCGACTATCAGAGCCTTACTGTTGCTCCTGAAACGTTCGAACAGCACGTACGCTGAAAACATGCAATTAAAAATAAAAAGGGTGGTGCTTAGTCACGCAAAGTGGCATTGCATGACAGCGAAGAACAACAACCCTAGATGAGGATAACTAACCCCAAGTATGTGATATGTGCTGAGGAATACTTCAAATATGTACAATTATGTTGATTGGATACTATGATATGTTATGCTTGCAGCAAAGGAGACCAACGTTGTTTCACCCTTGCATGCAGTAGTTTAACGCGCCAGCGCTTCGCTACTCATTTCGCTTCATTCGAGAACTTGTTACAACACTGAAAGCTACTAAGCTTTGAATTATAACAGTGGTGATGGGGAGCGAGAGTGGCAGGACCTCTCATTCGGCTTCAGGCCTGAAGCACAGAGCACCCCATTTAGACAGCCAGCAGGGTCCTGGCAGACAGCCTTCATTGTCGCCACAGAATATTCTAGACATGTACAGCCAGTTCCTGCGGCCTTGGAGCTTAGCAGCTCTGGTGCTGCGCCAGTGCGGTCCAGCACTGACAGAGACACTGGAGCAACAAGCAGCAGTGGCAGCAGGTCAGGCGGAGCCAAGCCGTCTCCATCCATGCAGTACTTCTTAGACAACCGGAGGCAAGAAGCTTTATCTGCAGCAAGAACAGATGGAGTTAACCAAGCAGCATCGAACGCTGCTGGGCAACAGGTGAGCCCACAGAGACTGTGACTAGCTAGTCTATAGCCTAACAGCTGTACTGCTGGCAAATTTTTTTGATCTTCTGTTTGGGTTGAGCCTTGCACTGTGTTGCAGCTGAACAGTCTAATCTTTCTCAATGATGAGAAACATGGATGGGACACCCTGTCATATCCACGCCCCCGTGAAGTTGTATGTGTGCGGCTGTGACGTCTTCACCGTGGCGTGCTCGCATGGTGTACAATGAATTCCAATTGAAAAGCCATTCGATCCAGGATGGCTCACAAAAGTCCAGCAAATGCACAACATGCAAGCATTGTACAGTGCAAAGGGCTCTGCAGTTGATGCTTCTTACGGCTTGAATGTCAGCATGGGCAGTGGCATGCCATCAATGTCATTGTGTGATGACTGGCAAAGAAGATCACGTGTTGATTGTGCATACAATACACAAGCAGCCTTGTCGGAGCCTTGTCAAAGCTGTGGTTGATGGTGCAATTCACAGCATGTCAGTGACCTGCTGTACAGCATGTGCCATGTTCACTGCCTATGCCATGCCGAAGCACATGGTTAAGTATATTTGTGCAGTTATCTTCATTGTATAGCGCTGCTTATCACTGTCATTGATGCACCTGCTGTGCACTTGTCTGCTGGGAGCCATGCCAGGACTGGGCCCCAGTAGGGTTGTTTAGGAATGCTGCTACTATCAAACAGCAAAAATAGTCCACGTGTCAATCATTCACTAATAGTGTTATGTAGGTTCTTGGTGTGATTTTAGCGTTGGAGGTGTAGCTGCGTGGTTAGGATTGGCAGAGCACGCAGTGTCTCGGACTGGACGGTGTTGCGCCAGGCTGTCATGACGGCGACGAACTCGAGGCAAGCATCATTTTGTTGTTGTTTTGAGCAATTTAAGCAGATGTGGGGGTTTGTATGCAGAGGAAGTTGACAGGCTGCTGATAGTTTCTTGCTACGAACTCCGCAGCGGGAGTTTGGAGGTAAGCGTCGCATTGTCCACGTTGCTTCGTTGCCTTTTGTACGTCTTTACCCTAAGTTTTTGAAATCTTTTGGCTGTTGACGAGCTGCTTAGCTGCCTGGGGGAGAGCCGGTGGCGCCAAAGCCAGAGCTGCCAGTTGGCCATGCTGCAAACTAGCATGCGGAAACCACCGCACATGTGTTGAAAAAGTACTTATTATACTAATTCAACCATGTGTGGCCTGGTTTTTTTGCAGGTGTCTTCAGTCAACATGGCTGGCGAGACCAGCACTGCGGACCTCGTGCTCACCATGGAATCCCCAGCAGCAGCCAACTCCCCGCAGCAGCAGCGATTCGGACGCAGTGCGTTTGGTGCAACAGCTAACCAGCCGAGACAGCAGCAGCAAGGCGCCGCGTCAGGAGATGCACAGGATGCCCTCACCAGCAGGAGCAGCAGCGCGTCCAAATTATCCAGAGCCAACACCGCCCTGACAGTGTATGGCGCCAACTCTCTCGCACTGCACTACTTCTCCTCACAGAAGAACCTGGACGTAACATCTCTGGCGTCAGAGCTCGAGCTTCCGGTATCAAAACAGCTGGCAGAGGAGTCAGATGTAGCACCGCCGCGCATCCATGTGCACACCAAAATGCACATCATAGCAGTGACAACAGCAGGGCTGGTGGCAGTGCTCGGTATGAGTTACTGGAGTATCATCTCCAGGATTCTGCAGCTGCAGCAGTGGTACGCGCTGGTGGTGCTTCTCATTGTGCCTGTCGGCGCCTACTTCTTCTCATTCGCTGTAACACAGCAGTGTGCGGCGTGTTCAGCATCTTCTTAGGTGAGGGGCGGCTGATAGCAGCAGCACCAGCAAATGCAAAGCTTCTCCTAGCAGGTGCTTTACCTGTTTATGGAAAGCACAGACAGCAGCAGCAGCAGCAGCAGCAGCAGTCAATCCGGCATGCACATCTCCATGCTGAGCAGCACATGCCAGCATTAGTCCATCATCGCATCGTACAACATCACCAACACAGTATCTCTGGCACCACCAGCCGCCCTCAATACTGCGCCGCCTGCTGCTGCTGCTGCACACCCTCCAATCCCAGGCGGCACGTCCCCGCTGGATATGAACACCCAGAACTACAGCGCGCTCAAGACGCCCATTCCGCGCGGCGCCAAGCTGCCCCAGATCATCGTGCAGATGCCTGTCTACAAGGAGAGCCTGGAAGAGGTCATCCAGCTGAGCTACCACAACGTCAAGAAGGCCATGGACTTCTACGTGTCAAAGGGCGGGCGCGTGAAGTTCATCATCTGCGATGACGGCTACCAGGCAGGTTTTTCTGCAAGGTGTACATACTGAGCATTTGCCGTATGACTCCTCATGTGGTGGGCCTGCCCTGCACCGGTACAGCCGCAGTGCATCAGAAGGCTTGTTTGGTGGCGGCCGCCTCTTCTTCAAAATTGCACGGCTGCACCCAGCTGCAACATGGCCTACCAGCCGGCAGCAATTGGCACGCCCAAAGTGCAGCAAGCAGCAAGCGAGACGCAAAACTTGTGACACCATTCAGCTGCAGTAGGCATCAAGTGTTGTTGTATTGAACAGTCAACTGCAGCTGCATAGGACATGTCAGTTGGCAAAAGGTCCGCAGCCATCACATGCACTGGCACTGCATCGTGCAGACCCACATGAAGTTTGCTGCAAGCTTAGTGCACTCAGTGTCATGCAAGGCTGGCTGCCGGCAGCCTTGACTGTGCATTGACCCACTTGCATGCTGCAGGATCCAGGTTTTTTTGCCTAGCTTTAAAGCTTGATCAAATTTGGGTCATCACTAGCATGTAGCAACTCCTGATAACAATTCCAACATCACCCATCTCCTCTAAAGTCTTACCTGTCTCTATCAGATGCATGCCATGTGGCTGGCAGCTGACAGACACCTGGAGCCTGAACACTTGCTCTTCCAAGCAGTGTCATGACAGCTGATGAACCTCTGCAACCTGCCTTCCACTTTATTGCCTCACACTGCAGGTGATACCCGCGGAAGAGGCCGCTCACCGCACAGCCTTCTACGCCAAGCATGACATTGCCTATGTTGGCCGCCCGCCCGCCAACCGACGCGGCACGTTCAAGAAGGCCTCCAACCTCAACTACCAGCTGGCGATCAGTCAGCTGATCAACGCGCTGATGAAGCAGCAGCCGGGCATGTCTCCAGAGGAGGCGCTGACAATCGTGTGGGAGGACTGGAGCAGGGAGTTTGTGGCAGCGGGAGACCTGACAATGGAGGACGACTGCATCATACTGCTGATTGACGCCGACACCAAGGTAGGCCTGGTCAGACTCTCAAGCAGCAACAGCAGCAGCAGCAGCAGCAGCAGCAGCAACAGCAGGAGGCACACTACTGCATGTACCCAGGCTTTGGGTTCACACAAAATGCAACTTCTTAAACTGGTAAATTTTATGATCAAGACAATGTGCTCGAGCATGTTGTGTCAACTGTGCCGCTGACACTGCTGCTGCTGCTGCTGCTGCTGCTGCTGCTGCAGGTGCCCGAGGCGTGCATGTACGACACTGTGGGCGAGTTCCTGCAGTGCCCAGAGGTGGCGTACACCCAGCACTACACCACACCCTTTGACGAGCAGTGCAGGAACTACTGGTGCGTCTGTCAGGCCCTACCCTGAAGTCGCCAAGACTACAGGGTTTGAGGTGGCAGGCCCGACACACGCATTTACTCCGCGATGTAACCACAGCTTTGAGCGGCTACTGCACTTAACAACAGCCCTGTGCAGCCCGTGTTGATGATTGCTGCGTGTTGTATCTCGGACATGCAGTGCGCTTTTGCCCAAGCACCATGTGCATGGTCAGCCGTGAAGCACACTGCAAACATGAAGGCAGCTATGGTGCCAGCAGTTGCGCCAGAGCTCTGACAATGGTGCACGCTGCTTGTGTTTCTGCCTGCAGGGAGGCGCATGTGTCTGCCTTCACGCGCACGATCTACATGCAGGGCATTGCCGTGTCGACAGCGTTTGGGGACACGGCCCCGCTGGTCGGCCACAACGCCTTCCTGCGCTGGTCAGCGCTGACCGCGGTGAGTGCTGATGCAGTGCTGATGCACGTGTCTGCACTCATGGCGCAGCAAGCTTGCACACCAAGAACTTATCATAGTATCATGACGACCACAGTGAGTGATGCCACAATGTGCTGTAGTGCGCTGTAATGCAGCTGCACTCAGTACACAGGAACTGTAGTTTGCCCGCCTGCATGTTTACGTATAATGTGCCAGCGGCAGTCACTGACCAGATGGCAGGCACCTTTGGCAGGTGCACCTGCTGTCCCCCACCCTGTTGCTTGCAATGTGCGAGTCGCCGACACACTGCAGCCCTTGCATCTCTGCTGCACCGCCAGGCTACCGAAGCTGTCACTGGGCACGCCAGTTTGTTGTTTCTATGTCTACTCATAAGCCACAGTGGTCCACGTGACAATCACCTGCCATCGGTACCCATCAGCACACTATGCATGGTTTCAAAAAGCCGTCTCATCGCTGATGGCCTTGCAACTGCTGTCCCGCCCCTGCCACTACCCCTCTGCCTTTGCTTTGTCACCTCTCACAGATCGGCTACACTGACGAGACGTGCCGCACCGCTGAGGTCAAGTACTGGGGTGAGGACAGCGTGAGCGAGGACTTTGACATGTACATCCGCCTCGCCAGCGTCGGCAGCTTCGGGCGCTACGTCATGTACACAGGGGCGGAGTTCCAGGAGGGTGTGTCGCTGACATACATGGACGAGGTCGTCAAGTTCAAGAAGGTGCGCTTTTAACCCAAATAAACTTATGCAGTAGTTGGTAGGCTGGTGCTAAGGCTATGCATGCCCTACTTGACTTGCGCCGTATGACTCATGCGCATGAGCTAGCGGTTGTTGTCGGCGGCGCGATGGACGGTTAGTGTCTGACATACTTAGATGGGGTCGTACTAGATGCTGCTGGCTCAGAGACACGCTTATCAATAATGTTGTATTTTAAGGAGATGCGTCTAACATGCTGTGCTGTGTCACTGCAGGCCAGCACCCGTGTGATCAGCACTGAGCCACACAATTAATGCCTTGCATGCTACATGGGATGGAGTGCCATAGTCGTGATGGCGCTGCAATATCGCACTAAAATAGGCACTGCTGCATGCACTTTGTGAGCTCACATTGACCTCCCGACGTCAGAGCCATGCTGGTGTTGGGCCCACTGCTGCTGGCTGCTGCTGCTGCTGCTGCTGCTGCTGCTGCTGCCACTGCTGCTGTTGCTGCTGCCGCTGCTGCTGCTGCTGCCGCCGCTGCTGCTGCTGCTACTGCTGCCGCGTGTCGCCTGCCTGCTTTGCAGTTTGCGTACGGCGCGTGCGAGCTGCTCTTCAACCCGCTGAAGCAGTGGCCCACCAAGGGCCCGTTCAACAAGAAGTTCGTGCTGTACCTGAAGAACCCCAACATCAAGTGGTACCAGAAGATTAGCATGTGCGCCTACCTCTCATCGTATCAGGTGAGCAGGCACCAGGTTGGACCCACATTTGATTCCGTGCTGTACAAGTGATATTGCATTGAACTACAGTATGATGGATGCCATATTAAATCAACTTGACCTCATGTCGTGCCTGGCAGCGGCTGGGCAGGTTGCCTGGTGTGCCTCAGCAACCTTTGGTCGTGCAACTAATGCCATTTGGCAGTGCCACCTTCAAAGGCCCCAAAGGGAACCTCTGCAAGGCCACAGGCAGAGAGGGTTGGCATGGTGTGCCGAACCACCGTCTGAGTTGCAACAGTTACAGTGAACAATCAAGCTGCAGAAACCTCAGCAACAGGTTTTTTACTCATAGAGTCTTACCTCAAGAAAGCTGTGTTGCTGCTGCTGCTGCTGCTGCAGGCTATGGCGAGTGCTTTCATTTTCAGCCTGATCGAGGGCATCATGTCTGTCGTTGATCCCGGATGGCACGACATGTACATGATGCGCAGCTTCGACATCATGCTTACATGCACAGGTGAGGGCCGCAAATCTTAGGAAACAACACAATCTTCACATGTACATTATGCATATGACAGTTACAACTATGTCAGTGACAGGCTGTCAGCAGCCAACCTGCTCATAATCAAACAGTGACTGCCACGTGGCAGGAGTTGACACATTCACCATAACCAAGTCTGAAGCACCTTGCTCATGAAGGGGCAGCGACAGCAACCGCAGCTGCTGCAGTGCTCTAGTCTGGACTGGCTTCCTGTGCTGATCAGCCTGTTAATTGTTCTGCAGTGGTGTTTGCTGGCATCGGCACCTTCTGCAACGGCGTGTTCTACCAGTGGCGCCGCCTAGGCCACGACCAGCACCCCAACATCTTCCGCATCATCTGGGACAACGTCAAGTGGTGAGCGCTGCACCACATAGCAAAAATTGGAACCCAGCCTGCCTGAAAAGGCTTACACTGCTGATCACTTTGAAGCATTTGCAAGGGTGTGGGTGTCAATGAGGCACACATTTGATTCACTTGCTGCTGGCAACCAACAGTGCATGTTGTTTGCCTGTTGCATATGTGCCCAACCTGATCTGGAACAGAGCAGTAAACTTCTGCAGTGGTTGCCCAAAAACTAAAATCCAGCTGGATGACATGCAGCCCCACTTACAAGCCTTTCAACGGCAATAAGTTCACGCACATTCATCTGGCACTGCTGCCGTTTCAAAAACATGCTGGCTGCACAGAGGCCTGCTCCACTTCACTGGCGCACAGTACAAAGTACAGTCTGAAGTACAGCCTGGAACACATAAGGCTCTAAAGTGCAACTTGATGCTGCTGCACCCCATGCTCACTTTCTGCTGCCCTTGCTGCTGCTGCTGCCCATTTCTCCTTGTCCTGTAGGATTCCTACCACAACGCTGTTCTTTGGCAGTGTGCTGTTCCCCGTGACCGAGGTGTGCTTCATCTACTTCTTCAGCATGAAGGTCACCTGGGGAGCCACAGCCAAGGAGACCACCAACAAGAGCTGCTTCCAGGCGCTCAAGGAGACGCTGGTTGGCTACAAGTGGGAGTACGCCACATACTTCACGCTGCTGGCGGCCTACTCGTTCTGCCTGTGGTACTTCCAGGTCGGCATGTACAGGGGCTGGTCGGTAACGAGCTTCTGCGTGAGCCACATCCTGGGGCCCATCCTGCTGAACCCCACAATCATGTCGCTGACGTGGTAGGGTGTACGGCAGGCCCCTGAGGTGACAGCTTGAGTTCTTTTGAGCAGGCGAGTTTGTGGTTGTAGCATTGCAATAACTTGTGTGTTGATTGTGTGGTAGGCAGCTGCTGACAAGCGCAACGTGTAGAGCAGCAGCGGCCCAATCATGTGTGAAGAGTGGGAACTCTGGCAGGCACAGAGGTTGTCCTGTACAGATGCATGCCGGTGCGTGCTGTGTAGCTGCCCTGCTGGCCAGAGGCTGTAGCAGCAACAGCTGCAGCATGCTGCCGCAGGGCCTTGCAGCTGCCAGCTGCTGGCATCATTTAGCATGGGGGCATTGAGTCGGCCTAACCATTGGGCTGCTGGCAACAAGGGTCTGTGATTGATAGTACAGGTCTCTTTAGGTTGGTTCAGGCCAAAGATTGGTGCTGCATGCTGTGCACTGAGCTAAGGCGTCTGGTCACTTGCAGGTTGACAGCTGGTGTGAAGCAGGATGACAGATCAACATCTGGTGTAAGCCTTCCAGGGAAACTTTTGGTTGTGAGCGGGGGGGGGGGGAGTTTGAGCTAGCAGACTTTGAGTGCATTGTGCAGAGCTTATGTGTGCTTGCAGCTGGCTCCCAACAGCTGTGCTCACAGGTGGCTGCCGAGTGTGGTTGTGATGGTTTGGTGGCGTATGCGAAGCACTGTTGAAACGCATCTCCCTCTTGTCAGTCAAGCAGACCAGGTGTGTGCATTTGTGTGTGTCGTGATGTGTCCTGATAGGTTGCAGGCTACTAGGCAGTGGCTTACTTGGGATGTACAGTTGATGGGTGTGGGGCATGTTAGCATGTGTGGGATCAACATACCATGCAGTGTTCAAGCAGTTCTACTGTGATTAGGGATATGGTTTGTAGCCCGTGCATGCCATGCTGCATGACTCTACTAAGTGGTGGCTGTGGATCTACAGCAGTCCTTTCATAATGGGGTGGTGGTTTTGTGTTTTGTGGGTTGTGCGAGGATGAAACAACAGTGTTAATGGCCAGGCACTGAGTGTGGAGCTCCTGCTACTGTGGCAAGAGCTGTTCAGAGGGATGTGATTTCACACAGACCTCATTCAATGTTTGTGATACGATCAGATCGTCCACGTGCAGTTGTTAAGCACCGCTGTCTTGCGTACCTGTGTAGCACACTTGCAGTCTACCTCGGCAGCAACAGTGGGCGCTATGTGTGCTGCTATGGCAGGTCGCTTGCTATCTTGCTGGGTTCGCCCCCCGTCGGTATACCATCACTGACCGGGTGACGCACCCATTGGCTTGGTGAAGCGCACTGTTGGATTCCATAATGCATCAGGATCAATCAGCCCTGCCTCACATGAGGCTCACAGCTGCATACCCTAGCTGGCACTGACCATTACCGGCTGGAACCTGCCACTGGCATGGCACCCACTTGCGTTGTTTACAGGGAGAGCACTTACATTCGGATGCAATCACCACCTCAGACGGCAGGAGACATCCCAGCCTGAGGATGAGCACCTTGTCGACTTCAAGAGTGTTGTTCAGACCCAGTGAGGATGCCTGTGTTGTTCAAAGTGCTGCATTCACACACTGCTGCAATGACATGTAGTCCACATATGTTGCTGTACATGCATCACAGGCATTGGTTTTGCGCTGCAGCCAGAGAAGCTGCCAGTCAGGAGTTGCATAAGCTTGTAGAGTTTGTGAGTCAGTTGTGGTGACAGTACAACCTATGGATGCCATCAGGCCCACCATGAGGGGCCAGGCAAGCAACCGAGCATGCAGCGAGCTGTGAAGCTAGCGCTGCCTCCATGCAGTAGCTGTGCAGGTGTGTGTTGTGCATGTGGGAAAATGTATGTGAGGAGCGTTGAGGTTGTGTTGCAGCTGATACACGTATACGCTGTGATACCTGGCAGCATTGGAAAGAATACTATGTTGGCCTAGCTTGCATAAAGCCATGCGTTGTCTGCACTGGTGTGGCAGCTGTACACTGTGTAGCTGTACACATGTGGAGGGTGCTGCACACATTCAGTTTTGGCTAGTTGTCTGGTGATTCTTCAGGGGGGAATGCGGTAACATGCCACCTTCACAATTCATTATGCTTGGCACGTGGTGCAGCATGACTCTTGACCTATGAATATGTTGAATGCTGTGGTTACTTTACTCTAAGATGGTATCCTGCATGTGGTGCTTACACTGGTTCGAGGCAGGTCATCAAACAAAGGGCATGGAGGCATTTGGTGCATACACTGCAGCCTTCTGCTTGCCATCTCGCTGAGCATGACTATCAATTGCTTTTCACAATCCAAACATTACAGGCTGTGGAGCAGTGCTGGCCCACCACAGATCAGCATGACATCGCACATGTGTTTACAGAGGTCATACGTGCAACTGTCACAAACGATGCAATGCTGTCTACATGTTGCACTCTAGTGTACGGTACTAGCATAGAGCGCAATTGTTGAGACAGCTGCCAAATTTATTAGAACTTCACAACTATGACACGCAGTACAACCAGGCAGTACCCTTTCGCCCAGTAGTACTGGCCAGGCAGTACACCATGGCAGTACTACTGGCACCCACACCAAAGTATAGTTCAATCAACTGAAACAACTCAACGCATGGTTACTAACCCCGTTCTTCTTGAGCTCATGGTTTGGTAGCTCTGTGACAGCATGTTGAAGCATGCAAAAGGTGCGCCTTTGCCATGCCATGCCATTGCGGCAGTGGCTGGTCAGATGCCAGCCTGACGCAGCCGCAGTGCTGCAGCCACCAGGGAGCCATTCGTTCATGAAGAAGTGCCTTCAGCTGCAACTTACACGGTCACACGCAACAATACAGAAACAACAAAGAATGCAGAGCAAGGACGCAGCGGACCCGACAGCACGACAGGCCGCGCCATAACCACTTGACAGTGGAGCCAGCGTTACTCTCAAGTGAAGGTGTATTGTGGTTGCTGCGTTTACAAATGAAACTCTATTTATCGTCTGCTGATCAAAGCAGCGAGAAATTAGCAAGATAATGTCCAGAGCTACTCGTTCAAGTTATTGCCTCGTGTTTTCTTCAATACAGTCGTATGACCTGCAATAATAGAATGCCTTGCATGCGCCAAACAGACCGTGAGGTAGCTGAGTGGCTGGCGTTGGAGTTGGACAACAGCAGAGGCAGCAAGAGCAGCACCAGGACAGCCAGTCTCTGGCAACGCAGAGCGCAGCGAGCAGCTGTCGTGGCCGTGCTAGTTATAATAGTGATTAGCATAACGTTAGCTATAGCCCTGCCAATTGCAGTGCCACGAGCTAGGCGCGCAGCTGAGGCAGCTGCAAAGGCAGCAGCACAGTCAGCAGGCAGCTGCCCAACAGCACCAACAATAACTCGCCTAGACACGTCAAGTATGTCGTTGGTATTTGAAGATACTTTTAATACATTGAACACCAGCACTTGGCGCCACGATTTGGGCGATGGATCGATCTACGGTCTGCCTGGCTTTGGAAACGGGGAGATGCAGGCAAGCGCATGGTACCACAGCTTGCAGGAAACGCCCATGCTGCTTGGACTGCTGCTTGCATTGGTTCTGTGGCTGCTGTTACATATGCTGGTACATGGCATTTTCCTGCTGAAGTGACAGCCCAACACATGCAGTGCCGCCAGCTTGAGGGACAGCTGCAGCGGAGCAACACCTGGTGCACATCCCAAAAGCGTCCTGCTTAGTGCGCACACACCAACATCGTGCTGCTACTCTTGCGCACACCAACGTGCACCAACCTGCTGCTGCTTGCCAACTTGCTCTCGCTCCTTCAGTGCTACACCAACTCAGCTGACAACGTGGACCTGGTTCCCAACCCAGAGTGCCCGCCCGCCACCGACAGCCTGCTCAGGATCCGATCAGGGAAGCTGCAGCAGCCGCAGCCCTGCAGCAACCCTGGGCTCCCAGCCAGCCGTCGTGAGTGGACCAGCGGCAAGATTGACACAAAGGGGAAGCTGCTGCTGCAGTGGAGGGCACCGCAAGTCAGCAGCAGCTTGCAGGAGGCACTTGCCGGCGCCAGTGCAGTGCAGCGTGGCAGCCAGGGGCAGCCGGCCGGCCCTTGCGGCTCTGTGCTTGTAGAGGCACGCATGAAGGTGAGGAGGGCCTGCATCGCAGGAGCGGCAGGCGCATGCACAGCTGCGGGTTGTCTGAGAGAGCACAGCCGCGCAGCTGCGGTCTGCTTGCATGGTCAGCGCAGCAACAGATGGACCTCAGCACACGGTTGATGCATTTGCGCGCTGTGTGGGGTGTGTGCTGACTGGCCATCACTGCTCAACGACTGTTCAGTGTACTTGTCTGTTGCTAATACTGTTACACATCAAGCAACGTTTTGGACGCTTCGTCCATCATCAGGCTGTTGTGTGAACAGCGCTAGCACAACACAGTGCAGGGTGCAGTCGCCTCTTTGTGCACCAAGTCAAAATTCACATCAAGTGAACATGCATGCGCTGCGTGCCAGCAGCCTGCACTGGCCAGCAGCAGCTCAGTCTGTAGAGGCTGGCCTGGTGGTGGTGTTCCTTGACCTGAGACAGCCACGGATGTTCAAGATCTATGTCACACACTCTTTTTTATCAGTTCTTGCATCGCGCAAGGAAGCACACAGCTCTCGCCAACTCTGTCCATCCATTGCGCCATATCCCTAAAGCCACGCATGATAACCTACAGACAGCACACATTGCTGCACGCTTTGTTGCAGGCTCGGCTGTCGCCCACCAATCCCTGCTCACAAGTGAACATACACACTTCAAATCCTTTCAGAAGTGTAAGGAAAAGGAAGATATCTATCGTTCAGCACTCATATGACCATCTGTCTTTGCCGATTCACAGGTACCACTGTCTGCTGGACGCTGGTCAGCCTTTTGGATGATGCCGGAACCGCAACCTGGCCGCTCCGGCTGCCAACCTTGGACGCCCGGGCAGGGCGAATGCGGCGCATTCGGCGGCTGGCCCCGCTCAGGAGAAATCGACGTCATGGAGCACGTGAACAAGGACACTGAGGTGCTTGGTACGCTGCACTGGGGCACAGCTGACGGCAAGCAGGCTAGTGAAGGCGGCTCAAGGGGGCTGAGTGATGAGGAGCTGCAAGGATGGAACGTGTACCAGCTGCAGTGGAGCTGCGACGCGATCCGGTGGTATGTGAACGGTCAGGAGATGCACAAGGTGCTGCGGCCGTGGGTGCAGCCGCAGTGGCCGTTTGACGAACCGTTTTTCCTGATATTGAACACGGCTGTGGGTGGGGCGCTGACAGGGTACTCAGATGCAGATGCAGCGACAGCGGAGATGTTGGTGGACTATGTAAGGGTGTATGCATTCTAACACCCTGAGACTGCGGAGCAGCCTCTGCTTGCCCAGTGGTGGCATCGGCAGTGGAGGTCCGTTGATGTAGCTTGCACCATCGCAGCTGCAGATGTGCACTGCTGCCAGCTGACACCGCTCTGCTGCACAAAGCAGCGAGTTGCATGGGACATACCCTCACACGAAGGCCATCGGCTATGTGGCATGGCCAGCAAACCACAGGGGGAATGCAGAAGCATGTGGCGTTTGTGCATACTGTTGATTATTATTTGCACTGCAGTTGCCCTGCATAACACCTGACACAGCAGCATCAGCTATAGCAGCAACATATGCTAGGCTGCTGCATTTTCATTGAACATATGCCAGCGCAGCCCTGCAAGCAGTTACCATGGCTTCAAAGCTGTTCATTGCAGCTGCTGCCTCACTGGGGTGCCGGCAGGATTATGCACATCACCCATGTCAATGACTTGTGCATGTGCCGCAGATCGTGCGGCACTCATGATTGCTGTGAGAGGAGAAGCTTCAAGGAGTACTGGCCATGCATGTCGTGTCTGCGCACAACACCGTGTTGCCGGGTGATCACCCAGTCATGACCCTGCTCACCTCTGACCAACATCACAAAAGACCAACTGCTATCTTGTTCATGTGACGTGCTGCTTGGAGTGACCTGACAGCAGGCTTGGCACATCTGCATGTTATATTAATGCTGCAATGCAGATCCTTGTTGCCGGGGATTGCCAAACTGGCGTTGCTGCAACCTGGGTTTTTTCCTCATGCTGTATGAATGAATCAATGAGCTATGCTGTACAGTGGAGTGCGGTGGCACGCATGCTGCAAGTGCGCATTGGTGTGGTTGGGCTTTGTCGCTGCATGCGTATTACGCACTGCTAGCATCTGCTGCGTCCCTCAACAAGTAGCTTGACAACTTGCAAACAGTTGCTAATCTTAGGAGCAGGTGCTGCTTGCAGCTGACAGCTGCTTGGCTGAAGGGCGGCACACTCCAAAGTGGTGATGGTGTCTTGGCTTACAGGCTGAGTTTGCTCTACAAGCCTGGGATCTGCGATGTGATCAGGCTTTGACGAGTACACAGGTGCTGGAGAGTGACACAAGCCTCAGGTATCAACTGCCGCCTGCTGAGTCGCATTACATTTGTGCTGAGCTGAGTAGCTTACATGTGCGAGTATGGTCAGTATGCGTTGTGCAACATGCTTTCAGTGAAGACTGCATAATCACTCTCATGAAATGCAGGAGAGGTAGTGCACGCTGTAGTCATGGGCGGCTCTGTACCGTTTGGTCTGCAGCTGCAGTGTTGATTGAAAATGCCTCTCCTGCTGCTGCTGCGACCAGCATGCTGCGCAGTTGGCATCGTTGTGAAGTTATAGATACCAAATATGGTGCTAATAGAGTGCCTGATTGGCAATTCTTACGCCGCACATAACTGCAGAGAAGGCTTGTCACGGGGTTTCAAACCCAAACAGTGTTGAGTGTAACCTGGTAGCCACCAGCTATAGCATGGTTGACTGTGCATGTGCTCAGGTTTGTGAGCAGACTGACTCCTACAAGCCTGCTCGGCGCAGCATGAGTCAGGTTTGACGCATGCGCCCGTATGCAAATTGTCTTGGGCCAAGCCACTCCCAACACGAACTGACATGACAGTGCACTGCCTTTGCTGTGTACAGCTATGATGCGTATCTCAGCGATTGGAATTGCATTACATTACATTACATGCTCCACCCATCAAGGAGTGGGAACCCCATTCAGGAGCCAACGAGAGGCTCATTGGGGGGAATTGGACTGTGGGAAATCTGAGCGATGTCCATTTTTAGCTTGTTGTATGCATGATGGTGCTGAACAAGGCACAGAAGGTTGAGCTGCACAGCTGTTGCATGTTGGCGCCAGTATTGCCTGGTTGATGAGTCGTATGACTCAACCATGCATGGTTCTGAGGCGCAGCCTGCTGCTGCGCTGTAATGGAAGCTGTGATGTGTGACTTGTGCGCCACACAGCCGGTGCAGTGGTGTAGAAGTGACCACTGCTGTTACTGATCCAGCGGTTCAGTGCCATCACCCTGCAGCTCCCTCCATTAGTGCATCCAGTACTGAGCGGTCTCTGTCAAGAAGCAGCAGCACTCTGCAACGCACCAGCAAAAGGCAAGCAAGTACTGAGCGGCACCTCGGCAGTTGCCCCTTGCCACACTCTTTAACAAAGAGTGTGCACAATATCGTGCATTGCATGTGTCTTCTTACAACTCTTTTCTGAAGTCCTTGTGCAAAGCATGTGTGGTAGGTGACTGAATCCACAGTACAAACACTCTCAGTATCCAGAGGTTGCAAACACTGTATGAAGACCGTCTTCATAGTGTGTTGTGTGACACAGCACTGCATGCTTGAGACGCTGCATACACAACATACCAGGGTCTGAACTCCCCTCACATTATGAAATTACATGGGCCTCAATCATGGCAAAATATAGGTCATTGAGCTGCACACACCTTTCAGCCCTACGCCTCAAAGCCTGCTGCCAACCGCCAGTGCTAGTTGCCTTATTACAGCACCCAGCATTGCCACACTAACCCAGGTGCAACCCAAGCTCATCCTGCTGTGAAGCAGAACCTGACTTGAGACTGGAAGAAACGACTGGCCTTCAGCCGCTGTCCCAATGGTCACTGCTGCTCGCTTGCTGGACTGCGCCAGCCTCCCGCCTGCCAACAGCTTCTGGGGCGCGAAAGACGGACTCAGCGGGTGTCTGCAGAGCAGTAGTAGCAGCAACAAGAGGCGGTGTCAGCAGATGCATCAATGACAGCAGTCGCGGCATGCACGACAGCGCAAGAAGAAGCAGTTGACCACTGCAACACCCAGCTAAAAGCTCCACACTGCACATGCGCTCGGCACGTTGTGCAGCCAGAAAAGGGAGTGCAGCAGAGTTGCAGCACCATGCATTTGCTTGTGTGGCCACCCATGCCCTTCCTGCACCTGCCGTCCAGCTCCGACCCCAGCTTGGCACATAGACACGTACACACAAGAAGCAAGCAGCAACACCACTAACTATGCCACCACACCTGTCCATGTCTGCTCACTGCCGCTTGCTTACGCCACCCTATATGTGGCCTCCGCCACCAGCACTACAGCACTACCACCCATGTTTAGTTTGCAGACATACATGTTGCTGCACGCCAGTGCCGTTTCCTTTTACACATGTGATAACAGCTTGCTGGCAATACCGCCTGGACTCACACAGCACATCCTCCCAGGGGTGCCTGTACAGCGGCTGCTGCAGCCGCTTCTGGTCCAGCGCATGGCCGATCAGGCCGATGCTGCGTGCCAGCACAAACAGGCCGTTCAGGTAGCCCACGCTGATGATGTCGTCCATCTCCTTCTGGCTGAAGCAGCCGCTGCTGTACAGCAGGTCGAGGAAGAGGGCGCCGATGCAGCCGTCCACGTTCAGCACCAGGTTGGCGGCCTTCTGCAGCGTGTACTCCTCCACCGTGATGGCGTAGTCCAGGTGCTTGTGGCCGGGGAAGAACTGCATGCAGCGCCAACGGGAGCCGCACACGCATGCAAACCCATGGGTTCCAAAACCATGAGTGCAAGCAGAAGAGCCCTTCATGATCGTCAGCAGTCCTGTTGCTGTTGATATAACAATCGCACCGATGCAACCCTCCTGTGACCAGTCCACAGTGTGCTCATCATGTGGTGGCAGCGGCGGACACCATCTGAGGCGGCGCTTCCTACCACATGTAGGTGCCTCTTACAATGCAGGGAAAGCTGTGGCCGCACACCGCCATACCCTTTGCAGAGCCATGGCCTACCGGCAGCAGCATTTGTGGGGTTGCCGTTGACACCTTCATCTGCACCAGCTGCAAGGAGGCGGGCCGCGCTCATGAACACCCTTACACACACTCACCCGCCGCGCATACTTGCTCAGCAGCTCCACGCGCTTGTCCCTGTTGTCCTTGGATTTGATGCGGTGGCCGATGCCGGGCACACGCTTGCCCTGCTTCTTCAGGCCCTCGACAAACGCAGCAGCACCCAGGCCGTCTTCGCAGGCCTTCTTGAAGCAGCTGCAGTGATGCGTGTAGGATGAGACACGATGTATCAGCGCACGGTGGCGTTGACAGCCAGCATCAACAATGAACAGCAGGCTGATGTATACCAGAGGATTACAAGTGCAGGGAGCAGTGCAGTGGTATCAAGTTGCTACACGCCCACACCCCATCACGTGGAATCTGTCCCCCATCCTCCCCAAGAACAACCATGGCAGCAGCCGGTCCTTCGATCAATGGCTGCGCCCTGCACCACGCTGCGTCAGAGCATCGTGCCTGCTGCCCTCTCGTCAGAGCATCATGCCTGCTGCCGCAGCAGCAGCCGCACGCTCACCGCGCTGCGTCATCGATGGCGCCTCCGAAGCGCGGGCCGATGGTGAGCAGGCCGCTGACCAGGCACGAGACCAGGTCCTTGCCAGCCCTGCTGGTCACGATGCTGTTGTGCGCGCCAGACACGCAGGGGCCGTGGTCCGCACACAGCATGATGCACCTGGGGAGGGGAGGGGGTGGCAGAGGGTCACACGGAGATGGCAAGCCAGCCGTATGCATGTTGCTGCTGCAGTGTAGACGTCTCGGAAATCAAAATGTAAGCGTCTGCGTTGCCAGTTTTGTCAACTGCTGCATAGTTCAGCTGGGACCTGCCTCACACGACAAACTTTGCTGATGTCAACTGCTCTTGCACAGTGATCAGACTTACCCCAAACCTTACACCTGCATTCAGCCGCAGCTGCCAAGAGCACAGCCCGCATTGAGTTGCACCCAGCACTGAGCCCCGTGCACTCACATCTCCATGAACTTGGTGAAGTACTTGGGCAGCTTGCGCTTGAACCACAGCAGCGCCAGCACGTCCCCGATGCCGTAGTCCTCCTCGATGAGCTGGCTCATGGTGACGCCGTAGTAGGTGGGCTCCTCGCCGCGGTCGTCACAGATGGTGGACACCACGTTGGTGGGCTTGCGCACCTGCAGGGGCGGCCGCGTGCGCACGGCACCGGGAGCCGCGTCACGTACAAAAACATAAGACGCTGTGCCGTGCACACACGCATGCAGACACGCGAGGCTGCAGGCATCGCCCGTGTGTGCGTCCTCACGGCCACGCCTGCCAGCCGCTCACCTTCTTGAGCTTCACTGCTGCGGCCAGGTCCATGGGGATCTCAGGCACCTCGATGTCAGCCTGCGGGCTCAGCACGCCCTGCTCGACAAGCCTGCGGACACACAGAACAGCGCGGCACGCACGCAAGTGACACCGCCGCACCGCAATGTGGCAGGAAGCACAACAGGTAAGCCAACGCAGGCTCGTTGCAAGGCCACTTCGCAAAAGCTGGCATGCAATGTGCAGCACCGCAAGAAAGGCACAACGGACAACGCGGAGCTCTGCCTGGAGGGCCATAGATGTGCTACATCTACAGAATTGGCATAGCAATATGTGTGGTGCATGCCATCTGAGATGGCGAACGGCCTACGTGTAACTCCTCCTCTCTATAGCAAGCATGCTGACCACAGCTGCAAGCTGCCTGAGGAGCAGCGCTGCGCCTGAGCGGTGCCGCACACCACCAAGCATGCTTGGGTGACAGCCGTGCAGGACAGCAGCTGCCAGAATGGTCAAGCAAGCAAAGTGACAGATGCCGCGCTTCTGCTGCCCTTCCCCTGCTGTGCTCACTTCTGGTAGGTGGCCCTGACGGCACCCTCCAGGCCCTCAAAGCTGTCCGGCACGATGGCACCAGCAGCAGCCAGCGCCGCATTCTTGGCCTGCAGTGCAGTCGCAGGATGAGCAGCAGCGGTAGCGGCAGCAGCAAGTGCTCAGCAATGCAAAGTAGCGCCGGCGATGGTAGGTAGCCTTTACAAAAGGACGAAAGCTGACCAGGGCATGTTCGTGAGCACGGACAGGGCGCCAGCACCCCTGCTGCATGACCATGACATCTGCGTGACCCGCTGGGCCCAAGTGGGAGGTGGCATGCACACACTCAAGGCGTGTGTGCTGTGAGGCAGCGACTACTGACAACTAGCCATCCGATCGACTTTGGTGGCGGCCCAACATACTTACATCGCATGTGCTTTGCTGCAGTATGCATGCCTTGCTGCTTGTGATAAACATCCACATGCCGAGCAGCGCACCTGTGCGCTGTCGCTCTCGCCCGTGGAGCGCGCGCCCGCGTGGCCAAACTGCACCTCGCTCTTGAACAGCTTGGCGCAGGTGCCGCTCACCCAGGCCACCACGGGCTTCGTGACCTTGCCTGCAGCGCCGGCAAGGGCAGCAGCACAAGCAGCACATTACGATACGATGCAGTACAGTAGTACAGGACTGAACCTGCCTCAGGCACTAGCCCAGCGAGCCGTCGTTCAGCTCATGAGGGTTCCTTGTAATTACACTGCCACCTTGCCTACAGTGCCAGCAAGGGCAGCCGTGCTTCTTTGTTCACGCAGCACGTCACTGGTGCAGCAGTGCCAACCACTGTCATCATGCCCCAAGGTTTATGCGGTACTGCTGATGGCGGCGGCACAGCAACTCGCTGCCATGGCTGACACAACATACAGCGACCTGCATACTGCAAGTTGGCAAGAGAAAGTTAATTTGAGAAGCCGCGTTCACAAGGGAGGTGCACGTAGCCGCACTGCTCTGCCGACCACTCACCCTCCTTGAGTGCACTGACCAGGGAGTACTCATCCTGGCCACCCAGCTCCCCCAGCACCACAATCATCTTGATCTGCGCACAGCAAGACAGCAGCGGCAGGAGTCCAGGACGCACAGAATCAGCAACCAGGACGCAGCGCGACAGCAGGTGGTGTTGCTGCAGTGTCTGGTAGGAGGTAGCAGCAACCGCATAATGATGCGCTTGTACAAGGTCCCTCAACAGCCGGAGCACCAGCTGAGCCCACAGCAGCATGCGCAGGCAGGCACTTGGGGGTGTGCTCATGCGGGACGCCCAGCAGTGGAGGGGCCGCTGCTGGTTTCACAGCTGTCACAGGACGCGCTGCTGCCTGCGACAATGCAAATGCCGGGCAGGGTTGCAGTGACCAGCCGACAACCACGCAGGCATGCCCCAGCACCCTCATCACTGCTAGTGTACAGCAAGCCGGTGTGAATAATAAGCGTGCCACGAAACAGAGCACGTGGCGCACTGAAACGTAAAAAAAAAAAAAAAAAAAATAATAATGCGTGCCCACGAAACAGAGCACGTGGGCGCACCTGAGGTATGTTCTGGTAGCGGATGCAGTGGTCACTCAGGGTGGAGCCGGGGAAGGTGTCGCCACCAATGGCGATGCCTGGCAGCAGCGGCAGCAGTGAAATGCATGTCGCGTCGCTCGCCTTTTTGACGGCGCAGTAAGGCCTGCCGTCCCGAGTGCTGCAGAGCTGGGTGATGGGCATCCTGCTGAGCAGCACCACCTTCAAGCAAGGGCCAGTGTCTTGTGCGGTTTACATACACACCAATCATAGGGACCCCTCCCCCATAGACCATGCCGCTATGCTAGCACCACGTCTCCCATTCATGAAGTTGGGAGCGTGCACCCCAACCGCAGCCGCATCTCACCCTCATAGAGGCCATCCGTGGCCCGCGACAGCACGTTGTACATCTCATTGCTCATGCCGCCGGACTTGCTGACAAAGCCGACTGAGCCAGGCGGTAGAGCTTGCAGGCAATGATGTTGTCCAGGTGCCTGCGGTGTCGCCAATCTTGAAGGCGCCAGCCTGCACGACACGTCAACAAGCTTTATCAACTGACTAAGGCCTGGCTAATTAGATATCATTTGATGATATATATAATTAAAAGCGGAACACAAAACAACAGGGTCACCCAGCGGTCACCTCGGTGTTACCCTGACGCAAGCAAGGCGTATGCGAGAACGCAGCACGGTGCTTAACCGGCGGCCACGGGCAGCGCAATAATTGCAGTGTCGCAGTGCAGCACGCAACCAATGCCACAAGCTCTGCTTCACCCACCTGCACGCCGCCGACTGTGGCGGGTCCAATGATGACCTTGTTGTTTGACCGCGCGTATGCAATGAGGCGCTTCGTGTCCTTCTCAGGCACGCCCTCGGCAATCACCGCCACCACACGCACCGTGGCTGTCAGCAGCGCTTCCATGGTGGACTCGTACGCACTGCACAGGCAGAGTGCATGCAAACAGGGAACAACGACTGAATGAGTGCGGGCAGTAAAAATACATTGCTTTACAATGGTGGAGCCAGCTACTGTGCAACTATGGCGCCTGGAGTTAATCACTAGCGCTGGATTATGCATGTGATGCAGTAATTGCACATGAGCAGTAAGAACGACTTGTGAGTGGACATAGAGAGTGCCCAGCAAACAGCAAGGAGGCGACATGGGCTTGATGCAGCAACACGCACTACAGCAACAGCAGCACTGCCGCAACAAGAGCCCTGTATCTGACCTGCGGAAGGAGGCGTAGTTGACGAAGACATCTGCCTTAGGGTGCTTCTTGGCTGCCTCCGTGGTGCTGCAGTAACACAGCAGGCAGGCAGCTCAGCACCAGCAGAAGTATGCGGCGCACTTGTCCTCTAAATTCTGGCAGGTGGGGCACAGCAAGCTGTGAAGGCCAGAGCAGGCAACGCTGCTGCTCATGCATCTGCCAGACATGTCTGCGCACATGCAGGCAGGGTGCTGGAACTGGCTGCAACTTGCTGCAACTGCCCCCAACTGCTGGTGTGTTGATGCAATCCGCACTGCTGCCGAAGGCGTCATTGCCTGTTAAATAGCAGTACATAAGTACCACCCCAAGCTTGAGCTGAGGCATTCAAGCGATAGGCAGTCACGACTCCGCGCTGTAGGATGTGTGCTTCCTGCAAGCGTGGACTCCTGCAAGGCCGCTGCTGCTGCGCACGTGCCGAGACGCACACATGCCCCCACACAGCCCGCACCTGCCATACACAGGGATGGCAATCTCCTCATCACCAAAGAACACCTTTTGGAATCCACCGTTTGATCCCGGCTGCACAATGCAGGCCACAGAAGGCGTTGGGCGTCCTGCAAGCAGCAAACAATACCATTGCCGTGCCAGTTCACACCACAGTGACCAACCGCCACAAGAAAGTCCCAATACCCTGTGGCTTCCGCAGCCGCTGTTGGCGGCCTATAACAAGGTTGCTTGCTTGCGCATGGGCTGCTGATGCCGTCTTGTGCAGCCGCCTCTGCTGCAGCACACATTTGAGATAGCAGCAGCTGCGGCTGACTGTGCTTGTCAACGCACCACACAGGAAGTCGAAATCGAGCATGCGCTGCACTGGCTTTTCCTGCAAGCAGTAGGCCGATTGCAGCAGTGGCACATCAAACGTGTGAGTGCTGCCTGGGCAGGGCATGTGTACTGTGTAGCAGGGGTTAGCAGCAGAGCAGCAGCAGCACAGGTAGCATAACGCCCAGGAGATGATGAAGCTGAGGATGTAAATGCACACGTCCATTTTCACAAAAGTGATCTGTGTGTATGCAGGCCGGGAGCAAGCTGCGTTGTAGCTGTTGCGGTTGCCTGGACTTCAAACTGTGTCAGCCCCACTGGCCTGCCCAAGAAGAACCCAAATCGGTGCCCATTGCCCCGCACCTTCCAGTTGAAAAAAATCGCCTGTGTCTCTTTGCTGAAAAGCTGCCCCAGCTCCCCTTGCTGCCCATATATTGCAGACCCCATGGTGGTAGTTGCAAGTGCAGACGATTACGTGGACAAGGTTCAGTTCGGTGAAGCTGAACTGCTCAACCAACCAAGAACCGCGCCCGTATGTGAATTCTGGTTGTTTTTGTGCAGTAGACCCGCTGTGATGCGATCGATCAGGCTGGACTGCCGTACCCTGAACCGCTGTCAGCAGCAAGGGCCTAAGAAGGTGACTCGAGCTGTGGTGGTTGGTGGCACCGGCAGCAGGCTGTTGACATTGCCACAGTCGACTCAGCATTTCACTGTTGGCCCTCCAACCATCTTAGACCGAAATAATGCTGTGCAGCTGGGCGCCTGCATCATCCACGTGTCATCATGACAGTGTGACTGACCCAGTGTACATATGTACTTGAAAATCACCCATGGTGTCCTGCAACTTGGGGCCGAGGCTTGCTGCACTGCATAAGCACGACCTGTACCCTGCTCCATTGGGTATCCGGATTCATCTTTCGGTGGGTGGAATTGCTGTACCACTGCCTGCTGCAGGTTTTGGTGCAGACACACCCTGCAAACAAACGGTCGTCAGGTGACCATGACGTGTTACCTTGTATGTTACCAGTGCAGTGGTGACCGGCACACTAAAGCAACGTTACTGGCAGTGCGAAGCGTCTTGCATGATTGCACTCAAGGAGTGTGACAAGCGATCCTGCCCAAACAATCCCACCCAACCTAAACCTAAATGGTGCTCCAGGTCCAAAAAAGTGTAGTCATGTGTGCATTCAAATCAGAATGTGGAAAGTGGGTCGTGCATATTCTCCAGCTCAGCTCAACTGGGATCACATTGTATGCTGCTGTTGGAGAAGGGGCAGCAGCACAAAGAAATACAAGGGCATCAATTTAAGGGAAGTGGCGCTGTCTTGCAACAAAGGAAAAGAAGAAGAAGCTGAAACCTCCAGAGGCGATGTTGAAACAAGGCGCAAACGTGAGTGCCCTGGCTGGTTGAGTCAGCAGGAGCAGCAGCAGCAGCAGCAGCAGCAGCAGGACTGGGAGTACCTGGCGCAGGGCACCCCTCCACATCCCGACCACCCGGCCCGTAAGTTCACTCGAGTACCAACACCCACAGCCAGGTCTCAGGCGCCTGGACCGCCTGCTGCACCGAAGCGCGTGTGCATCGTCACGCCACAAAAGACGCACAAGCCATGCCGGCGCTGCGCACAGAGGGATGAAAACATAGCACACCATGTCAACACTCGCTGACACCCACCTGCAGGCACACCAACACAACTCAACCGCCAGTACTTGTGCAGACCGCACGTAAGCCACAGTCAATCTCAATGCAAGAATGCGCAGCAGCGCCACACCACATACGGGCCATGACCTCCCAGCCGAAATTTGTTGAATTTTTCAAACACTCGCCGGCTCAACAATTCAACAGTTGTGCTACTTGTGTGGGCACCAGCAGGCTTCAGATGATGCCCGTCTCCTCTGCCAGGCTGGGTGCGATGCCCTGCTCCCGTTGCAGCTCCTGTGTCAGCCTGTGGTAGGTTTCAATGGAGTGGCTGAACCGCCCCAGCAGGTTGACCAGCGCGATGACCTCGTTGCGTTCAAGCTCGAGTTCGTCGCCAAAAGGCAGCTCCTCACTGGCTGGCGTGGCACCGGTGCAGTCCTTGGCCGAGAACAGGATCTTCAGTGCGGTCGCAACACCTGCAGCAGGAGGCATGCAGCAGCATGGGACCATGACGTCAACTGAGAGCAAGTAAGCGATGCCTGCTCACTGAGAGCGTTCAGTGTAGATGAACGCGCTTCAACGGCACCATCTGTGCTGCTGTGCCGTCCCCGCCACGACTTACCACCCTCCCTCACAGGCGACACAGCAAAAACCTCATCAGAAACACCTAACTGCTGCACAGCAGCACCATTGCACGGTGTGCACGTACACAAAGGCAGCCTTCGGGACAAGACAGTGGTGTCCGGCGCACTGGGGTCAGCTGTCATCAGATTTTGCACTAGCACCTTTGGTGCCACCACCACCACCATCACCACCAGCAGCAGCAGCAGCAGCGTCAGACACGTGTTTGCAGGGACCACGCTCACCAAGCGTCTGCAGCTTGCCCCAGAGCTTGCACTTCTCGCAGCCCACGCAGTCCATGACCCGCGTGATGTTCTGGAAGGTCAGCTGCAGCTGCCGCTTCAGCTCCACAGCGCCCTCGTCCTTCCACAGCCGGCCCTCGTCAAACGGCATCGGGCACGACTCCGAGATGGCCGGGTTGGCCAGCTGCGCACAGCACACAGCGGCAGGCAATGCATGTGCCTCAGTTAAGTTGAGCACAGAGGCTCAGCGGAGGTGAGGCCTACAGGGGGCGGTTCCCATGCAGCCCTCGTTTGCAACTGCATATGTGTGAAGGATGGGGGACAGAACAGCCAGGGGCATTGTAGCTCCGAACTATGCTCAACGACTGTCAGCACATTGGGTGACAGTTGAAGCCACAGCAAATCGATGTCAAAAGAATGGGGCGTCCTTCAGAGACGACTGGACTCGCCAGATGCAGTGGCAGCAGGGGCAGAAAAGACACGGGATGTGGGCAGGTGGAAGCGAGAGAGGCAGACATGAACTGCACACATGAGTCACAGCTGGTGCTTGTCCAGGCACAGCTTGGACATCCCCGGGCTGCCCAACTGCATGTAGCAGCAGGCCAAAATCAACACACACACCGTGGTCAAGTAGAGCACTTGTGCCGTACCACAATCACCGCAGAGAGGTGCGCTTTCAAAACTGAATTTGCATCTGACGTCACCCAGATGGAGTGCAGCCCAGTGTTGGCACGCGGCCGAACAGCTGCATGCAGCAGCACATGCACATGGGCGGCATTTACGAGCCAAGCTGAGTGCGCATGCTGGAGATGACGGTGGCCCTGAACAAATGGCACTGAGTGCGGATAAACAGATGCGCTGATCTGCCGAGGTGCAGGTAACAGCAGTGAACCGCAACAACAGCGTCGGCGATACGACCCTGCCTGCGGTTGCTGCCACCTCAACTGCAGCAGCACCCTGAATGATGCCAGCCGCAAGGCAAGCCGCAGGCCTGAAGCAGCACCACGCCCCAAACCCAACAAAAGACTTGCCTGGCGCCACCACCCAAATGGGGCACATCCCTGCAAATGATGCATGGGCAGGACCATCGTGCAACACGGGTCTCCACGAAACAACATCCAGCGGCCACCTGCATGATCAGCTGCTATTTCTGCCGCCTGCAGAACAGCTGTCAGAAGGAGGTTAAAAAAGATTACACTCAAGCAGCAGCACTCACCAGCTGCGTGATCAGCTGCCGCGTGTGTGCGTCCTCCTCAGGCAGCCCTGTGTTGTACTCGTACGAAGTCAGCAGCGGCGCAGCCTTCATGACTGCTCGCAGCACAAACAGGTACGCAAAGTAGAGGTTCTGCACGCGGTCGCTGCAGCAGTTGATAGCAAGGACGGCGGCAGCAGCAGCAGCAGCAGCAGCAGCAGCAGAGAAAGACAGTGTAAGAAGCGCGGTGAGCGCAGCAAGAGGGTGGAAACAGGCGAAGCAAAACACATGCCTACGTTGCGAGGCGTGGCAACCACACGTAGTAGGCAGGTGAGGCGAATGCAACAGCTGTGGTCGCCACAACCTGTCCTGCATGGCAGCATGCCGCCGCGGCAGCAACCAAGCCACCATACAAGCGCCATCACAAATGTTGGGAGATGTTCAGACGCTGATGTACGCCCCAGTCGGTTGATCGCTGCTGTACGTCCCAGTCATTTGTCCACGCCCCCATCCCTTGCTGCTTGTCCGGCAGGCAGCAAGCGGCCGAGCGCAGCCCAAAGTGCTGCGCTCCTTCCAGCAAATACACACCCAAGCACACACGCAGCAGCTTGCTGCCTTCCTATCTTACACCTGCGCGTAGCTTGCCTGCTGCGTCAACCCAGGCAAAGCACGCCAAAACCCAGGACTGCGCCACTCACAGCTTGTCCGGTGTCCCCAGCCGCTCCTTGAACTCGCTCAGGTTGGGCCCCCACAGCCCCTGCTGCTCGTCCAGCAGGTAGTCGGCCGCCAGGTGGCACGAGATGGAGGCGTGCATGCCGCTGAGCAGGCGGTAGAACACGCGCTCCTCGCTGCAGGAGACGCCGTCGCTGAAGCAGGACTGGTTGTAGATGGCGGACCAGATGCGGTGCGCGTGCTCACCCTGCGCGCAGCAAGGCAGGCGAGGGGCGAGTCGTCGGCACGTCAAGACATGCGCCATGCTGTCATGACACTGCTCAGGCCACCGGCTTGCTGCTGCTCTGATGCCTCTGACAGATCTTTAAATGCACGTGCTGTGTATGACGGTTGAGCTTGCAAAGCCCATGTCATGTCTCAGAACAAGGGCAATTCTCGAGGATCAAGCCTCCTTGCTTTCTATTGCCACGATGCGATACGCGTGCCCACCCTGCGCACAGCAGAGCAGCTGAAGGGAAAGCCATTGGCACAGTTGTCAGCAACACTCTTTTCAACAGAAGCGCCAATGCTCGACACAGGACCAGCTCCACATTCCTGCCGATTGCAATGTGCACGGCCACCCTGCACGTGCACTGTGGGTGATGGGCGCTGACTGTGCTCTTGCGGCGGGGGTGCAATCCCTTTGGTGCGCGCAGGTGCAGAGACGCATGGCAACTCTTGAAGTTCCCACACAACGTGCAGTGGTCTTGATCAAACACACTGTACTCTTATGGCAAGGGTTCATTCCCTGCTGTGTGCGCAGGAGCAGGGAGAAGTTCAGCCGATTGTAACCTTTGCACGCAACTGCCATGTCTCACGAGCAGAAGCCCCTCTTGAAAGATCGAGCCTTTTTCTGTGGCAGTCTGCGCTTGTTTGCAGCGTTCGGTTGGGGGATGTATGCAGAGGAAATTCACTTCATTGTCGAAGTACTGTTGCGGTGTAGCCGCTTGCAAACACCATGTACCCCGTCTTCAGGCAGTGGAGCCCCCTACCCTACCAACCACCTTCGAACGCGCATCCTTGGACCGGAAACCCACGCTGACACCCAACCCACCTTGTACCCTGTGTAGCGCTCAGGGTTCACCACCAGGTTGATGTACTGAAACTCCTCCCCGCCGTCGCCCTCCGCCATCCAGGGGTTGTTGAGGCCGCGCCAGCCCTTGCCGTGCCGGATCAGCTGCTGCCTGATGGCCGGGTCGAGCTCGCGGTTGACGTGCCCCTCCATCTCGAGCGCACCTGGCAGCGAGACGGGGCAGCAGCAGCAGCAGCAGCAGCAGCAGCGACAGCAGCAGCAGCAGCAGCCAGCAGCAGCAGCAGCAGCAGCGGCAGCAGACGAAGGACTTCAGCCAGGAGTGGTACAGGTTGACGTGAAGCACCTACTCGCTTTGCTAACATTGCACTTGGCAGCAGCCACAGCAACAAGCCCGCCATATGCAGCAACGGAAAGGACAGGCTTGCCAGCAGACTGGCGCTGCTCCTCTTGCTGCTGGTACTGCTGCTGCAGGAGGCAACACCATGCACAACGCCACGCCTGTTGCTCGTCCCACTGAGAAGCCCCTGACAGCCCACTTAACCGTGTCAGCACTGTGGCCTACAACTTATGCCCTCGGCCCTGCCCATCGGCTGCAGAAAATGGCTGTGGGCCGGCTGCAGTTGCCCTGCTGACTGCACCAGGCACGCCACGTGTGCAGGCAGCCTACTCACAGTCGTTGGTGCTGCAGTCTGGTGTGGCTGCGCCCTTGCACGTCGCGGTCTCCTTCTCTGCAGCCAGCCAGGGGGCCGGCACCTCGTTCTCTGCGCACTCGCACACGCTGCACGCACGCAGCTGGCACATGCTGTCGTCAGGCCACAAGGGACAGTCGCAGTAGATGTTCACCTGACAGCAGGCAGGCAGGCGGCAGGCACAAACATAACAGTCGTTACAAAAACTACAACACATGACAGTGCTGTGACATACGTGTGGAGGGCGACATACAAGTCCACTGGCATGCGCCACAGGCAGCGGCAGTGGATGTCAGCCGCAAGCGGGAAGGTGGCGATGGCAATATGTGACTCACACATGTGACAGTTGCAATACGACAAAATGCGGATGCAGCAGCTGGCAGCGCTGGCCACTGCTGCTATGTCAGATTTCTGTGCACACGTCTTGATGTCGTGTGGCTCTGTGCCATTGCCCGCGCTGTTGCTGCTGCTGCTACCCCTGTTGCTTCAATGCATCCTCTTGCTGCGCTCCCCTTCACAGCACTGAACTCCCCCCTCCCCGTGCTGCCACATCAAATGCTGGTCCTGCCGCCACTGCTGCTGGTGGCAGGGCACACAACGCTAAACATATATACACCTCCACCAATATGCGCAAGCGCAGGCGTCTGCTGTTGCTGCTGCGGTAGCTCCTGCGCTGCGTGCTGCAGCTCTGATTCCTTCTGGGGTTGATAAAGCATGCACCAAAGTATCACTGCTGCTGCTGCTGCTGCTGCGCCGGCTGCTGCAGCACTCCCTGTCCACCTTGAAGTATCTGAAGAAGGCCGTCCTGACCAGCTGGTCCACCACAGGGTGAACATGTCGCGTGTTCAGACTGTGCACTGCGCTGTACGTGCAATCGCCTGCAGCAGCAGCAGCAGCAGCAGCAGAAGGAGACAGCATGCGTGTTTACAAGTAGGCTCCAGCCAGACCACAACAACGGACATGCCAGGGCATTACACAACACGCAATGCGCAAGCTGCGGCGCTTGCAGCACGTTCATGTACAATAGGCCGGGACCCCTGCCTTTGCAGGAGGTGATTGCGGCCGGTGATCACCCTCACTGCTGAGCTTCATCCAGCAGCGCCTGCAAGCATCGCTGCCGCAGCTTTCTGACTGCACACCGCACAGCAGCACTCACTGAGGTCGTCCACCACGCCCTGGATCTGACACGCGCCGGCATCCGTTGTGGCTGCCAGCGACTGGATGGCTGCAGGAACCTGCAGGAAAAGCAGCAGCAGGCGTCAGAGCAGAGGATCACAAAAGCAGCAGGAGCAGCAGCAGCAGCAGCAGCTGAGCTGCCGCTCGCAGCGTCGCACTCAAGAACCACAGCATTGGTGATGTGCACAGTTGCAGCTGAAGCTGCGGCCCCGTTGCTGGGGAGCCCATGCTGTTTCCTCCTAGCCACACGTGTTGGTGCATAACAACGCAGCCGCTGCTTGCATGCTTCATGTTGTGCTGTGCCGCTGCCGGCTGCACACATGGCGCGCTGCTCTGTACCTGCTGCTGGTGCTGCTGGCTGTCGTGTCAAACTACACAGCAGCTTCCATGTGATGTCAAGGCAGACAGATGCACGTGATGGACCTTGACGTGCATGTGGGAGTAGCACCCACCTGGCTTGAAGCAGGTGCGAACACAGCTGCTTGTTGCACAGCTGCAGCTGCTTGACCTACTGCTGCCGGCTCCGCAGCTCCTGCTGCTGGTGCCATTGGCGCCGCTGCTGTGTCATCGTCGTCTGCTTGGATGGGGGCAGCTGCAGGCTGCTCAACGTCTCTCTGAGGCTTAACACATGCCGTGACGCGTGCGCTAAGGTGCTGCCATGCCTGCAGGCCGTTTGTCTCTATTAACTTCACCACCCCAGCAAGCTGGGGTGGCAGCTGCTCCTGCTGGTGGTATGCTGCTATTGCCAAAAGCACCGGAAGCGCTACAGCAGCAATAGACGCCTTCATGGCGTGTGGGCCGCGCCCTGGACACGTGTGCAGTAGCTCGAGATGCTCACGCAAAAAGCAGTTGACAGCAACGACACATAAACACCTGGGCAACACACTTAGGGGCAGCAGAATGTTGCCTTCTGCACTGAATCACTTGTGCCAGCCTGTCTACCTATGAAGGTTCCAGCAGGGGGTGAACTGTCCGGTGTCATCGCGGTGGTTTTTCTGAGAGCCGTTGCAATGGCGTTTACACTTCCAATATAACGTACAGCGTATTGGAATAAACCTAACTTATCTCAGATCGCCCCACAAGGCAGGAAGATAGGCAGAACCCTTGCAATCTCCTGTACTGCTGCCGGTGCTGCAAGCACACCAGCATGCCATGGGTTTCTGCGCGACGTCACATAATGCAAATTGGTGCCATCTAACCTGCACATGCACATGCAACTTCTGTCTGCAGCAGCATGTTACTCACTCAAGTGGCACTGGAGATGGCACTGCTGGTGGCAACACCTCTGCTGATTACACACCATGCAGGGTTATTTTGCCCCAGCTATCCAACTCCAACTCATCATCATGGCGTGCTACATTAGCTCAGGCCGTGTGAGTTCGACACCAATCCGGGGCAGATCCTGAACGTCACTGCTGTCTGCGGCAGCAGCTGCTGCACCATCACCAGCAGCATACCACTGTTGCTGTTGTTTAAGGAGCGATTCTGCATCGTCAGCAATGCGAAAATGCCATTATGTACTCGACTTCATTAGCTTTTTCGGTGTTTTTGTTGCTGTCTCGTAGTAGCAGCTGCGGCACTTTGTCGTTGTGCATGCGAGTGCTTCATTACGACAACATGCACGGTGGGACGCCTTGGCTGTGAAGTGCATGTTAGTAGCTGCTGCTAGTAAGGTAAACCCCTTGCAAGCATTTTCAAGCATCGTGGCTGGCTGATTGCATGAGTCAAATAGTAACCACCTGCACGGCACACCTGCGGCGCAGCCTTAAGGGTTGCTGCTCCTCCTGATCACGCATGCAGGTAATGTGTGCCGTAGCACGAAACATTCTCGCAGCATGCATGCAGCCATGCGCGGTTATATGGCCTGCGGTCGCAAATCGTAGCCCACCGCAGCAGAAACGGCCGCACGTTCTGCCAGCACAAAACAAGCTGCACTCCACATGTGTTGTTGTTTGACTCGCCTGTAATACGTATGTGTGAATGTGTGATGCCGCACTTCTGGTCGGTGCATGGGTTTCGCAGCATCTCGCGCTGCAAGCCGACCACGTGCAGAATGCCACTCAGTGTGTTCCGCATCAGTTCAAATCTGTAAAACTCGCTGCTGGTTCCCCAACACAAACAACAACCCACGCCCAGCAGCAGCAACAAGCAGGGCTACCCCGCTGCTGCCATCCTGCACTGCAGTGACTGCCCAGCCATGTCATCAGTGAGTGCAAGTGAACCGTCACCAGCAGTCATCGTGGTGTCTGACAACGCCCGGGACTAAACAATTACTGATTGCGAAAAACGCCCCCCCCCCTTGAGGGAGGGGTTCAGGCCTACGTTTATCAGCTTGCCAGATCAGAAGTCTGCTTTGCAGGCTTTGCCAAACTACGCAATGCTCCCGCTGTGCTAGCAGCCCCATGGTGGCTCAGCGGCGGAGCTCCGACGTGCATCATTTCCAGGCTCTACCCCTGGAAGGCAGGCGCTGAGTTGTGGTGCTAGGCCTGCCCTGCATACAGCAAGCCCAACACAACAAGGCTTTCTACAGCAGCGCTGCAGCTGTGCCTCAAGCAGAATGCCTGGCATACATCCACAGCCACCAGAACTGCTGCAACTCTCTTGCGCTGGCACCTTGCAACGTTTGACAGATGGCCACGTCACATGCCAAACAGCATGGACGCCGCAGCATCTACATCACCGTTCACCGCCTGCAGCGCCCCTACCGCCATCTCACGTGAAAACCCTAAACCCACCAGCTGTGTTACAGCCGCCTCATTCAGCCCTGGCCCTGCTGCTGCTGCACCACCACCTGCCTGAGGCCGAGGCTGAGGCGGCTGCTGCTGCTGCTGGCCGCTGCCTGGTCGTGTCACTGCCGGTGTAGCAGCAGCTGCACCAGCCCCGTCAGGGTTGCCTGCGGGTGTGGCGTCCATGGGAACAGGACCGCCGCCGGTTCCATGGCCACCCCCAGCACCAGCAGCGGCAGACGTGCCAGCCCCCCCTGAGCCTGCTGCTGGTGCTGCCGGGTCTGCATCTTTCTCCGCAACGTTCTTCTCTGCCTGCTGCTTGGACACCTGCAGAAGCACAGCACGAAACAGTGCCGCACAGCGCCAGACAGCGCACATCAGCTCACAGCTAGCAGCGGCCAGGCCGTACCAACCGAGTGCACAATCGCCAGCACCACCGCGCTGAACCGTGGTGCTTCTGCTGAACCCTTCTCAGATACATGGCCAGCACCACCAGTGCTCATGTGGCACCCGCATGCACGCCTCCTCAGTCTGCCTGACACGCGTGGGCCTTTGAGCACGCCTCACCTCTTCAATGTGGCGCTTGAAGTCCTTGGGAATGAGGTGCTCCGGCAGGAAGGTGAGGGTGGCATCACAGCTGCCGAAGCGCAGCTCATCTGCAGCAGCAGCAGCAGCAGCAGCAGCAGCAGCGGCGGCAGCAGAGTTGGGCGGGTTCAAATGTGAATCAGCATGGTGCCCAGAGCATCGTACATGTGGCTTCCAAGCTCACACACACCACACGCGCATGCGTGCAGAGTGATGCCGCAGTCAACAACCACATTGATGCACGCGACCAACGCAGCAACACAGCAACACAGCAACACACTTCAGCACTGCACCGGAATGCCATTTGCAGCCACGCACCACGCAGACTGCATCCGCAGCTCAGCACATGCGCACCACAACAGCACCAGGCCGAGTGGCGCCACTCACTCTGCGACATGTCCAGCACACACTGGTGCCGCTTGAGCATGTCCAGCCCAAAGATGAACTGTGGCCCATCCCGCTGCTCCAGCACGGTGATGCTGCAGGTGGTGAAGTGCCCGCCACCTGAGGGCGACGCGCGCGCGCATGCCATGGGTGCATGCGGCACAGCAGCAGCAGAGACGCCAGCAGCAGCAGCAGGAGACACGTGGGGCGTGTCAGCAGCAGGAAGGCTTCAGGAGCCTGAAGTGCTGTGTAGATGGCACCCTGTTCAGCATTTGGGCGGCTGCAGCAGCAGCAGCAGCAGCAGCAGTAGCAGCAGCAGCAGCAAGCCAGCCTACTAAACTTGCTGCTGACAGTCAAGGCAAAACAACCTCTGGCAACAGCCGCCACACACCACCAGAGTGACACGCTTCCTGCGTAACCACTTCAAGCTTCACAACCGCCATGAGCCAGCAGCTGCGCACCTTGGAAAGCGAATGGTGGATGCACCCGTGGGATCTGTGATGCCCGTGGTATTGCTGTGCGACCGCATGCAAGGTGCATGCGCACATGGTGCCCTTTGCCTGGCGACCCAACCTTGCCGGACCGACCAAACTCGCACACTCTTTGCACGACCACACTGCTCACCTTGAGTGGTGCCTGGTGAATGCGGCCGAGGATCCTGCTGCTTCCCACGCCCACCGCCATGCCAGCAAAGCGCTTGTCCAGCAGTCGCGTGAGGTAGCACTTGGCGGCAAATTCGTGCGTCATGATGGTCATCTGAGCGCCGCTGTCAACGAAGGCCTTCACAGGCACGCCGTTGACCTGCGGCAGCACAGCGCAAGACTGTAATGCAGGACGATCCAACCGCATCAGCAGGGGGCTTGCCCACACCAGAGCAGGGCTGCGGCGGCAAAGCTGGACAGGGCGGGTGTGTGAAGCGCTGGCCTGACGCGTGCAGCACCATGTCCTGCTGCTGACACAGCTGACGCTGCCACAGCTGCTGCTGCAGTTGCAATCCAGAACTGCCGCCTGCCCACCTGCCTTGTCTGCGTACAGCGCCTCTACATTGGTGCACACATACCTGCTGCTGCGGCTGCTGCTGCCGCTGTACAGCTGCTACTGCCAGCCGCATGCTCACCGCCATGTCCACGTACAGCATCTCCACACTGCCAAACACCTCAGGGTTATGCTCCAGGGCCTGATTCAATACACCACGGCGGTCGAGTACAGCAGGGACACAGCGTGAGTGCAGGTGCCGTCCAGATGGTGGCGAGAGGACATGGCAGATGGATAGGGCCGCTGCTGGCAGCATGGCGTCGAACTCTGCAGCGTTTGCTGCGGCAAACTTGAATGCGATCAGCACCACACAGCACAGGCACAGGTGGCAAATGTGCCGGTTAGTTGCTGGTTGAGTGCTGCAGCCCTGTGCTGAGACTGCGCAGGCGCAAGCACCGGCGTACCTGTCAACCAAAATGATGATTACGTGCCCATCATGCATCTGCTCACCGCAGCCAGGTTCTCTTCAATGTTCTGCTTCTCGATCAGCTCCTCGATCTTGCGCTGTGTCTCTGGGTCAAAGGGGTCGGCAGACAGCAGCTCAGCCTCGCGCGCTGCTGCTGCCTGCTGCTCACGCTGCAGGGCGCGCACGCGCTTCAGCTCGTCCTGCAAAGCACAAGGCAAGCAGGCAGGCAGCACAGCTGTGTAATCGTAGCAGAGGCGATAACAATGGTTTCATGTCCCGCTGCGTGCTGCAGAAGCGCCAAGGCGCACACACGCTGCAGCCCGTCCTGCAAGCATGAGCAGCCAGCCAAGATTGCCCATGCTTGTAGCGTGGAGGTTGCATGCCAGCTGGCACCTGGGGCTCAGGTGGAGCGCCCACTAGTGATCTTGCTCATCATCCTGTGACTCATGATCTCCTGCGACTGTGGAGAGCACACGCAAGCGCAAAGTCGCCACCAGCAGGCATGTCGTGACAGTGACAGTCTGCAAGCCGCCGCGTCCGGTTGGTTGATCAAGTTGCTGCACAGCACACAGCTTCTCTCCCCTCACATGCAAGAGGAGTATGCGTGCTCACGCACCCTTGTCGAGGCAGACATGGGTGCGGGGCTGGGTTGCTCAACAAGTTGTTGCTGTGGATCATGCACACCAACCTGCACACCAACCCAGCTGTCACCGACAGAGCTGAGCCCAAATAACCAACCCTTGCATATCTCACAAGAGCCGTACTATGGACTTAACCTACCTGCATGGCGGGTACGTCCTCATTGCGGATAGCAGCAGCCAGGCCAGGGTTGCTGTGCTGAATGGCAGCCATCATGTCTGCTTTTGTGCGCACTGCCTGAATGAATGCTACCGGCGCCTTAGCGCTGCCATCCTCGTTGAGGTCCATCATGGGGTCGTGCTGAGGTTGCTGCTGCCGCTGCTGCTGCTGACCTGGCGCTGCATGGACATGTGACAACAGGTCAGCATGGCAGGTGAGTGTGACAGGTCATCATCGTCAAACTGAATACCGCGGGGTTTGATGCGCAGAAACAAGACATCCCCCGCAGCTGAAATGATGCAACAGCGCTATCTGAGCAAGCAAACTAGCACAGAGGTGCCTACATAACACTCACAGCAGCTGCAGGCACGTCTGGCAATGCAATGCAGCAATTATTGCTCGGCACCCACCTGCGCGCTGTTGCTGCCCTTGACCCGCTCCACCACGCTGCTGCTGCAGCGGCATCAGCATCAGCATATCGCCGTCTGCAATGCCCAGGGCTGTCAGGCCCTGGCCTTGTGCTGAGGGCGGCAGTGGCCTGCCGTTGTGCAGCAGCTGCTGTTGTGCTGCAGGAAGCCCTGATTCAGCTTCAAGAATAGCCATGAGAGTTGAGAAAGGTTCGTTGGCATCCAGC
Organism: Scenedesmus sp. NREL 46B-D3; assembly: GCA_014080715.1. Taxonomy (NCBI): domain Eukaryota; kingdom Viridiplantae; phylum Chlorophyta; class Chlorophyceae; order Sphaeropleales; family Scenedesmaceae; genus Scenedesmus; species Scenedesmus sp. NREL 46B-D3. The sequence continues at coordinate 260,499 of JACERP010000079.1, read as the reverse complement.
TCAACTGGAAACACGCGTCATCCCACGCCGCTATCGTGAGCTGCATGGCCCCTGTGGCTTCTGCTGTTGGCGGTTGCGGCAGTTGTGTGCCCAGTGCTGCGACTGCGCTGATGCTGACTGGTGCCCCTGCTCTTGTTCACTTGCGGTTTTTACTAGTGTTAAGGTTCGCTGTGTTTGGTGCTGCTCTGCCGGGCAGGTTTCTGCAGAAGCACAAGCAGTAAAACAGCAGCAGGTGCGGGGAGCAACTACGATGATTCATGCTGTGTGCCACCTTGGTGCCAGTACAGCAGCTTCATGGGGTTGTGTCAAATTTCCAGGTTTCACAAGCTTAGCACGTTATGCCCCACACAAAGATCACCGTGTGTTGAACAGGCTGCCGAGGCAGTGCAACAGTTCTGCTGACTGTGAGGAAGGGACTTGGAGCTCCAGCATGATGAGTGACAGATGGGCAAGCAACCTACAAATGCTTTAAAACGATGCTGTACATACGCTGCCGAGGTTTGCATGCATGCAGTGGCGCCCGTGTGCTTAACGAGAGCCCACCCGTACCTGATGTCGAAGGTGATCCTCTGTGTTTCCGATGTGGCTCCTATTGATTTTATTTCGTGTCACAACCTACTTTCACTAGTAAGCAGTGCGATCCAACAACCAACGCCCGTTATGAGGCCACCCTGCTTGCGCTGCTGCTTAGCAGGCAGAGCAGACACTGAGGTGAAAACAAGGCAGATGCCTAACTGCAGATAACCAACAAGACTGCATCAACAGCACAGTGCAGCAGTTGTACCAGCTCAGCTTGGTCAGGTAAAAAGTACGCACCGGTGTTACGTCATTCAAACCCTACCACATTGACACCTGCTCGCCTGTGGATCGCTGAGCACGTGCAGCTGCAGGTGCTGTGACTAAATATGCTCTGCAGCATCTTCAAAACAGCAAGGGCGCACCTTCCAGTCCACTCTGACCGTGCTAGCAAGACCAGCTGTCCATCCTGCAACCATCCATGTGTAAAAGATACAAGCCCTGAGGGCGCAGGCATACCCATAGAAGTACAAAGGTGTGCCTGCCAGGTTCCAAAGCATCAAACAGTGCTCACAGCAGCTGAGCAATTACTTCCTGTTCTGCTATCAGCCCTGCAGGCAGCTGCCATGGCAGACATTTGCAATGTGCTCGGCTGGCTGCAAATTAAGTGCCTTGGGAGGCAATGGACTCTGCCTGAGTTAGTGCAAACCTTGCACCAGAGCTTGGAAGCGGCTAAGCACTAGCGAGATACAGGGACCACCTGCTCACCGGAACCCTCAAACGAACCTTGCACCATATGAGAGGAGCTGTGCAACCAGTTCAGGATCTTCTGGCTTGGAGGCAATTTGCCACACACCCAACCTTGTGTCAGACTGCTGGGGCCTTCTTTGACAATGAAAGGCAGGTGTGGGCAGGGCACTTGAAACCGTGCGCGCAACAGCAGGCATTACAGCCGTTTGTTTGTGTGTAAATTGCCTTAAGATTTGGCGGCATAACAGCCTGGTGCATCATCATCATCATCATCATCATCATCATCATCATCATCATCATCATCATCATCATCATCATCATCATCATCATCATCATCATCATCATCATCATCATCATCATCATCATCATCATCATATTACCCAGTCAAGCCATAGCATCAGCGCCATCGGCCCCGCGCCCCACCGGGGCGGAAAGAGCCTGGTGCATCAGGTGGAAGGGCCATGCAGCAGCAGCCCAGCACTCCCATGGCCTGCATGCAGATTATTATTATGATTATGATTATAGAGGCGTTGATGCTCAGATATCTTAAAATGTGAGTGATCGTGATGATACCGTACGCTTGCAAAATGCAAACACTTCTGCTGCCACTGGTGGCTCAGCAAGTGCCTGCTGTAGCAGCAGCTGCTGCATTTTGCTGTGCTACTGCTGCAAGCCTTTCACTGGCAGTGCAAGGCTCTTAGATCATACATACAAAGGGAGCGTCTGCAGGTTGCACTGGGGCTGTGCACAGCTGTGCACAGCTGTGCGTGGCTCACCATGCATCAGATGGGCTTGCCAAGCACATGACTATGGTCTGGCACTTGTCAGCCAGTGCTGAACAATCCCAGAACTTGTGCAAAGTTCCAGTAAGCAGTCCCAGATACCAGACACCAGATATTTACTTTACTTGACTTTACATGCTCCACCCATAAAGGAGTGGGAACCCCATTCAGGAGCCAACGAGAGGCTACACTATTTGTTACACTGGACGTGCGGCACCCGTGCTGGCAAACCCAGCGGTGCACGCTTTGCCACTTGCTGTGCTGTCTTCAAGACACCTGCAGCTTGCAGGACTGGGGCTGCTCATTTATGCTGGCTGTACCATCTCTTAGGGCTGCCAAGAACTCCAAGCACATGCGTAGCGAAATATGCAAGTCAGCTTGAGCGGCTTCAAGTCAGGCTGGCCTTCAAGGTGCCAAGTTGGAAAGCTGGCCAGCCTTTGGTTGTGGTGAATGTAATTGAAGGCTTCCATAGACCATGATGGTGCTTGTGGGCAGCAAATCAGACTGCGGCAGCAATTGGTACGCCTCAAAAATACTTTATAATTATATTCAGGCAAGCCACGCCCGTCATGATGGTGTCTGCTATATTAGTAAACAGCAGCAGCAGCATCATAGTGTGCAATAGCGCATGGTCATTTGTTGCACTGTGCTATCTTCCTGTGCCAGAACTTCCGGTAGCAAGGCAGGCCAGCACTGGCACACACGACCCGGGGTTGTGAGCAGACCTGGCTCAGGAGCCCTGAGGTGGGAGCTCAACTTTGCAATGGAGGACGGGCAGCTTTGCAATTGCCTCTCCTTGCTGAGACCTGATATCCTAAATGTCAGTGCCGCTATTCATACGTACGACCGTGTGACATGGATAGGTGACTACAGCATAGGGTGTCTGGTTACACACTAGTTAAATATAATATCCAGCAGCTGGTAGCCATCACAAACGGTTGCAGGTGAACATGTCCAGCAGCTGGTACCAATCAAAAACAGTTGCAGCATCATGCCATGATGGCAGCATGTGCGTGCTGCTTGACAATGAGATTGCTTTCACAACCAGCAGCGTCATATGCATGGCTACTGTCAGGCCAGGCCTGGCTATCGTGGCTGTAGAGACAATGCACAGCATCATGATAACAAAGGCACTTTGAGACACGGCAATGAATTGCAACAACTTGCCACAGCTGCAGCAAGTGCTGTGGGACCTATTAATAGTAAGATATTACAGCAGGTCAGGCTGCATCACACATGCACTTGCATGCATGCAATGCTGTGTACTTCACACACATGCCAGCTGAGGCAGGACACCCGCTTGCTTGCCAGTTCTGCAGGACATGCATTGTGCGCTTGACATCAAGCTTGCGTCATGCTGCACAGCGGCAGCACACCTGCGCAGCGCCTCTAGCTGGCTGTCAAACTGCCACTCCCCAGCTCCTGAGGATCTGGGCTATATATAGCCACCTTTATAGGTGGGCTTCAACTAAACCAAACAACGCCATCCTTGCGACATGAAGCTTCCAGCAGTATCATATATCATATGGTCCTATTACTACTAGCAATAGTACTTCAATTCAAGTTATGCCGCATCCCAAACCAGCAACACAGCAGACACATCATGCAGCCACGGAAAACAGCACACCCTGGTGCACCCCAACAGTTGCAGCTTGCGTACTCTCTGGCCAAAATGCGTTATTCTCAGGCGACACCCTGCTACATATATACCACCCATCTCTTTGCTGTTATGGCTGGCCAACACGGTTTGCTTTCACTTAAAGATACCAGATGCTGTCAGCTGGCCTGCGAGCCAACCACCTGTTGCCCCGTCACATGTGCATGTGACACGCAGACACCTGCAGGGACAGCTGCACCAACCACTCACAACCTGATGCTTCATGCCCATACTCATACAAGGAATCACCATCGAGTTGCACATTGTACAGCACAGCACAGTGGTGACACCCTCTTGCAACTCCGCTCCGCACTTGGCCTGTGCCACAGGCATGCCAAGCAGCAGTGCAAGGCAAGGCGACAGCAGGCGTCATACAACCAACCTGACGCAGAGCTGCATGCTGCACACTCAAGCAACACAGCTGTGCCAGTGGTACAACCGCGTGCATGCAACACAGTGCGCCAGCGAAACCGGGTGCGCCAGGCGTTTCGCACGGGGCGAAGCAGCGTCGCACGGCCAACTGAGCCTTGCCTGCGGCTGGCCAGCACAGCAGCATGCTCCTTGAGCTGCGGCACAAACGGCACACCCTGCATGCATGGCGCCACCACAGACACCACGCATCTCAAACAGCAGTCACGGCAGTGAACGAATGACGCGGCCCACAAATACTCGACGCTCTTCTGCTGACTCACCAAACACACCGCGACCCGCACACGCGCTCGCTTTAGCGCTGGTGGTTTGAACAGTGCGGCCGGGTGCTCCCCCTCAACGCAGGGTGCTATCACTGCAGCGACCTCCCAAAACAGCACTATAAGTGCTTGCAATAGAAAGACATACGCGCGCCTTAGGCGTGAGGTGACGACAGGCCACCGCACTCCCACTGCCACGGCACTGCCGCCTGTCCATGCCATGTACCGCCAGTGAGTCACACATGTACCGCCAGTGAGTCACACATGTACCGCCGCCACCCCCAGCTGACGAAGATCTTGCACTTGCGTCAAGCCTCCACTGCACCATTGCAGGCCATTCCCTGGCAGCAAGTAGCTCTGAAACCACGCACAGCTCCCACCAACCGGTGGATGGCGTCCGACACACCATAACAAACAGAACAGGAACGAATTCAGGTGATTGCTTCCACTCAAAAGACCCAGGCTCGCCGACTCCCAGGCTGTGATACATCAACGCAAGCCAGCAACAGGCAGCAGCCACGCACTGCAGCAACAGGCCAGCAGCAGCCACGCACTGCATGCAGACACAGCGCAAGCACTGCAGGCTCAGACGTGCTGCCACTGGTATGGTTACAAGCAAGAACCAGGGGGCTGGTGCCATAGCAGCACACACCTGCACGTGAAGACAGTGCTGACGAGTGCAGACACGCAACAGCAACAAGTAGCAGCAGCATCACCAAGCCTTACACCTGCGCTGTCACCAGGGGCCATGCATGCAGCAGCACCCAAGCCAGTAATGTTGGTGTACGGCAGTGCCAACATTGTCAAACAGGCACACTGTACGACGCAGCCATGCCAATCCTGATAAGCATTGTGCATTCATGAAACAGCTGCACAGCACCAATGCAAACAGTCTTTCAAAAGAGGGGCGCAGTGATCAGAAAGCTGTCTCGCACAAAGAAAAGGTGCGCGGCATTAACACAAGCAAACACATGCACCATCATTAACGGACCCTCTGAAAGACAAGAAACACAGCAAAAGGTCACCATGTACACATGACTGACCGCAGCCCTCTGTACTCCCGCCACCGGGCAGCAGCTTCAGGAGACGCCGCGGATCGCAAACACACAAACTTGCTGCGCATGCAACGGCCAGCTCATGCCGTACCACCACACCCAACTGGTGCAATTGGCACAACACAGCAGCTACAGCATCTACAGGCGCAAGAAGGTAAAATGGAACACAGCAGGACACACATCGCTCGCACCAGCAGAGCACATGTGCCAGTGCACGCTCACACCCGCACATGATAAGTAGCGGTGACATCAGCAAACCAGACAGCAGCTCAGGATCCATCACAGGTACGTTTGCAACAGCATGCCGCTGGAACGCAGCTGCCATGGATGACCCATTGAGCACGCTACCTTGTGCAGCTGCTCGCAGTGACCACCACATGCGGCACCCCCGCAGCCTGCAGCATGCGACACGCCTTGTGCGGCGCTACTGCACATGACCCTGCAGTGCTACACCCAAGGATTGGCAGTCACACAACCTGCTGCTGCTGCTGCTGCTGCTATGCAAGCGTCTCCCGTAACAGGGCTAGCAAGTGGGACTCATCCTGTGCAGGCTGCTGCAGCAGCGCTGCCTGCACCGCAGCAACTGCAGCAGCAGCAACTGCAGCCACCGTTGCTGGAGATGCCTCTGCTGCTGCTTCAGCTGGCGCTGCATTCGGCGTTGGGTGCAGTGGCATCGCTGTTGCTGCTGCAGGCACAAGTGCATCTTGTTGCAGCGCTGTGGGTTCAGGCACATGTGCAGCCAGCTGCGGGGTCTGCGAAGCAGCTATTGCTTGCAGCGCCTGTTGCAGCAGCGCCTGCACGGCTCCTGGGTGTCATCTGTTGCTGCTGCTGCTGGTGGGGAAGCTGTCGCTGCTGCTGCTGCTGCCCCACAGCCCTGCACGGGGTTCTGCTGTGTGCTGTAGCAGCACTGACTGCTTCGCAGCCTCAAGCCCCAAGACTGGAGCGTTGCCGCCATGCTGCACCAAAAGCTGCAGCATCTGAGACTGAGCCTGCTCATCGTGCTGCTGCTGATCCGCTGATGCCGTGTGCGCATAGTGCATGTCAGCAGCGACTGACGACACCCGGCTGGCATCCAGGCTGCTGCTGCCGCCCGCGCTGTTGCTCCTACTCCCGCCACCACCGCCGCTGCTGGTGCTGCTGTCGCTGCTCGCCGCATGCTGCTGCCCTTCGCCACAAGTTGCGGCATAGCAGCCACCATTCCAACTTGCTGCTGCTGCTGCTGCACTGTCAGTGGGTATGGTGGCAGTGAGCTGCCCTCATCTGCTGCTGCTGGCGGCGGCGGCGGCTGGGCCTCCATAGCCTGCTGGCGCAACCCCAGTGAGGCTTGCTAGCAGCTGCTGGTGATACACTGATGGCTGGTAGCCAGCAGCTGCTGCTGCCGCTGCAGCACCGCCACACCCTGCTCCCTCGCCATAACCTGCTGCTGGCTCGTGCACAGCCGCATGATCACACGAGAGGGCAGCAGCAGCAGCAGGCTCTGCTGGGTCAAAGTCAAACCCAAGATGCTGGTCAACCCTGTTCAGCAGCTGCTGCAGCCGCTGCAGCTGCTGCACCTCTGGCAGCGCCGGCACCTGCAGCCGTGGCTGCTCCTCCTGCTGCTGCTGCTGCTGCTGTTGGGGCTGCTGCTGCTCCCAGAAGCTGTACGACAATGCCTGCTGCTGCTGGTGCTGCTCCATGTAAGCATGAGGCAGGTTAGCAGGCATGTATGGGCCTGGTGTAGTGGTTGACGTGTAGCCAGAGTCTGGGAATGAATCACTGCCTGCCTCCTCAGCCTGCTGCTGCTGCTGCTGCTTCTGTGCTGCAGCACCCTTTGGCTCACCGGCCGATGCAGGGCCCTGCAGGAGCAGGACGGGCATCAGTGACACTAACTATGGTCAGCAACTGCACAGTGTTGTTTGGATGCAACACACTTGGCACCTCTTCACAGCCTGCACGCGTTATTGCATGCACTTGCTTTGGTGTAGTGCAACCACAAACACAGGGTGCAAGTGAAGTGGCTCACTGCACATGCCTATTACTTTGTCAGAAGAAAGTTTTGGGATGCACTGGGCTGTTGGAAATCTTACCGTTCGGCGCGGTTTCTTCGCCAGTTGCCTCGCAGCCTCGCGTGCTGAGCAACGCACATGGTGGCCACCAATCTGCAGGTTTGCAGAAACAGGATGCACACAATTGCATTGACTGCAGATGCACGGATTGACTGACTGCAGATGCACGGATTGACTGACAGCCCACTGCCGCCACACAATATGCTGCTAGTACGCATGGCATGTAGGCTGGAACATGCAGAATGCAGTTGACAGTATGCTTGCACCAAGCAGCAGTTGCTGCTGTTGCATCGCTGCTGTCCCTGCCGCCATTCTTTCGCTGCTGACGTACCTTGAGCACTGCATTGCACTTTGGGCAGTGGTCCAGCCGCATGCCATGGCCCCTCTCCTTGCCAGAGCCCCTCACATTTGGTGGGGCCCTGCGTGTGCAGCAGGCAGAGCAGAGCAGTATATTGCGCAGCAAGTCAAGGCGCAGCACCTTCACCAGTTTCAGCATAACAAGCAGCTGTGGCTTTGCCAAGCGACACTGCCTGCCATGTGGTGCACAAAGGCACTTGAGGTTGATAGATAATGTTCAGAGCAAGATCAGCGGCAAGGCAACAGCAAGAAACAGCAAACCACTGCTGTCAAGACCCACCGAAACTGCTGCTTACACAAACAGCGCGGAGGCAGCGGGGCTAGGACATTGCAAGTTTTAAGCTACTGATGCCAAAGAACAGACGCTGGCGTGCAGTACCTCCAATGAGCGGGAGCGCTGGTTGGAGGGCCTGGTGCACCGATGCATCTCAGCAGGCACATCCCGGAGCTCACCTGTAGTGAACCTTGAGACGCCAAAGCTCGGCAAAACTACGCCGACACCCAGGAAAGGGACAGTAGAAACGATCATCAACCTGCTGGCTGGGGTCGACTTGGTAGGTGGTCTCCACATCGTCTACAGGCTCCTCGGGAACGCCAGAGAGAGCAAGCAAAGCCTCAGCAAAGTCTTCATCCCTTGGCTCACTGATGGGGAGGCCGTTGATGCCACACATCTCACACACAGCAGGACGCAATCTCACGCACGCATCTGGGTGTTTCGCTCGGCAACCTGCTGATCAAACTAAACGCATCAAGCCTGGCCAGACAAACTGTGTTGCAGGCTGCTTGACAGGGCGATCCAACAGAGACTCCCCAAACAACACCAATATGACGCTGCACCCCACACCCCGGGGTGGATGCAATGTTCAATGAAGGTAAAGGACGACTAGTGAAACCTGCTGCAACGGTCATAGTATTATCAACAATCCTGACATTCGAGACGCCATGAACGACAAACGGAAGCGCAAGTGGGACCAGCCTGCAGCTGCAGCCCCTCCAGGGCAGGCAACCGGCTCGATCCCTGCGGGTGGAGGTCTCCCACCTGATCTGCTGGCTCAAGCGCAGGCTGCAGCCATAGCCGCAGCACAGAAGTTGACAGCAGTAAGTGTCCTCTGCTATCTCCAGCTTCCTGATGCAAGGAGGTGCACCAGGCATTTTGCAGCTGGCAATACAGCATGATCTCAGCATGCATATGTATGGAAAAATGTTATGTCCAGTCGCAGCGCCTTGTGGATGCAGCCAACAGCACCAACAGCATCTGCTGCTGCAGTGTCCAATCAAGGTTAGCATGCATGTACTGCTGCCCCCTCTTGTAACATGCTTGCATCTGGTATCTCCTTGTGGTTTCCCAGGGCAACCCCGCAGCAGCAGCACAGGCAGCAGCCCTCGCTAGAGCAAGCGCAGCCAACGCTGTTGCGCAGGCACTGCACAGCCAGCCAGGGGCTGCACCAGCTCCTGCTCCCTACCCCGGTGCCCACCTGGCGCCCCAGGCGCAGGGCTACCCCCTTACCCATACTACCCAGGACCAGTGCCAGGCCAGGTGCCAGGTCAGCATCCAGGCATGCCAGGTCAGCACCCGGGCATGCCAGGTCAGCCACAGCAGCTGCCGCCAGGTCACCCCTATGCTGCCGCTGCTGCAGCAGCACAGCAGGCAGCTGCTGCACAAGCTGCCGCAGCTGCTGCCGCTGCCGCCGCGACCGCGGCCGCCACACGCGGCTCGGGTGCAGACATCTGCGCCGAGGTGGTCATCAATGATGCGCCGGGCGCTGCACGCTTTGCTCTGACTCAGCGCAAGACGCAGGAGGAGATCTGCAGGCGCACGCACACGCAGATCGTCACGCGCGGGCGCTACATCCAGGGCAAGGAGGCTGCTGCTGCCGCTCAGGCCGGATCCAATGCTGCTGAGAAGCCGCTGTTCCTGAGGGTGACGCCTGGCGCCGGCGCGGGGCAGGTGAGCTGCTGCTGCTGCACGTCGGTGTGTGCTGCGTTCACATGTGCCTGTGCGGACATGTTTGCCTGCTGCTGTCGTACCTGCTGCTGTGTGGGTGTCTGTCTCTTTGGTATGCATGTCCAACCGTGATTTTTCTTCTTTTGGCACTCACGCCCGCATGGCTGCTGCTGAACAGCTGCTCCATTGGTCATCAGAGCGACTGCACACCTCATGTGCGTAGCTGCTGGCCTCCTTCTGTGCCATGGTGTGTCAACCACACACGCACTGCGCACGGCTGTCCCTCGTGCTCACTCCTGATGCGGCCCATCACCTTGAAGTCTCTGCTGTTCCCGACACCTGCACCACACGCCACCCTGCCGCAGACGGACGAGGCCAAGTCGGCTGCTGTCAACGCGGCCTGCCTTGACCTGCGCGCCGTCATGGCCGGCGTGCCAGTGGCACAGCTGCCGCCGCCAGGCACCCTGGTCATGCAGCACCAGGCGCCGCCAGGGGCGGCGCCGCACCCCGGGCAACCCGCCTACCACGTGGGGCCGCCGCCGCCGGGCGGCCACGGCGCGCTGCCAGCTGGCGCTCCGCCAGCTGGCGCGGCGCCGCCGGGGGCTCCCGGGGGAGGCTGGGGCCCGCCGCCCGCCGACCCCATGCAGGCGCACATGGCAGCGGCGGCGGCGGCGGCCGCTGCGGCGGCTGCGGCCGCCGCGTGGCGCCCGTCGGTGGTCAGCAACGCGCCCAACCACTGCACGGTGTTTGTGGGGTTCGAGGCGCCGCCGGAGTTCAACCTGGCGGGGAGGATCCGCGGGCCGGGTGGGTTGCGCGGGTGTACGAAGGGTGTGGGGTTGCCGTGTTGTGCTGATGAGCGTGCACGTGGGTGCATTTGCGAGAGTGCGGGTGTTGCTGGCTGCTGTCTGTGTTGCCATTGTGTGCCTCGTACGCATCCAGTCTGTGGTACTGCCTGGGGGGCGGCGACACGACGGCAGCACAGGCGGGTGACGACCATGACACGAATGTCCAGCAGAGCTTGTTTACACAGGCACTGGGCAGCGTTGTGGGGGGGCAAGGCAGAACTGTGCAGGGTGTGGCTCACCACTGAGCTGGTTCCTTGCTCGAGTCTGTCCGGCACAGTGGCCTGTCTGGGGTGGTGTTGTCTTTCTCTGCAGCAAGGTGAAGCATTTTGCGCACAGATCTACAGCAGGGCGCTGCATGGTGCTGGCTGCAGGATATGTACTTGCTGCTCCTGCAGCTTTTACTGTCGCCTTCAGTTTTCTGTCATCTGGTGGTCAACTCATCACTGCTACAACTGCCTTCCTGCTTCCGCTGCTGCTGCTACCTCTGTGGCTGCATTCTTTGTTGCTGCTTCTGTTACCCCTGCTGCTGCTGCTGCAACTTCTGCTCCTGCTTGCTTTGCTGCTGCTGCAATACCCACGTCATCATCATCCAACACCAGGTGATGCCTACCTCACCCACATTGCCGGCAGCAGCCGCGCCACGGTCGTGCTGGCCGGCCGCGGCAGCAGCAGCAACGGTGCAGGCGCGGCGCCCTGGCAGCAGCACACACCGCTGCACCTGGCCATCTCAGCAGCAGACCCGGCATGCGTCGCGGCAGCGCGGCGGCTGGCAGAAGATCTGCTGGTGACGTTACGTGCTGAGGTGGCACGGCAGTGCCCTGGCTGGGGAGTGCCAGGTGCACCGCCGCCGGCAGCAGCAGCAGCAGCAGCAGCAGCGGGCGCGCCGCCTGGTGTGCCAGGTGCACCACCCCACATGCACCCCGGTGCACCGCCACCTCAGCAGTACGCTGTGCCAGGTCAGCAGCCGCCGCCGTACCAGCTGGCTGCATACCCGCCCGCAGCTGCGCCTGGCCAGGCCCCTCCCGGCATGACGGGGGCTGTGCCTCCTGGTAACCCTGCTGCTGCAGCAGCAGCAGCACACCAGCAGGCGGCAGCAGCAGCAGCACACCAGCAGGCGGCAGCAGCAGCAGCTGCTGCTGGGCAGGCACCTCCTGGTGCCACTGGCGCTGCACCGCCAGGCTGGTCACCCCAGCAGCAGCCTGCTGCTGCTGCTGCTGCTGCCGTCGCTGTGCCCCCACCTGGACAGCAGCAGCAGCAGCAGGCCCCGCCAGTCGTGCCTCACCCGTATTATGCTGCACAGCCTCCACCGCAGCAGCAGCAGCAGCAGCAGCCTGGTGCACCGCCGGCAGGGTACTACTACTACCCCCCGCAAGCAGCGCCTGCGGCTGCCGGGCAGCCGCCAGCAGCAGCAGCAGCAGCAGGGCAGCCGCATTCCTCCCCTCAGATGCAGCCGCAGGCCCCGAGCTCTACAGGGCAGGCCGGAGCAACACCCCAGCAGGCAGCAGCAGCAGCAGCAGGTCAGCCCCCCTATCCTCCTTCAGGGACGCCACCTGCTAGTGCACCTATGAGTGGCGGTGGATATGCAGCAGCGCCTGGCCCCTGGCAGGCCGCACCACAGCAGCAGCAGCAGCAGCAGCAGCAGCCTCCGCTGCCACCCTCCAGCCCTACTGCTCCTCCGGCGCCCCCTGCACCACCCACAGCGCCACCACCAGCCTACCCATACACCCAGCAGCAGCAGCAGCAGCCAGCAGCAGCAGGTCAGCAGCCTGGAACGCCAACTGCAGCAGCTGTTGCACAGCAGCAGCAGCCACAGCAGCAGCAGCAGCAGCAGCAGCAGCAAGGGGCCGCACAGTATCCAGGCTACGGCTCCGCACCGCCACAGGCTGGCTACCCCTATGGGGCACCTCCAGCAGCAGCAGCAGCAGCAGCAGCAGCGTCACCCGCGGCAGCACAACCGCAGCCAGGGGCAGCAGCACAGCAAGCCGGGTACTACTCCCAGCAGCAGCAGGGCGCAGCGGCATCCCCTGCAGCACCAGGCATGCCAGCTCAGCAGCAGCAGCAGCCCCCACAGGACCCTGCGATGGCTGCTTATTACGCCCAGTACGCGCAGTATGCGGCGGCGCAGCAGGCACATGCTCAGCAGCAGCCGCAGCCGCAGCAGCAGCAGCAGCCCCAGTATGGCCAGCCGCCTCATCAGCAGCAGCAGTTGCAGCAGCAGCCTGGACAGTATGCCCAGCAGCAGCAGCAAGCACCGCAGCCTCAGGACCGTACGGCCAGCAGCAGCAGCAGCAGCCGCAGCCGCAGCAGGGGCCTGGGCAGTATGGCCAGCAGCAGCAGCCACAGCAGCAGCAGTACACCATGCAGGGCCAGCCTCAGTACCCACAGCAGCAGGGGCAGCAGGGATACCCACCCCAGCAGCAGCAGGCAGCGCATCAGCAGGCGGCGCAGCAGCAGGCGGCGCAGCAGCAGGCGGCGCAGCAGCAGCAGCAGCAGCAGGCTGAGAAGAAGCGGCGGTTCAGGGAGGTCAAGGAGGGTGCCGACATGCAGGTGAGCAGGTGCAGCCCTGCTGTGCAGATGCTTGGCAAGTAGCGTTGCAGGGATGCAACGGCGGCAGGCTGTGTCGCCTGCGGTACCTTGTGGCACATGTGCAGACATGTGGAGGGCTGGCCCACTGGGCAAGTGCGTGTGCAGGGACGTGTGTGCGCATGTGGCCTGGCACTCTACACGCACAACTTCACGAGCACGTGCCAGCGTGTGTGGTCACGTCACACCCTGCTGTGCTTGATCACGCGCTGACTTGTCCTTGCGCATCAGCCTGTCCGGCCGGTCATCAGCCTCACTGCGTCGGCTGTGCCGTCTGTGCTGCTCGGTGCCCCGCAGGGAGCCAACCCCTACATGCAGCACTACCAGCAGCAGTTTGGCATCCAAAACCAGCCGCAGCAGCCGCAGCAGCCCCAGCAGCAGCAGTCTGGCTACCCTCCGCCGCAGCGGCAGCAGCAGCAGCAACAGCAGCCTCCGATGCCGCCGCAGGCGCCCCCCGCCGCTCCAGGGGCAATGGCTCCGCCTCCGCCTCGTTTGGTTGCAGGCCGCACCCCCCAGCAAGGTCTGTAGACTGAACGCACACCTGCTGCGTGCGCCTGTTGTCGCTGCGCAGACACACATTGTATGCTTGTTGGGGAGAAGTCTGCACTGGTCCGGAGTCCAACACATGTTCATGGCGCATCGTTTGCAGCACTTCCTTATGCTCCTCCTAGACAAGTGGCTATCTTGGCAGTGTCGCAACAGGCAGACGGCGTGTGTCTCTGTATGGCAACACGGCTTTGCGCATGCTCCTGTTACTGGGCGCCACCATGTTCTGCTGTCAGATACCGCACCTGCAGAAGACATGGCCATGCTCTGCACCGCATACAAATAAGTTTCTTGCATGGCAGAGCCGCTGTCCATGCAGCATTTGCACTGCTGCCATGCCCTTCTCTGGTGCTCTCACTGGACAGCCCGCTGATGCCCGCACTTTGTACTGCTGCCCCTCTCTCCCCTCCCTCCTGCCCCCGCTGCCTGCCTGCCGCTGCCTGCCTGCCTGTGCTGCGTCTGTGCACAATCTGCCTGCCCTGCTCTGCTGCTGCCGCTGCCGTTGCTGCGTGTACTTGCATGTGTACTTGGACCGCTTGGGCGCGGCCGAATTATCGCCACTGCTCACGCTGGCGCCCTACCAACACGTAAACAAACAAATGCCGCGATGGTGGTGCTGCTGCACTTGCTTGCTTGCTTGATTGGTGCTGCTCCCTGGCTCCCGCCGCTGTTTGCGTTCTTTCCACTGTGCCATGCCTGCTGCCTGTCTGCCACCCGCACCGTGGTTGTTCATACATGTCCTTTCGTGTTGGTCATGTGGTTGCCTGCCATGTTTGCATCACATCATGCTGCTTCGCGCAATCAACTTGTGGCTTTCCGTTTACTCATGTTGTCACACTGTGCGCCTGTCCTGTCTGCCTGCTGCGCTGGCTCTTCCGATGTGTTATTTTTGCCTTGACCGCCCATCCATGCATCAAACTATGTCATGTTTACTTGTTTGTTGAACTATTGCTTTCTTTGTTTCTTTCATTCGTGACTGCCTGCGCATAACCATGCATGCATGCTGTGCACGATTACACAGCAGGCTATCAGCAGCAGCAGCCTCAGCAGGGGCAGCAGCAGCAGCAGCAGCAGCAGCAGGAGAGCTATGTGCTTGCAGGTCTCCTGGGCAACTATGGAGGCGGGGATGACTAACTTGTTACACTACTGTGTCATATGGCAGTCATGGGGATTCGGCTTATGTGTTTTGGTGGGCTGCCTGGCTGCTGCGAGTGTGTTTGTCTTGCAGGATCATTGGGCAGCCGCCAGGGGAGGCTCCGCAGATGTGAATATCAGCGTTTTGTCGATTGGTGGTGGTCTGACTGGATTGAAGTGGTCCAGTGCAAGAAGAGGAAGGCTTTTGCTGCTGGGAGCTTGCGCACTTGGTGCTGGCAGCAGCTGGCATTTGGTTTCTTGTCTGATTGCCGCGATAGGTCAGCGCGATGCCCTCGGGTGGAGGCGTTGAGTGGGGTTCTGGGGGTTACACGCACACTGTGTCGCCAGCCGAGGCTTGTGTGGAGCATGTAGCCATGGTAGGTGTGGCTCTGTATGTGGTGTGTGTGAGCCTTGACGCATGTCTGCAAGACACCTGCTGTTTGCTGCACGCAGCACCTCAACTTGGGGTTGAGTGCAAGGTAGTGCATTGCTTACTTGCAAAAAGGAAGGAGGTGCTTTTGCTGATGGAGCAGCAGTGGCGTGTCATGGGCCTATGAGTAGGATGCTGAAGCTCAGATGTGCTTGAGAGTGCCGCGTTGGAACTTCGCAGAGCGTCTGTCAATGGCCAGCAGAGCGCTGGGGGCTGCCACTCTGCGGACTCTGCTAGGAAAAGCTCACTTGCACGTTGGTCATTGGCCTCGGTAGATCCTGGAAGGGCAAGGTGGTGTGGCTTCCACTTCACGTACTCTGGAAAAGTGAGATCCTGTTGCAACCCTGTACTCTCCTGCAACCCATGGCACGCGGATAGCAGCATAATGGCATGGACTCTTCTCAATGTGTGCAGAGGAGCTGGCTACGGGTTTAAGCATGTCGAACAGTTTGGTTATTAAACTTCTGGTGGTATGGATGCAAATGGGTGTTTGTTGCTGTCGTGCGACTTGGGCTGCCGCAGCCCGTCCTCAATGAGCTGGTGCCTGTCCGTACGGCTTGACCCAGCCGTTGCACGATGCTTTTATGTGACCAAGGTTGAGGTAGGACAGATGACAAGCATTATTTAATGAAGTCCAGATCAGACTCGGGATAGATTACCCCGACACAACCTGTAACATAGGTTTGAAACGCACTGCAGAAGTACATGCACCACTTGCACTACTTGTCATTCTGCTGAACATGCCATGTGATAAGCGTATTTGAGGGCCCAACAGCTGCAGTCAAGACATGCGGGCGTGCACTGGTCGACTTGCGTGGCATCTTCGAACGTTTCATTACCAGAAGTACTGCTGATGGGTTTTCTTATTCTTATTCAACCTGTTGATGCCAGTCAGGGTTTGCAGTGCTGAGCGTAGGGATGCTGAATGTTGAATAGCACAGCAGTTGCTGTCTTGTCAAGGCGGGCCCAGGTGCAGGCCTTCCAGCGCCAACGCTAGGAGCAGTCAAGATGCTTCCGACGGGTTTGGAGAATTATCACGTGATAGACCTTGTTGGAGAAGGCTCCTTTGGCAAGGTGAGCAAAGCAGCATACATCGGTACACTTGAAGCGCTGCTTGCTGCTCTGCGTGGCATACATGATGTAATTGCTATGGAAGGCTTGCAGAGAGCATGCACACAATCATTCCTTGACCATGCAGGTTTACAAAGGGAGACGGCGATGCACGGGCCAGATCACTGCCATGAAGTTCATTGTCAAGCATGGCAAATCAGAAAAGGATATACGGAACCTGCGGCAGGAGATTGAAATCCTGCGGCAGCTGCGACATGAACACATCATTCAGATGCTTGACGCGTTTGAGACCAAGACAGACTTCTGTGTAGTGACGGGTGAGCAGCATGAGGGCAACGGCACAGGCGTGATGCAGCAGCAGCGCAAGGATAGGTTGCACACAACCCGACAGCAACACCATCACAAGTTAAACAAGGTTGTGGTGCAGCAGGAACAGCTTCTGGCAGACAGGCTTGCTCAGCATAGCAGCGGCTCACCAGCTCTTATGGGTCGTGACCTTGGCACACTGCTTGGCACCTGTGGAGGTTAGACCAGCTGGCAGTGCAGCCAACATGGGCAGCAGCAAGAGGTGGCCGGCAGCAGCAGGCACAGCAGCAGCAGTGACAGCAGGCTGTGCTTATGCTAAGCTGGAGGCCAGGTGCTCCAGTCATTTGGGCTGCTGCAGGTGCTGGTGCAAACAGCTCTACTGTTATCCTGCGCTCTGCTGTTGCTTCTGTTGCTGCTGTTGCTGTGCAGAATTTGCACAGGGTGAGTTGTTTGAAATCCTGGAAGACGATCAGTGCCTGCCAGAGGAGGTGGTGCAGTCGGTTGCCAAGCAGCTGGTACGCGCGTTGCATACCTGCACTCCAACCGCATCATCCACCGCGACATGAAGCCGCAAAACATCCTGATTGGCTCAGGCGGCACAGTCAAGCTGTGTGACTTTGGCTTTGCGCGCGCAATGAGTTGCAACACAATGGTGCTGACCAGCATCAAGGGCACGCCGCTGTACATGGCGCCAGAGCTGGTGCAGGAGCAGCCCTACAACCACACGGTGCGGGGCGGCCGACATGGACAACACAGCATGCACAGCAGCAGTGAGGATCAGCAGTATCAACAGCAGCCGCAGCAGCGATGGGTTGTAGAGTGTGTTGTAGAGGCAGCAGCAGCAGCGCGGCAGAAGACAGCCAGCGCATTCAATGGTATGTGGCACAGTCATGCAGTCGCAGCAGCCGAGCCTCCCGCTGCTCAGCTTGCAGGTCTACATCGCATGGCTGTTGTGCACCTCACCATGTCCGCACCCATCATCGCTGCAGGTGGACCTGTGGTCGCTGGGCGTCATCCTGTACGAGCTGTTTGTGGGCCAGCCGCCCTTCTACACCAACAGCATATACAGCCTCATCCACCACATCGTGAAGGACCCGGTGAAGTACCCCACCAACATCAGCGGGGACTTCAAGTCCTTCCTCAAGGCCTGCTCAACAAGAAGCCCAGCGACAGGTGCTGCTGCTGCTGCTGCTGCTGCTGCTGCTGCTGCTGCTGCTGCTGCTGCTGCAGCGCATCAGCATTGCCTGGCTGCGTCGTTCGCCTTGGCGATGAAACAGGCAGCCCTTATGCCTTGGTAACTACCTCTGATCTGTGGCTTCTGCAATCGGCCATCGCCTCTCCCGCTTGCCGTCCTGCAAGTCCCTTGTCCTCAACAGGTTCTTTGTTGGACTGGTGCACGGTGCTGCTGGCCATGTGCAGGCTGAGCTGGCCGGAGCTGCTGGATCATCCGTTTGTGCGGGAGACTGCAGATGAGCGGTTGACGCGGGAGCGAGCGCTGGCAGATGCAGTGGAGCTGGCAGACAGCAGCAGGGCCTGGAAGGTGCAACTCCGCTGGCATGTCTGGCCACAGCAGCTGTGTGCAGTTGAACATCTGCTTTACGTTGTGGTTTTGGCAGCTATTGCGGTCGTCATCGCATATGCAGAAGCAATGGCCGCTGGTGACCTGGCTGCATGCGTCATGCGGATGCCCTTGCTGCACAATCAGTGCGCAACACGCCTGTCGGCGCAGTGCTCACTCCTGCATGCCTCCTGACCTGTATGCTGCCTGGCTGTGGACAAATTCTATGCAGGGTGAGGATGGGGCTGTGGCTGGTGCAGTGCTTGCAGCCGCGCACCGCAGCAGCACACCCAACAGGGCGGGCTCGCAGGGGGCGGCAGCAGCAGTGCGGGCACCCCTCCGCCAGCAAACGGCAGCAGCAGCGCCAAACCATGCACGCCGCCTGCGCAGATGGCGCAGACGCCGTCCGTGACACGGCGAGACCCTGCCGCAGCAAACAGGCGCCTGCCTGCAGCACCTGGTAGGCTGCTGCAACTCGTATGCTAGCCGAGTCAGCAGCTGCAGCACACCTGCAATATGGCAGTGCATGCTTCCAGCACGCTGTGCTGACTCAGCACGTGCCTGCTGTCAGCAGTTGACGACTTGGCTTGGGCACCTGGTTTGTGCAGTCTTCTTGTCGTTCCGCTGGTCAAGCCCTCAAGCAGTCAAGAAAGGCAACCAAAATGCTCAGACTGCATGTTATGTGTTCTTCCTGCTTTTGCAGTGGTCAAGGAGCAGCAGCAGGCCAACGGCAGCCTCATACAGTTTGGCGCAGGCAGCAGCCCGCAGCCGCAGACGAAGCAGCAGTCGCAGCAGCAAGACCGCAGCAGCGTGGCAGACCAGCAGCAGCCACAGCAGCAGCAGCAGCAGCAGCATACCATTGCACTGGGTGCGCCGGTGGATGCATTGCTTGCCCTCACAGAGTCGGCACGCTTTGCCGAGACGATGCAGCAGCGGCTTGGAGGGACGGTGCCACTGTGCCGGCCGTCCTGCAGCTGCTGAGACCGCGCAAGCTGAGCAGCAGCGCCGGGAGCAGCAGCAGCAGCAGCAGTATGCAGCCGTGGCTGCATGCGCCGCATCTGCCAAGGCTGCTGCAGGCTGCTGGGGCGCTGCTGGGGTACTCTGAGGGCCAGGCGCAGGCGCCTGTGTTGCAGGTGAGGCTGGCAGCATGCGCTGTGGCGACAGGGCTACCGTGGGCACGACCACTGCGTTGCATGTAGTGCATGTCAAGTTATCCTTCTGGTGATGAACACATGCTGGAGGTAGCACCAGCACGGGTGTGGTCTTGCAACTGCTCCTGTGCCTCCGCCATTGCAGCTGTAGCCTCGTTTTGCACAGTCCCAGTGCTGGTGTTGATGGTGTCTTGTGCTGCTGCTGCACGTATGTATGCAGCGAGCGGTGGCAGCAGTAGCCGAGGCAGCTTGCGGAGCTACTCCTGCAGCTTGGGGCCTTGCAACTGCAGGATTGAGGCATTACAGGCAGCAGAGTCAGCAGCAGCCAAGGAGAAAGCTGCAGTGGGGTATGCATTTGTAGCGTTTGAGGAGTGCATGCAGCTCTGCTGTGCGCTTCTGTGTCTGATAGAACCTGGCATGGCCGCAGCAGCTGCTGCAGGTGCAGCACATGCCAATCCTGGACGCTGGGACGTTGTGGGAGCAGCAGCGCCTGCTTGACTGGCAGCCTTGCCCGCGCACAGCTGTGCGTCAGTGGCAGAGTACGCGGCCCTGCTCTGCGCCAAGCAGAAGACGTGCTGCAGAGAGCGCTGTCCACTAGGCTAGCTTCGCAGCTGTGCTGCTGTCTGGTAGAGGCAGACGCAGCAGCAGTGCCTGCGCGCGGCGTGCACGCAGACAGCAGCAGCGGCAGTGCAGCGGCAGCTGCAGCAGCAGCAGGTGATGCGGTGCTTGGGGCACTGGCTGCGCTGTCGCATGTGCCGACCGGTCGGGCGAATGGCGCATGCGTTGCTGATCACTTCCCGCTGGCTCAGATGCTTGCTGTCAAGCTTGCTGATGCTCCCGACCAGGGTGTTGACACTGATGCAGACTTGCTGGAGGTGAGGCAAGCACGTGTTGCCTCTCACTGTTACCTGGAATGTGCACATCGCGCTGTGACGTGCTCCTCCCACAACTGACGAACACGGCCAAACTGTGCACCCATGCAACTCCGTGCTGCTTGGGTAGCAGGCACACGTGCAGCTGGTTGCTTCAGCAGGCATGGTTAACAAAGGGACTGTTGCTGAACAACTGCACGGCTGACCTGGGCCGTGTGTGCGCTGCACTGGTGCAGTCTGTGCGCGGTGTGCTCGGCGAGGCACTCGCGGCCTCACCAGGCAGCCTGGCAGCACTTGCAGGCAGGGCTGCTCAGCAGGACAGCAAGGCGCTGCAGGTGAGGCGCTGGCGGCATGCAGAACACGCAGCACTCAATGCAGCGCTAACGTGCAGCACACTAAGAACTGTCCACGCTCACCATCCGCCCCCGATGCAGACATGTGTGCAGCATCTGCGGGCGCGGTGCTGCCTCAGGAGCCGCGCTGCACTTGCCTGCGCATGCAGCGCTGCCCTGACATGGACGTGTCTTGCAGTTGCTGTCACCTTTTGGTGGTGTGGACGCGGTGTGGTTTGCATGGCCTGCATTTGCCGCATTGCGCTGGCCGCATGCATGAGTAACCACAGGCACTGGTCCCGCACGCACTCTGGGTTGGCTGCAGGTGCTGCTGCACTGCTGCCGCCGCTGCCCCGCCCTCTGCGAGGCAGCTGCAGCAGCTGGCATGCATGAGGTGCTGCTGCGGTCAGCAAGCAGCAAAGGCAGCGGCGCTGCAGCAGTGTCGCTGATGGTTCTGTCAGCTGTCGTCTCTGGCGTCGCTGCCAGCATATCTGCTGTGCTGTCGGGCACGGGGCTCGCCGCGGCTGCAGCAGCAGCTGGTGCCGATGGCCCTGCGCTGCAGCAGCGGCGGAGACGGCTGGCGGGTGCCGTGCAGGCACTTGGGCCTTCAACTGCGACTGATGCAGTGGTTGTGAAGCTGTCAGGTGTGCTGGTGATGAAGTTGGAGCTAAGGTGTCTGCATGGCTGCATGGCTGCATCGACAAGCACTTGCGTGTGCTCTGTGCTGGTTGCAGTGACGCACACAATCCACAGTAGCGGCCTCTATATCAGTTGATTCAGCACCAGATGTGACTGCTGTTGTAGTCATGTTTCATGCAAATGCCAGTCCTTTGCCTTTCAGGTTGTGCGCGCGTCCAACAATCATGCCCCTGTCAATGTTGGATGCCCGTGCCGCTGCCGCTTGCCCTTTGCGCAGCCCTGTTGCACCACAACGCGTCAGACGTGCGCGTGCCGTTCGCAGCCGCCGCGGCCATCGCCGCGTACATGTCGCTGTACCTGCTGTCCTCCCAGAGCGGCTGGGGGGCCGCGCCAGCAGCAGCTTGCAGGGGCAGCTGCTGGGCCTGCAGTGGGGCCAGCAGCTGGCGGTGCCGCCCATGGGGCTGGTCAGCCCTGACAAGCTGACCGCGCTGCTGCGGCTGTTCAAGTACAGGTTTGGCGGCAGCGGGCCGCCAATGCATGAGCTGCTGGAGGGAGTGCCATGCAGGTGAGCCGGCAGAGGCCGCCAACGTGGCTGTGGAAAGCATGCATTCCACAGCACGTGACAAGTGCTGTCTGGGGCAGTCATACCACCCTGCCTGCCCTTGCGCTGCGCTGAAGTTCAGCGAGCGCGACAGGGCGTGGTACTGTGCGAGGAGCATGAGTGGAGGAGCACACAGCGCACCGGCAGCAGGCTGCTGTTGTTGGTGGGTTGCTTGCGGACGCGCCGTGTCTGATAGGCTGCGGCAGTACTTGGCGCATGCCTGCGCATGCAGCACGGCTGTGTCGTTGGCGTGACGACGCTTCATGTTGGGACTGCGCAGTTGAGATGTGCAGCTGGGGGCTGCAGGCTGCACTCTGCTGAGCAGTTGCTGCGCCTGGAAGTTTGTGCAGAGCTGTCTTGCTGTGCGGCCCTGCAGCTCTGTACCGTTGTTTGCTGCCGTGCTACGTCAATGTGCTGCAATGGTAGCGTGCGTGTGCGCAACAGCACTACCGTGTGTGGAGTCTGGCTCAAGCACCTCGCATGTGCTGCGCAGCACTCGCTACATGACCTGTACTTGTGGATGAGCTGCTGTTGCAAATGCCATGCAAATGGCCTGCTTCTTGCAACATCTGACCCAGCTGTGCTGAATTGCAATGGCCACACTCCACCTCATGCAGAGTTGGCTTGCTGGATGGCCCCGTTGCCCTGGTGTCGAGCCTGCTGGCCTTTGGCGGCAGCAGTGCACCGAGCCTCGAGGCGCTGCAAGCTGGGCTGGGGGCTGCTGGCATAGCAACAGCAGTCAGCGGCAAGGCGGCCCGCTGCTGGAGCTGTCACCTGCAGGTGGGGACAGCGGGCCCCCTAGGTACAGCACAGTTACGGCTGCTGGGGTTGCACAGCAAGCATGATAGTCGCATGAACACCTTGGCATGGAAGTTTGGCAACTGGCAGCTGGTAGCACAGACATGACAGCAGATTGCCTGTTTGCAAAGTTGCGCACTGGCAGGTGCGTGGTCTGTTTGCTCTGAGGGTTCTGCTGCTGTGGTCGCTGCAGGTGTGCTGTCGCTGCTGGAGCTGCTGCAGCATCTTGCAGCACCAGACTGCGAGGGAGCAGTGGTGCTGATGCCATCAGGCCGCGGCGCATCAGCCGGCTCGCAGCAACAACAGCAGCAGCAAGGGCTGCTGGGCGCGGTGCTGGGCCTGTTGCATGAGCGGCACATTGCTGCGCTGCAGGTGGGTGCAGGCTGTGCACACACCTGGTTTCATCATCAAGTGCCCTTTTTTTGGATGTGCTGTTGGTATGGGCTGTAGGTTGCTGCTGCAGGGCACGCGGCCAGGTTCCATCATATCATACCAACAAAGCAGCAGCAGCAGCAGCTGCATCTCATCAACACAGCAGCAGGGCCATCGACTGACTCCTGAGCTGCGTGCATGAAAGTCTAGATCCTGCAGCATCTCTGGCTGGGCCTGCTGCTGGCAAGCCCGGCATGTTTCATCACGCTGGTGGTGCATGCCGGGTCGTGGTTGCCGTGGATTGCGGCCGTCGGCGCGCCACACCACGTGCACGGCGTGAGCACGTCTTACGCGGGACGCCATGTGAGCGGTTGATGCTGCCTGCTGCTGCTGGGCTTGCAGGCGTGGCCGAGCCAGTCTGGCGGCGGCCGCGAGGGCGTCATGCGCCTGGTCGGCGCCGTCTCTGAGCTGCTGGGGGTGCCCCTCAACACAGCCCCAGGTAGGCGCGCAATCACGGCGTGACCTCACGCACATCGCACGCATGCCAGCAGCAGCCCTGCCGCAGGGTGCTGCTCTAGTGTCCTCACACCTTCTCGCCTGCGACTCACTGCGACAGTAAACGTCCCCGCGGTCCACCCTGCCGGCAAGCGCATGCATGCAGCTGCAGCTTGCTGCAATTCTTGACGAGTTGTCACGTCTGTCGCGCCTTGCCTGTTTTTTGCAAAGCTTATCAAAGCTTGTTTGCCTGCCGTGCTGCAGGGGCGGAGCCGCCGCGCGCGTACCTCGCGGCGCTGATCCAGGAGGGCGCCACGGGGCTGCTGCTGGCTGCCTGCGAGGGCCTGGAGCCGCGCCAGCTGCTGCTGCCGCTCAACTTCGTCAGCAGGCTGGTGCTGACGGGGCAGCAGGCCTTCGCGGCGCAGTACATCCAGGTACGTCTCGATCCGCATGACCTAAACTGTAGGCGAGTGCATCAGCAGTTCTCTCTTCATAACAGCAGTTACAGGTCACAAGTAACTAGGCGAGTACGTCAGCAGTTTGTACGGCGTGTCACGTGGAGAGTCGGAGCTGACTGGGGAGTGCAGCTTGAGCTATCTAGCAGCAGTGCACGTGGCGGGCGGACCATGCTGCCGCCTGCGCGAGGCTGTCTGCCAAGTGCCCCAACACGTGCAGCCGCTACCAGCAGCATTTCAGACGGAACAGCAGCATCTGCGTGGATGGCTACCCATTGATTTTTCGCACCCTGTTCACGCTCTGTCGCTGACCTGCTGGCCCGCACCAACCTCTGCTGCCAGGCTGGCGGCTTGTCCCCTGAAATGGTGCAGCGGCTGCTGCGCGAGTCAAACCCCACGCCGCTCGTGGTGGACGTGCTGCTCATATGCAGCCAGCTGGCGCGCGTCTCGCCGCGCGAGCAGGCCGCGCAGGGCGGGCTCGCCGCAACATACGAGGCGTGGGCGAAGAGCAACATTCTGCCAGTGCTGCGGCGGCTGCTGAGTCACCACGACTCAGGTGGGGAGGGAGGCAGGGCTTGGCGTCAGCAACGTGTGTGGCATGAGGTGTCCAAGGTTACTTGCAGCCGCCTAAGTGACCGTGTTCTGTGGCGGGGTGGCGGGGTGGTGAGGACCACACCAGGCGGAGCAGGGCGGCCTTGCCTGCACTCTTCCTGTCGCCTTCAGTTGCCTCGCGCCTACAAAAGTGCTTTGTTGCGGGGGCATGTGCTCTCTGTTGCTGCAGGCATCCGTGCGCGTGTGGCAAACCTGCTGGGCAACTTGTGCCGCTACAGCGGCTACTTCTACCCGGCACTGGAGCGCCACGTCATACTGCCCCTCCTCATCGAGCGCTGCAGCGATTCCGACGAGTGCGCAAGGTGGGTTGTTGTAAAGAGGGTTCGGCCTGCGTTGCAGGGTGTCTGCATCCGGTTTGCGCAAGGTGCTGGGCCTGCGCACAAAAAAAAAACGTTGGTTTCCGCTCTTTGCGAGCCGCCGAAAGGTGTTCCTCTGCTGCTGAGGAAGCTGGATCAGCTCGCCGGCCACATTGAGCGGAGCCGTCATGGTGTGATGCATGTCACGCGGCTCTGCATGTGACATGTAGCTCTGTGACGCGTGGCTCTGCCACTGCGCAAGCTGCATGTTGCATACCATACCACTACACACCAGACAGCGGTGCTGGCAGGGTTTGCACTGTTTGACTCCCCCCCTGCACAGCCACATCTCCCACCACGCGGCACCTCTCTGTGTGTGTGTGTGGTGGCTGAGCAAGCGCTCTGTGTCTGCTCGTGGTGTCTGCAGGAAGTTTGCATGCTTCGCCATCGGCAACGCGGCCTTCCACAACAACAGCCTGTACGAGGCGCTGCGGCCGGCGGTGGCGCCGCTGGTGCTGCTGCTGGGCGCCGTCGAGGAGAAGACGCGAGCCAACGCCGCCGGCGCGCTCGGCAACCTGGTGCGCAACGGCGGCCAGCTCTGCGGGGAGATCATCCAGGTGGGTGTGGCGCCGGCTGGCGAGCGTGCACGGGCAGACTCGCCGCCAGTGGTCGCTGGTGGTCATTAGATGTAGTGTGTCGAAACAGCAGGTGCACTGCACATTTGGCGCGCCGGAGCAGGCAGCCACGCTGGGAACACCCTGGGCTGTGCTGCACTACAGCTACGCAGTCAGCTTGTGTCTTGTGTTGGGACCAGTGCATGCCATGCCTAGATGCAGAGCAGCTACAGCTGTCTGGTTTCTAGATCTAGGGTGCTGTTGGGTGCTGCTGCTGCGCACGACACAGGGCAAGCGCTTGTTCTTGCTGACGTGCTGCTGCTGCTGCTGCTGCAGGCGGGTGCGTTGCAGGCGCTGCTTGGGACCGCGCTGGGCCCTGACAGCACTGCAGACGGCAGGCGGCCTGGGTCGGGCGCTGAGGGCGCCTCCCCGGTGAAGATCGCGCTGTTCTCCATCGGCAACATGTGTGCGCACAAGGAGTGCAGGTGGGCACAGACCTGCTGTGGTGAAACCAGGTGGTGCGTCTGTATGCCAGCATGCACAGCATATGGCGGAAGTCCGGACGCAGAGCTGCCTGGTCTCGGCTGCATGCGCAGGGCCTATACAACAATTGTTTGATCAAGTCCTAGTCTTCATGCCAGCATGCACAGCACTTGGTGGAACTCCGAACGCGAGCTGCCTGGTTTTGGCTGCATGCACATGGCCAAGTGAAGTTACAAATTCATACTGTTTGATCAACTCCTCCTAGTTTCACAGAGCAGCAAGTCATTGTAGTGTCAGTGCCTGCTGGATGTAAGCAGAGCAGAGCTTCTTATGCCTGCTGGCTGTTGCAAGTAGTGGTACAGACTGCTGCAGCTGCCTGTCGCTGGTGTGTGCCTGGCTGCGCGCCTGCTGACACCCATCCCGGCTGTGTATGCGGGTGGGTTGCGGTCGTGGGGTTTGCTCTGCTCTGCACGCAAGCACCTGGCCCTTTCACATTTCGCCTGTCATGCCTGTGCTGCTTCTTGTCTGCAGGGACCAGCTGCTGAAGCTAGGGCTGCGCGAGGTGCTGCTGAAGCTGCAGCTGTCATCAGACGGTGATGGCACGCTGCTGCGCTACATTGCACGCGCGCAGGCAAAGCTGGGCAGTCGGTAGGCAAAGGCCGCCTGCGCTAATGGCACACACAAGTGTGCGCAAGGCTGGCGTGCTTGCTGTCCACGTGGGCACCTTGCCAGGAGGAGGACACGGCAGCTGGCTGTGTTGTCACCTGCTTGAAGTCAGCACACAGCATAGGCTTGGCTGAGGACAGAAGGCGCTGACACTGCATGGCAGGTTGCTGCTCAGCAGGCTGCTGGCCCACTTCCTCCATGCTGGGCTGCTCTGCTGGCATGTTGGCAACATGTGTCGGGTGGCTGGATAAGCAGCTTTCCTGCCAGCAGGGTGCCCAAAGTGAGGCCTGGGCATGGTGGATGTATTGTGCCCGAGTCAAGCGCTGCCTCTCCACTCAGGCACAGCATATGTGAGCCTTACCAGCCGGCAACGGCTGGGAGCTGCGCTGATTGCGGGCACGGTCAATCACAGGTACTAGCAGTTGCCGCTGGCCACTGTGTTAGTGATGCATGGACGTCAAAGCAGTTCATCATGCAATGGTGGGCCAGCACAAGTGACCACCATCATCTGCCTTGCACTCGCTGCAGTGTTTTTGTGCTTATGCACACCGTGGGTTGGTGGCCAGGATTAGTGGGCACAACCCCCCAGCGAAGCGTTTGGTTTGTTGCGCGTACATGCCATGCACAAGCTGATGTCTGAATATATCAGCCAGTACATCAAGAATGTGTTGGATTTCTGACAGATTGGGCATACTGGGTGTCCTGCTGACTAAACTATCAAGTAGTACTTAATTGCTCTCTCCGAAAATCGGTTGCTGTTGCTGTTCATTGTGCAACTGCTGAGGCTTTATCAGCAGTCATAGGCAGCAGCCGAGTCTGGAATGCCACCGTAACCAAATGAAACTTGCAGAAGGTCGGCTGTGCGCTGTACTGCCTAGCAGGCACTGAGCAGGCTTAAACTTCAGGGAAACCCTAGGAGCCTCAGGCTGCTGCACTGGGTATCATAAATTAGGTTGTGGGTGGTAGGCTGTCTCCTTGCAAAACAGGAAATAAAATTCAGCGGGTGCACCTAATTATCGGAATAGTTTGCTCCACTGGATCCCGGGGTTCTTGTAGCAGGGGTCGAAACCTGTGTAACATGCACCCTGTGTTGCAGCCAGTGGCTGATTGTTTGCCCTCATTTCCTGCGCTTCCTTACCAGATGCTTGAGATCAAGAGAGTGATGCTCACTGTTTTTTGCGCCCCTACTGTGGGAAGTCGACGATGCAGAACACGGACCCCGGCGGGTTGCGAGCAGCAGCGGCCCCGATTCTCGCTCAGCTAGGCGTAGGCAGGCCACAGGGAACTGCGTTGATAGGCGCCGAGGGATCAGAGTTTGTCGCCAATCTGCTGCGAATCAAGGGTCCCAATCACGCTGTGCAGGACCTGCATGCCAACTATGGCTTGCAGCAATCATTGTGCCAGCCTCTGCTGCATATCCTGGACTACTTAGGCATTAGCAGACGAGAAGCACACGTTTACCTGTTGAACCGTGCTCGTAAACTACTGCTGGATTGGGTTGGCAGTATACATGCCTCCACTCAGCAGCAGCGTGGTGTTGAACAGCAGCAGGGTGATGCACCTGAATCTAGGGAGGAGATTGAATTGCAGGAGAAGCTGGAGCGGCTGCTGAACGCCAGCTTCAAGTACATGGGCGTCAGGGAATTGCAGCAGGTGTGTGCCATGCCAGCAGCACGGGCAGCAGCAGCAGCAGCAGCAGCAGCAGGTGTTTGGCCGCTGCACTGGAGTGAGCTATGACGCATGCTGTTGTTCAAGCACGTGGCAGACATTGTGTGCATGCCTCAGTGCTGACCTTGTCGCTTGGGTGGTTGCTTCCCAGCCCTACAGCTGCAACTGTGTTTGTGCGATCGCAGTGAGCAAGCTTACTAGCACCACTACAATACAACATGCACGTTGTCAAACAGTTGCCAGCACTGCCCTGCACATGCACAGCACCCGAGTGTTGCTGCTGTTGCTGTCCATTCCATGTCTGTTGTTGCTGCAGGTGCCAATCGAGGTGATGAGCTGCATGAGCCACGTGCCCGCGCCCTACCTGAAGCAGCTTGCTGAGGACAGGGAGATCTTCAATGAGCTGCCGGCAGCAGTCAAACAGCAGGTCAGGACGCTGATGTTGATCTGCATAGCTCCTGCAAGGCAGCCGCACACACACAGAGCAGTCCACGCCCAGGCATGGTGGGTGGTTGTGCCAGGTTCACGTTGCAATTGCAGCGATCCGTCTTGCGAGCCCTGAATTGCCCTTACAGGCGTCAACCAGGATCCTGAAGGCGTGCTGTATGGCGCCATGCCGTGCCTGGTGGTGCAGCTGCATGCGTATGCTTGCAACCTGCTGCTCTGCTGCTGCCGCTGCTGCTGCGGCTTGCTGCAAAATGCCGCAGGTGTACGAGTACGACCGCAACCTGCTGCAGCAGGACGCCGTGCAGTACATCGCCGCCTATAAGTACGAACTGGGCACCATCCTGGCCGCGCTCAACCTGAGCCAGTTCGTGCGGGTGCGGCCGCGCGTGTGCGACAAGCACGCACAGCCGGGCGCGCAGCAGCAGGCGCGAGGCGCTGCGGTGAGCAGGGGCGCCGCGGCGCTGCTGCCCAAGCCGGGCGGCAAGGCGGGCGCACTCGGCCGGGGGCCGCGCGACACCAGCAGCCTCCCTGCAGCAGGCGGCGGCTTCAGCATGCGCTCGGTGCTGAGCGCGGTCAGCAGGGACGGCCAGGCGCCGCCAGACAAGGAGCAGCTGCGGCAGCAGCAGCAGCAGCAGCAGCGCTCGCCGGCGCGCAGCCTGCCCCGCCCTGCTGGTGGTGAGCGTGCTGCTGATGATGATGACAGGGACTGATGCTGCGTGATGATGCGTGCTGATGCGTGTGTTATTTGCTGGGCCTGGTCGATTGCTCGCATTGCAGCGGCCCTGAAACGCTGCAATGTACAAAACAGTCGCAGTCTGCGCTGCAAGCGGCTGCCTTGCATCCGTACCAACCAGTCCACCTGCACGCAATCACACCCAGCAGCAGGGCACGTAAGTGTTCCAATCGCTAGCAGCTGTGCAATGCAACTTGCCACCGCATCACTGCTGCTGCTGCTGCTGCTGCTGTGCAGGGCTGGGCGATGTGCCGCCTGCTGCTGGGGGGCTGCTGGGGCCCGGCTCTGCCAGCTCGCTGCTGCCGTCACGGAAAACAGTGCGCAGCGGCAGTGAGGCCATCAAGCAGCTGCGCGAGATGGTGGGCAGCAGCAGCAAGGTGTACAGCCACCTGGTGGAGCTCTGCGAGGTGGGTTGGCCGCTGGCAGCATTGTTGCATACGGTGTGTTTACTGTAGCCCCCCCGGTTGTGTGAAATGGTGGGCAGCAGCCCGATATCTGGTGTTCTCTGCGTGGCCACCGCCCCTTGCTGAAATTTGAGTAGGTGTGCAGCAGGCTGCTATTCGCATCAAGTAGCAGCAGCAGCAGCAGCAGCCAGGTGTGCAGCCCCCCGGGTGAGCTGCGGGAGGTGTGCGCTGCTGGGCTGACGATGGCTCAGACAACGGGTTGGCCGGGCATGGTGGCTGGCGGCAGCAGCATACGATATGCTCTGCTGCCGCGAGGTGGGTGCTGCTGGGCTGGCATTGGCGTCTGTTCAAGTGGGCGGCCATGGTGGCTGGCGGCAGCAGTGCACACGTGCGCGCGTGCGGGTGTGTGGGTGTGTGCTGGCCTGCCGCTGTGCAAGTGTGTGCGTGCTTATGTGCTTGGTGGGGTGCGCGCCAAGACATAGAGCTGCATGGGGCTTACGGCGCCTGCAACGCCCACCCGCCCCTGCAGTGCAGCAATGTCCCATGTTCAGGGCGAGCGCCCCTATTCTGCCGCAGGTGCGGCTGCGTGAGAGCTCCCTCACAGCCCCTGCATTGCACTGAAGCCCATTGCTCAGAGCTAGCGCCTCACTTCTGCTGTCTGTAGGTGCGGCTGCGTGAGAGCCCCAGCCCCTACCTGGGGTCCAAAGAGCTCTCCTACTGTGCGCTGCGCACGCAGCTGCTGATGAGCCTGCACGACTGCAGCCAGCGCACGCCCAGCACCAAGGCAGCACACGCCGCCACCAGGGCCGACAGGGACTTCTTCAGCAGGGTGGGTGGGGTTCAGGGGTGCTGCTCGAACCCCAGGGGTGCCGGATGGTTTGTCACCCGGTTTGCAAGGGCACGCGCTGTACTAGACGCGCTCACACGAGCACCTGTCTGCTCACAGCCGCTGCCTCTGTCTGGCCCGTGACTGTGACTACACCACACGCCAGAATGAGGCATGCTACACGCGCCACCACACTTGCCAGCGCACGCAGCTGCACCCTCAAACCCCCTCATGCATACCTACCAGCGGGCTGCAGCGCACGTGCGGCGCATGCCTTACGCGGTCGCCTCTGCACCTCATCAACCGCGCCATCAGTCGGTACCACCGTCGCGGCTACACACCGGTGCCGGTGGGTTGCCGGTAG
The DNA here is from genome assembly GCA_014080715.1 of Scenedesmus sp. NREL 46B-D3. Lineage (NCBI taxonomy): Eukaryota > Viridiplantae > Chlorophyta > Chlorophyceae > Sphaeropleales > Scenedesmaceae > Scenedesmus > Scenedesmus sp. NREL 46B-D3. Next base: position 229,402 of record JACERP010000079.1, on the reverse strand, counting down.
TAGACTGCCGTTGGCTTGTTGCCGCTGGCTTGCCTCAGGTGCGCGAGTCGCTGCCCCGTGAGGGCCGCTGCTACGACCTGGTGTGGCTGCTGGATGCTGCGCTCGCGCAGCGGCGCCTGACGCTGCCCCACATGCGCAAGCTGGCTGAGCTGCTGCAGGAGCACATCCAGGTGGGGGTGCAGGGCGGGGAGTGTGAGGGGGCAGGGTGATGCTGCCTTCCAGAAGGGTTGAGAGAACAACCTGACTTGTGCCTGCTTCAGCAGTGTACAAGCTGGGTTTCGTAACAAAAGTAAAGTTGATACACCAAAGCCTTGCCTTGCCATCAGTTGCAGCTCCGCAATGTTCCTGAGCATGGAGGTTGTTGAACACACGTGAGGGCTGCTCCAGCGCTGCAGGACGTTGCGTCCCTCTGCAGCGGCTGGGGGGAGTCGCCATTGCTGAGGCCAGTGCTGTGCTGTGTTCTGCGCTCTCTGCTGCTGCCGATCATGCCGCATCCTGCAGCCGCCCGGGCGCTTCCTGGACGAAGCCGACGAACACAGCTCCGGTCGGCAGCAAGGCGCTACGCAGCTGCATGGCTCGGCAGCAGCTGTCGACCGGCTGCCAGGGAAGCGGCCGGCCGCTGCTGCCGCTCGGGCCCCAGGCCATGTATCGGCAGCACACCGAACAGCAGGCACCGGCGCCAAACGGCAGCGCACGTCCGGCAGCGCAGGGCGGCGGCTTGGCGCTGCTGCGAATGGCCGCAACGCAGCTGGCGGCTGGGATGAAGATGTTGATGATGCTTCTGGTGATGGCGGCGGAGATGACGTAGCGGCTGAGGAACTGCCGGCCGATGATGGCCTCGATGCAGAGGACGCGTGCGGGGCGACTGCCGCTCAGTCACACGACAAGTGAGCTGCTGGGCTGGGCCACGTTGCTGACAACGCACAGCCAACGCAGCGTTGCAGCTGCAGCAGCGGCACATTGCAGGCGTTGTGCAGTGCCCTTGGCGCGCTGCGATGCACGTACGTCACAGCATGATGCACAATCTGCGCGGCGCTGTTGCTGAGCAGCGGGTGTCCTGTCCAGTGTCCTCTCATGCCACCAACCTGCTCAGCCATGCGTATTTGCCAATGCGGAGTGCTGTGCTGGAGCATGCAGTCATGGCGGTGATGCGTGCTGTGGGAAGTGTCTTGGCTTGTCCTGGGTGGTAGACTTTGCTGGTGTATGGCTGACCAGGGATGACAGGACGCGGGATCCATCTGCCTTGCTTGTGCTTTGATTTACTGTGCTACAGAGGGAGAGAGTTCAGCTACTATCCAGTTGAGGTGCAGTCACCAACTCCCTTGCTATGAGGCACCCCAGGATGAGGCGCGTGGTCAAACAGCGACAGAAACATGGAGATGGGCGCTCATCAAGATGCAGTGCGGCCAGCCTCCCAAGCCAAAAATGCCAGCCGTCACACGCTCCGTTTTGTCTGCTGTCCGCGTGCTTGGTGCCTGCTGCAGGTGGCTGGCAGAGGCGGGCATGGTGCTGCGTGACCCGCCGACCATGCACATGCTGGCAGCTGAGGTGGCAGACACGCTGCACAGGTGCGCTGCTGGAGCGTCAAAGGGGTGCTCTGACGAGCCTTCCAGTCTGCTGCTGCTTGCGTCGGGTGCTTGATCTTCTTCCCCCTTGCTCATGCTGGCAGCTGGCGTGGCAGACACGCCGCACACATCCGCCAGGTGCACAGTGTGTGTATGCATATGTTGTCCCAAAGTGTGTGTCCAACAATCAGCACAGACCGGTCTGCCGCACTCCTGACATGTGGCGGGCATGCAGGTGCATGTACCCCAACAGTCTTGTGGCAGCGCCCACACATGCCAGCTGTTGCTGAGTTGTGCGCGGCGAGGATGGCGGTTGCCATGTCAGCTGCTGCTCAGGGCTTCCGCGCCCGTGCATGCATGCAGTCGTGCGCACGGCTGGGCCCGGGCTGCTGCTTAGCCTAACGCACGGCTGCATGCACACAGAGCCGCCACGCAGCCCCTACCCCAGCTGCCCGTCAACAGCCCCTCTCACCCCCCGCCCCATTCCACCCCTGCTCATGTTCTGACGCTTCAAACAGCCTCATGCGGCCTCACACTCTCACAAAGCGCCACACGCAGCCCTTTCTGGGTGCCTCCCCGCGCACGCACTTGACCGGCTTGCCCCACCGCCGTGCTGTGGCAGGTGCATGGTGCTGCAGCAGCTGCCGTGCGATGTGCCGCAACTGTCGTGGCTGCTGCGCCTGATGCAGCTGGGCGTGGCGGCGCGCAGCAGCCTCAGGGAGGCGCGCTTCACCACGCCGCCACACCCCGCCAAGGACCTGCACAAGGTGAGGGCCGCTGTCCACCCCGGCACACTGCACGCATGTACCGAGGTCAACGCTCCACGCACCGCCGCGTGCGGGTGACGCAGGCACAGATGACTGCTTGTTGTTGCTGCACGGGCACTGCATGCTGCACGGCTCAGCACCTGCAAGGCCAAACACTAGCAGCTGTGACAAGCACTTATGTGTGTATGCTTGCGGCGGGGCATGCCATTTGGTGTCAATAGTGGGTAGGAAGCCATATATGCTCTGCATGTGGTGCTGCGGGCATGCGTCTGAGCTGCTGGTGCTTCTGGCTGCGGGTGCAACAGATGCTTATGCCTATGGCGGTTTTGTGGTGAGCTGCTGCTGTTTTTGCTGCTGCTGTTGCTGTTGCTGCTGCGGCTGCAGGTGTGGGCTGAGCTGCTGGTGCTGCTGGCCGAGGGGGAGATGGAGGCGCAGCCCTGGGACCCAGAGCACCACCGGACGCACCGCAGCGCAGCGCTGCAAGACGGCACAGGCAGCGCCGCGGGCCAGCAGCAGCAGGGCTGGCAGCTGCTGGTGAGGGAGTACAGCAGGCAGGAAGTGCTGCGCAGGGTTGTGCAGGTAGGCGGGGTGTTGACGGTTCTTGCGGCATGTGCATGAGGATCAAAATGTTGCGAAAGGAGGTGCAGGGGGTGCAGGCAGCAAGTGCGCTGGTGTATGCGCGCCGCCAGTGGGTGGGGTGTTGGTATGCTGATGCGGCGCATGTATTTGTTTGGCGGGGCGCGCTTGAAACCACACGCACGCGTAGCCGTGAGCAGGGCGTGGTGCAGGCAGCACAGCAGTCATGAAGTCCTGCCAAGAGTGGTGCAGGGAGCACAGCAGTCACGAAGTCCTGCCAAGAGTGGTGCATGCAGGAAGGAAAAAGCGTGGTGGGGGTGTGCTTGACGGACGGCACAGTGCGGAGCGTGAGGCAGGTGGGAGCGCTTTTGAGAGAGAGTAGTTACACGTGGGTCCAGTCACCATCTTGGATGGTATGCGCCACCCCCAAATGAGCACGGTGTAAAGCGTGACAGAGGAAAGATGAGCTTTTGCGGTGTGAGCTTTAAACAACCAGTCCTGCAAAGGTGGCGCACGGGTGGTGCGTGCAGGCAGGGAGTTGTGTGCAGGGTGGTGGAGAGGGGGGGCGCCAGCAGGACTGCGTGGACCACAGCGGTGCTGTGTTGGAGACATGCGTTCTGTGCAGGGTGCTGCCTGCAGGGGGTGCGTCATGCACGTGCGGGGCATGTGTTGAGGAATTGGGGTGCTGCCGATGTGGTGCAGGGAGGGCAGCAGGCAGGAGTTTTGGGTACAGGCTGGTACTAGTATTTCCACAGTGTTCACTCCACACCATGATTGCTGATATGCACACAGCGTGATGGCGTGGTTGCTGGCTTGGAGCTGGCAGATTCATGAAAGCGCAAGGGGCAGTCCGCAGCACAATAACCTGAATGTTTGAACTTGGGGTACATACCAGTGGAAGCAGCCCTGCCAGGGCAAGTGGACTAAGGTTCCGCTGATGGTGCCAAAGACGGTGTGTTGTCAAGAGCTGGTGTTTTTGAAGATGATGGCAGCATGGGTACCTGCTGTTGGATTTTGAAACCTTCCTTGACATCTCTGGTGGCTTGCTTTGCAGGCGCCTGCCCTCGACCGGCTGGCGTCCTGATACCTGCTGACAGCGCACACTGATGCAGCTGCGCTGTTGCTGAACGCACGTTCCTTACTGCTTGCTTGGCTGCTGGCCTGCAGGTCTGGTGGAAGTGGCTGGGCAACACACCCACGGCCTGATCCGCTGCTAGGGGCGGACGTTATTGTGCACTGCCGCGTCACGGCGACGACTTTGGCAAAGATTGTTGTCGACTGACGGCTTGCTGCTGGCGTCTACGCCCGTCTGCTGCTGCAGGCGCTCGTCCTCGACCGGCTGACAAACAGCGACCTGCTCACGGCGCGGACGCTGCTGCAGCTGATGCTGGACAGCAGGCACCTCCGTAGCCCGGCGGCCGTGCCCGAGTACGCGCCCTTCGCCTACTCGCTGGCCTCGTTGCTGCAGGACCTGGTCAAGACGCGGCAGCTGTCTGCGCGCAGCAGCTTCTGGGGCGTGGCTGTGGGCGAGGTGCTGCTGGCTCTGGTGGACGCAGACAGCCAGGTGCGGGGCTGATTGTCGTGTGTTACATGTGTGACGTCGTACGACGCGGGTCGGTTGGGTGCGCGGGGCGGGTGGACCTGAGCTTGCGGTGACAAACGGGAGGGGAGTGCACCAAATGCTGTGGCTTGTCGAGGATCTGTGCCCGGCTGCGGTTTGACATAGGCTTGCCATACTGCTGCTGCTGCTGCTGCTGCTTGTCCGCCCCAGTGGGGCGCGGGGCCGATGGCGCTGATGCTATGGCTTGAATGGGTAATATGATGATGATGATGATGATGATGATGATGATGATGATGATGATGATGATGATGATGATGATGATGATGATGATGATGATGCTGTGGTGCAGGTGCACATCGAGGTGCTGCGCCTGCTGCTGGGTGTGTGCAAGGACGTGCTGCCCGCCACGCTGGCGGGCTACCTGGGCCACATGCTGGGCGCGACCGCGGCCAGCCGCGCCCGCGCCAGCAGCCAGAAGAAGAAGTTTGCCTCGATCACCACGCAGCTCGGCGGCCAGGCTGCGCTGGGCCTGCACGGCGTGCCCGGCTACATCGGCGGCGGCGCCGCGAGCGAGTGGAGCGACGGCTTCCGCACCGTGCGCAGCCTCAAGTACGGCGGCTCCAGCGACGGCTACAGCGAGCTGTACCGCAAGCTGGTGGTGGTGGGGGGCTTGCAGGACAAGCAGGACCTCTGGCCGCAGGAGCTGCAGCAGTACATGCAGGTGCGGCTGGTGGGGCTGTGCGTGTACAACAGGCCAGGCAGCCACTGCTGCTGCACAGCTGGCGCCAGCTGTTCAGGTAGCGCGGTGCATTGCCGGATGTGTTGCTGTCGAGGGAGAAGTGTCGGATGGCGCTGGAGGGTGGTGGAGGGTCGGCTTGCTGCACGAGGGCCGTCGCGAGTGCTGCCACTGGCGTCGGCTGACCGCGGCTGGGCCTCTGCAGTGCATGTGACACGGTGTGGTCGTCTGCTGTGGATGTGGCAGGCATTGTAGGTACCTCAATTGAGTCGACAGAGCCAGAGGACTGTGTGGCGCTTTTCACCTGTGTTGACTTCTGAGTGGCACCAGAGCTCCACTGCTGTTGCATTATGCATTGTGTGCTCATTTGGGGTGGCTCATACCATCTAAGATGGTGACTGGACCCACGTGTAACTACTCTCTCTCATTATGCATTGTGTGAGTGTCTTCCGTAGCTTGCAATATTCTATAGCGTTCAGACTTGACTCTTCAGGATTGCCGTGCAGCTGTGTTGCCCTGCTGCAGGCCTGGTGTCTGGGTCACGCGGTGTTTTGACAATGGATGCGCTTCCTGAAATCGTGTCAAACTGCCAGCTGTGTGTCTGTTGGCCCGCAGGCGCTGCAATTGGCTAGCAAGCTGGACAACGTACGCGCGAATCCCATGTAATTTACTAGTAGTTGACTTGCCTGCCATGCGGCTGGCTCTGCAACACGTCCTGGATGTCCTGCAGGAGCTTGAAGAGGGGCGGCAGCATCCCCTCCAATCGCTAATTTACTAGTAGTTGACTTGCCTGCCATGTGGCTGGCTCTGCAACACGTCCTGGATGTCCTGCAGGAGCTTGAAGAGGGGCGGCAGCATCCCCTCCAATCGCTAGAGTGTGCAGCTGCTAGCACTGGTGGTGCACGGTGCACGATTTCCCCAATAGCCAAACCTCAATGCTGAGCTTCTTGCTGTCCTGCAGGAGCTTGAGGAGCGGCGCCTGCAGGAGGAGGCCGCGCGTCATGCACAGCAGCAGGCAGCCAGGGAGGGCCAGGAGCACCAGGCAGGCGATGGCGAGCTGCTCTGAGGGCCGGAGAACACTGGTCGTGATGTTGAAGTGTGTTCTGTTGTGGCTGGTAAACAGCAGGACCTGCCGAATGAGCGTAACGCCGCACCAACGAGTGTCTGACTGTGGTCGGCATGCGTGGGACAGCCTGCTAGCCCCAAGCCATGGGGATGTACAGGCCATGTCAGCCAGGCGCCTGCAAGCCTCCTTTTGTGCGTTGTGTCTGAACCTACCACCGTTAGCGCCTGCTGCTTGCCCTTGGATCCCTTGTGACAGTGATATCCATCATGCAGCGGTTGCATTGCAGCTGTTGCACGCGATGTATGGGGAGGCATGGGGAGCATCATTCAGCCAAGGGCGAGATCTTTTGAGGGTGTGGCTTGCGTCGCATAAGCGGGTGTCAGCGTGTGCTGATGGTGGTGGCTGCATGCACATGTTCAAGTCATCGTGATTGCAATTGCATGATTGACAGTACGCAGGTCACGATGTGCAGTGTGCAGCCCTTTACAAGAGTTTGCAGTGGCCACTGCTTGCGTGCTTGCATGCAGCAGCCATGCTTGTGTGCTGGAGGGCGGTGTATGTGGGGTATACCTAATGATTTGCATGTCATGCCAGCGTCGCCTGCTTGCAAACATCTGAAAGCCAGGTGACCATGTGGTAGCTGTACCATACTGTACTACCTGTATGCAGTGGCTCTGCTTCATGTATTGTATTTCTTGGCTGTTATGGGACCTCATGATCCTTGTTTGGCTCGTTAGTCGGCGGGCCTGTGGCCCTACAATGGTATTTGGTATTGGTGTTTTGTGCAGGATCTTGGAGTGGAATGTGGTGCAACATTGTGCGTCCCTGGCGGCACAATCCTTGCATGAAGAGGTGCAAGAAGGCATTCATCAAGAACCGCATATTGAGACGCAGTCACAACCTGAGGCAGTATCAAACATGTATTGCAAGCATGCAGCAAACATGGTGCTCGCAATTTCAACGGCTAATTAGAAGCCCTGTAGCCATCATCATTATGGAGGTTGGACCGCACGTGGTGTCAGAGCTGTGCTTCTCCTCTTTGCTAGTTTTCTTGCATTTGAGCTAGTGCAGAGATTGCAGGTGGTGATGACTAACATCAGTCGCTGGCAGTGATGTCTTAAGCCTTTGGTTGCCTTTCTATGAGCCTATCGTTGGTTCCTGCCAGGGGTACAGGTTGCCTTTCTTCCAGTGGATGGAGCGTGTGAAGAACAGCTAGGTCACGCACAAACTGGTGACCAAAAGTAATGCGCCTCCCACAGCTGTGCCATTGAATTGATGAATCTTGGGCCTCCACGTGTGTTATATGCAGGTCCCATAGCACTAGCCAGCATCAATGTGTTGAGACAACGCAACATTGCGCCTGATGCGCACTTCGAGGCTTGTGGGGAATGATCATCATCATCATCATCATCATCATCATCATCATCATCATCATCATACTACCCATTCAAGCCATAGCATCAGCGTGGGGGATGATAACGTGTGACAAGGTGTTTCTGATGTAGCGATGCACTTTGAGATCAAAGTGTAGAGCTCTTTCACCCACTCACAGTCATCAGCAGCACCAGAGCATGCCACTGCAAGCTTGTGAGCAACGCAGAGGCATGACAGTAGGTAGGGGTGCAGCTGTGCAAGTCGCGTAGCAACACCTGTCTTCCAGCCAGTCGTAACAGAACCACCATCAGATGAAGAGCCCACCACCTTATCAACGGTGGAGTTGCATGGTGTGCAACACAGCACAAGGAAAGAAGAAAGGTGACATTGGAGTGAGATTCATCCCCACTGGGGCACGGGGCCAAGAAAGCTCCTTTATGGGGCAAGACAATTGGCCGTGCAAGCACAAACCGTCGTCCCCATCACCCGCAGTTGTTGTGTAGTTCAGGAGTATTCGAGAATAGAACAAAAGATGACGAAGAAGAAGAAGAAGCAGAAGAAGTATATGAGGAAGAAGAAGCAGAAAAGGTGTATGGAGAATGAAGAAGAGAAAAAAAAGCGGCCGGTTGATTGAGGAGAGTTACATGGGTGTGCACGTCGGAAACGGAACACTTCGAGGACTGCAGCGCGCAGGACACGAGAATAAACCACAAAAAGCCTCAGAGAAGCAATTTGCAGCTTCCTCACCCAAAATAACACAAACTCTGCGCAGAGAAAGAGCATCAGGACGGAACAAAAAGTGGCGACGTCAGCGAATTAGGAACGGAACATGCAGACATGGCAACAACTAGCAGGTACTGGGCACCTCGGTGCTCCTGCTTCAGGTGTTGGAGACAGTGTACAAATGATGATCAACATGATCAAAACTCTCTGCTACTAGGACGCGCACAAAGCAACAGCATAACCCGCAGCGCCGTGGCACCACAGGCACCTGCCACCCTACTGATGTGTCTGGCAGGGCCACACCCCAGGCAATGGCACCGGCCCAACACACCTACTGGCTGACACAGGCTGCATGAGAGTACTAACAGCACATGACATGCAACCACATGTAGCAGAATGGATAAGGGAGCAGAGGATGCAAGAAATAACCCCATTTCACGCTATGGCGCAGAGGCCAAGTCCCTTCTTGGTGCTAGCTGCAGCCGGCCGTCAACCACGCGTAGAAAGGGGTGATCAGCTGGCACAACATCCAGGCAGGCCAAGGGTGCCGTCTTGATGACGATGAAGTCAACCAGCAGCTCCCAAAACCTAACCGCCGCCTTCTTCTTCGTCTGCACCAGCTCATCAAGCTCCTGCTGTCGCTGCTGGTGATGCTGTAGCCGCTGCTGCTCTCTGTGCTGCCTCACTGCCTCATTATGAGCCAGTTGCGCAGCAGAGGGAGTAGCAGGCTGCAACAACTGAGTGATAAGCTGCTGGCCAGCAGGTGGCGCCCGGGCAGGGCCACCTGCTGGACTGGCAACCAGGTCATGCTGCTTGTTTAGCACAAGCTGGAGGTTGGCTGCCCTCCTGCCAACATCCATAGCATTGAAGGCCGCCAAACACACGACACGCCACACGCATGTGAGCACACTCCGCCCACCACGCGGCGGTTGCATGAGCCAAATATGCTGCATGCTTAAAGCTGAGGATCCAGGCGTGCGAGTGCACCATGCTGTAGCCAAAACATCCACTATGGACTGCACCACCGCTTGCGCAACAGGGCAGTGCCGTTAATGGTGGTCATACCCAGGCATACACGTACCACACAAGCAAGCACGCTGCACGCTCGGCAAACGAGCATGCGAGCAGCAGTAGGCCCGGAAGAAGAAGAAGTTACAAGGTGCGTTCAAGCAGCTACGCCGCAACGGGCACCAGAGTTGAAAAGATTGCTAAAAGCTCAGTGCGGGCCGTCACTCGACAGGGGGTGGGCCTCCTAGAAAAAGCCTCAGTGTGTAAGTTTCAGTAGGCCCGGCAGGGTTCGATCTTTTTTTAGAAAATTGGGGGTATTATAATATTTGACAACACTTAAGGGCACCAGGACTGCAGCCGTCTGAGTACCGTGGATTTAGTGCTCTGCATTCAGTGGGGCTGCCGCGGGAAACGGCGATTCGGCCCCTGCGTTTTGCACGCGGCTTCTTGCACACGTCCAACAGTGGCCTACAGCTGTGGCATCGCCAATTACAACTCCGCCCAGCATAGCAGCAAGGAATTCATGTTTGAGTCTGAGGTTGGTAACCAAGAGGCATTGCGCATGCCATCCTTGAAGGATCAGCAACCACTGCAGGCAAATCTGCAAAACCAACCACAAAGCAGCTGCCGTGGCTTTGAGACTGCTATCCAGGCAATGAAACAGTACTACTAGTACAGTAGTACTGCAGGCTGCAGCTTTGCCACAGCGCAGCGCTGCCAAGTGCTGGCACATCTGCACATGTGCCGCACAGAGGCGGGTTGAACCTCAACAGCCTGCTGGGCAATATTGCGTCAATTGCATTATTGCCAATGCAGTGCACAACCAATGCACACTGAACGGACAGCATCCCCACCCCACCAGCGGTAACAGCCATCAACACAAGGCAACTTGCTGGGCTGCCTAGGCAAAAGTACCAGGCCAACGCCCGACCGGCCAGCAGGCGACCGCTGCAGCAGACCCGCCTGCATCGTGATCTGGCAGCCCAGGCGGCAAACCGTTGTATGATGGCATCATACATGACACGCTAGCAATTGGCAGCCAATTTTACGACCATTGCCCCTCCGATTGCTATCGCGACATATGCACATGCGTGCTCCCGCTTGAGCCGACGACTTTGCTAACAGGAAGCATGCAGCATGCGGCTGCAGCTGCAAGGGCAGACACCTCACCCGCAGGCACCCGCTGCCAGGTCCTGCCAAGTCCTGCCAAGCTTTTGTCACACGATGCAGCCAACATGCTGTGCCACACCCACATTCTGCTCCTGTGCTTCGCAACCCGAGTGCTGCACCAAACAGTACACTGCACCTCCAACATCCCAGACTTGCTACCATACCCCAGAATGCTGCCCCCCCCCCCACCCACTCCCCCGAGACCACGCAGCAGCAGTGCCACTCTCCTAAGTCGCTCCGGCTGGCTGCTGCACATTGCACTGGCCTGCTCTCATTGAATACCCTGAACTTGTGCGCTCCCTCCTGCTACAAAACCTGCTACAAAACTGCCCAGCTCCTCCAAGGCAGGTGCCCAGGTGACTACGCTGTTAAGATAAGCTGTCAGCTGCAGCTGTAGTATGTGTCATGCTGCCAGCTGTCCAGGGGTGTGCGGCTGCAGCTCAGCTGTACTCTCCAGCCACCAGCTGCTCATCTAGCAGCTCCTCCTGTAGGCAGGTGAAGAAAGCAAAACAGATGAGCAAGTAGCAGCACCAGCAGCAGCCTGTCAGCATACCCCGCGCAGCAGCTAGTTGTGCCGTTACGATTGTCATTTATTAGTGCATGGCAGGTCTGCAGCATCAAATGCTGCTGCTGTTGCTGCTAAGCTGTTGGCGACAGCAAACATGCTGCGCTGAGAACACAGACAACAATGGGAGGGACGCTCATCAGCCAAGCCTTAACATAGGCAGCTCGGACTCTAACAGAAAACACACTAATGACAGATTGCCATGAATGGGGTGGTGCCTCCCAGGCCACTGTTGACTTGTGTCACTTGAATGCCAACAGAAGCAACACGGACTGTACCCTACAAACTGCACTGACGCTCGAGTGCCATGCTGCGAGTTCACCCTCACCTCTGTCACGGTTGTGATCTTGCAGTCGCTCTGTGGCATGGCCATGCACAGCAACGCATAGCCCTTCTCTGCCACGTCATCCGAAAGCATGGAGCCAGATTGGTCCACAGTGCCAGACATCTGCAAAGAGGAGGCCGCCACATTGTTATCTCACAATTGCAAGCAGTGACAAGGAGGACTTATTGTAATGCTCGCAGGAGGGTTCAGGTGTGCCTCGCTCGTGGAATGTCTGTTCTAGTTATTCAAGACATGCAGTGGACCTGAGGCAGTAATTTTGCTCAGCACAGCCCAGTAGCACACTGCCCAGAAACATGACCGGATCTATGGCTTTCCTGTCGGGACTTGTTTAGCTCATCCACCATTGGTGTCAAGCCAGCAGCTGTGTTGCAAGCTGAGTCCATTGCAGACAGCATTCACCATGCATGCTTGCACAGTAGCTTTAAATGAAGCATGGGCCTTGATTCCTGTTTTTCTTGCGTGAAAGTGTGCCAGGCACACTGGTTGTGTGGCATTGATGCTGCCAGCGCCCCGGGGTGCAGTGCTTGCAGACTGATGGAGTAGAGATGAGCTGAACTCCAGCAATTCACAGCTGCTATATGCATACACCCAATAAAGTAGCGTTGGTTCCTCGAGCAACAGCTGCAAGCTGAGCTACTCACCAGCTTAGCAGGACAGGTCATGCAAACGCCCAGCTTGCAGTCATGTGGCAGGTCAAGGCCCTGGTCAAGAGCAACCTCCAGGATGCTCTGGCCCTCCGGCACGTCCAGGGTGTACATCTTGCCCTCGTGCGAGATTTCTACCTTGTGTGAACGCACGGGTGCCAGCCTTGCGATCCTGCGAGGTGCTGCAGGACGGGCTGCTGCTCCTAGCCTGCTGGTGTGCTGCACTGCGAACGCCATTGTATGTGCGCTGAGCGTCAAAACGAGCAGCCTAAGACACTAAAGGTCACAACTCGTACGTGATTGGCTACGCGAATTGCCCAGTGAGTGCAATTACGGCTTGTGGTGACAGGTGTATCTCGGGATGTTGGAGCAGCACACAAGTAAGATCGCTGAAGGATCTGCAAGTTCCAATAGAGATACAACAGCATGGAGAGGGAGGTTGTGAAGACGCATGTGTTGAGTGCGTCTTTGTTGTTATGGTGCCTGTCAATGCCGTGTACGCTCTTCGCCCTCCTTGACGACGTCCTGTCTCCTGTGCTGACTGTAACATGCAGAACACCGACCCCAGCTCTGCTGCAGACAAACATGTAGATCCAGATCTGCTGCACGGGCCGGTGCTGCGTGCTGCCTGGGTGATGCCAGGTGTTGAGTTCACGCGACAACCACTTTTGAACAGCTGTAAAGCAGAAGATGGTGTTGGCAGAAGTGAAACAATCAAAGCGGCACTCTCAAGCTCAGATCACGTGGGCTCGCTAGGGTCAGAAACAATCCCTCCCTTCCCCTGCCCCCTCCTTGCTATGGCTGCTCACTGTCCACACGAAGGAAGGAGGCACAATGCCGCCGTTTGGAAAGGATTTCACTCATGTACGCTCACAAGCCTGTCTACTGGACCACTGCAAATGCCCGCAACCTTTCACAGCTCTTGCTTGGTCTCCTGCTGCTGCAGCCAACCCTGCAGCGCCGCTACGTAGTCGGCCTTTTCAAGACACCCAGAGCAGTCAACTCCTTTGGCAGTTACTAGCGCCTTGAGTTGACCAACTTTGAGTGCCTGCAAGTCTGTCGTGGCATCCAGAACCACCTGAGCTGCACACTTCTTGCCTGAGGTGTACGAGTTGATGTGCCGCTGCAAGGGGTCCGACTTGACAGTTCCTGCAGGCAGCAGACACATACAATAAGTACCAGTGGTTTTCACCAAGAACCCACACTGATGATTGTTGCGTTGCAGGCGTCCAACTGATGTGCACTCAAGCAGTTCTGACTTGGCAGTGCTTGCAGGACGACATGTGGGGCAGTCACCAGCCAGCACACCCACATAGATACAGAAACTTGATTCAGCAGTGGTGAACTATGCGTGCCAAAGCGACTAGCTGCTGGACGGAAGTATAACGCTGTCCAGCAGCACTTGCATAACAGCAAGCTCAGCGCCCCACACTGCTCACCTGTGTAGGCCTCTGCAGAGCGCACGTCCCCGTTGCAGATTGAAACGACCCTGCTGCTCTGGCCGCTGCCCAGCTCTCCGGCTGCCCCAAGCTTCGCCAGCACACCTGTTGAATCTGCGGCCACAAACCCAAACGCCACCTTGCCCTTGTAGGCAACTGACAGCGCCTTCCAGAGCGACGGCACACTGGCTTTGCTGGACACCAGCAGCATGCACAGCCCCCAGGATGCCTTGCTGCCCTGCTTCTTCTTGCTGCCGCCGCTGCTGCTGCCGCCGTCGCACTGTGCAAGCAGCGCGGTGAGGTCGGCTTCCTTTCTGAGTGTGGCGGCTTCGTTGCCGATCAGGCTGGCAGCCCAGCTGCTGATTGCTGCTGCGCTGCGGTCGCCCTGGTACTCCTGCCAGGACTTGGAGTGAGGGCCGAGGGCCATGATGGTGGGGTAGCCGCGCACACCCTGCAGGCACGCGCAGTACAACAGTCAGAGTCATTGGACAGCAGGCGCTTGTCAAACAAAACAGCACACAGCTGTGCCACGCGTGTAAGCACACACTGCAAGAGCACTGCCCGGCCTTGGCAGTGGGGCAGCCGCTCACACCCTGGAAGACGCTCTTTGTCACCCAGGGCGGGGCCTGGCAGCAAGCAGCAGTGGAGCTTGCACACCACGGCTGCTGCGTCATGGCACATGCCCAGCCTTGCTGGCATGCGCGGGCAGGAGGGGTGGCACTCCCAGTGTTCTGCGTGCTGGAGACGTGTTCTTCTACATGCAGTTCATGAACACAGTGGATATACAGACAGATGCTGGAATGCCAGGCACAGCGCCATGCACCTCCAGCAGCTGAACACAACCTATTGCACAACCCATTACAGTTCCTATGCAGGAACATTCATCAGCCAGCGACTCACCCTCGCACTGCAGATGGACTTGTGGTCGTCGCAGTTGACTGCTGCCACCTTGGCCACGGCCTTGAGCGACTCAGCCAACTTCTTCCACTTGGGGGCAAGCTGCTGGCAGTGGCCGCACCAGGGCGCGTAAAACTCGACCTGGGGAACAGCAGCAGCAGCAGCAGCAGACAGAGCGCTTCAGGCCGACGCTGCCCACTACAAGCTGGCTGCTGAAAGTGACCACACCACAGCAAGGAGACCTCAGCTTACCTGAAGGACAGCAGCACAGCAACACGAGTTGCTTTGTACCTGGCGCATGCTTGTGAGCAGTACCGCCTGTCTGTTTTTTTGTCGGTCTGCACACCCATGTTTGATGTCACAGCCCACCACATGCAGGTTTCCACATCACACGGCAGGCGAAAGACACCAGCAGAAGCACACACCAAGGCAACCACCTCACACACTACCACGCACTCGCCAAGCAAAGCCAGCATCCGGAGCTGCCAGCATCCAGCTGCAGCAGCCTTCGGAGGCAGATGTCATCTCAGGCCCCACACACAAGAACCCGGACGTCACCGCCGGCCAGCCATTGCCTGGCCAACAAACTGCTCACCAGGTAGAGCCAGCCGCTGCCGGATGCTGGGAAGCTGTCACCATCCAACTGCAGGACAGCCGGTGAGTCGTCGTACAGCCCACCAGCGCTGCCACCGTGCTGGCGCTGCTGCTGCGCCTGCCGCGGGTGCCCGCCCATGCCTGCTGGGAAGCCGCCTCCGCCCATGCCGCCAAATTGGAAGCCACCGCCGCCACCTGTCCATGTCACCAGCGGATAACAAATCAGTACAAACCTCCAAACAGGGTGTTGCTCGCAGGACATGTGGCAACGGAAGTGCTGCTGCTGCTGCTGCTGCTGCTGCTACTGCTGCTGCTGCTGCTGCTGCTGCAGTGTGATGTCTGCGTTGCTGGCTGCTGCATAGCTGCTGCTGTGTAGGGCCTGTCTGCTGCTCACCGCCGGTCTGGAAGTGAAACTGCCTGCCGCCGCCACCACCACCACCACCACCGCCGCCGCCGCCAAAGAACATATTGAACATCTCAAAGGGGTCTCCCTGCAGCAGAAGAAGAAGCAGCAGCAGCACGATGCGTGAATGCAACCCCTACAGGACAGATTCAAACACAATGCTGAAGCAAAAGAAACTGCTAATTCAGCGTGAACTGGCGCACCAAACTCCCCTGAGTGCTGCTGCCGCTGCTGCAGCCAGCAGAGTCGGCAGCTCCTGCTGCTGCTGCTGCTGCCAAAAAGTGCCTCCTCAGCACTCACGCGGAACTGGAAGCCTGCCCCAGCGGGCCCGCCCGGCCCACCCGGCCCCGCCTGCTTCAGGCCCTCCTCGCCAAACTGCACAGCAAGCGGCACAGGAGGCGGCACAGGCACACCACCAGCATCAGCGCAGCAAGTCTAACCGAAGGCAGCACGCACAGCAGAGCTGCCCTGCCTGCTGCAGCCCCTCCTGCCAGCGCCGCGCAGCAAAGCGGGGCACACAGCCATCAGCGCAGCGTCACATACAGAGCAGAGCTGATGCATGACCCTTGGTATGCTGTAACCCCCGCATTCAGGCTACCAACAAGGCACGAGAGAGCACAACCCATCAGCTTTGTTGCGGTTCCGCCTCCAGAGTCCCAGCAGGCATGTCATTCAACATTGCTGGTGATGCACCAATACACGGCGGGTAGAAACACAGCAGGCATGTCATACAACATCACTGGTGGTGCATCGATACACGGTGGGTAGGTTTGGAACACCGTCAGCTGTATGCGGCGTGCGACAGCCAGCACATGACAGGCAGGCACCAACTTGTGCAGCTATGTTGGTGTTGATGCAGGCACAAGCGCGTGGAGGCGTGCGGCTTCACCTGGTCATACATGCGCCTCTTTTCAGGGTCTGATATTGTCTCATATGCAGCAGCAATCTCCTTGAAGCGGTCCTCTGCCTTCTTCTTGTCTGAGGCATGCCTGTCGGGGTGCCACTTGCTGTGCAACCCAGCACACGTGATGGAGCACAAGGTAGCATGAGCGGCCGCCGCAGCAAAAGCACAGTCCCCACAGACGACACAGTCCCGCAGACCAGAGACAGTACATTTTGGCACACAAGAACAGGGTCCATTACTGGTTTATGTCACTATTCTAGAGGCTTGCCACAAGTGTAAACTCCATGGGCAGTGAAAACTGAGGGCTGCTACAACGCATGCTGTGTGCTGGGGCAACTGCTGCTGCAGTTGCGGGACTGCTGGCCGGTACCAGGGCAGTCACCATTGGTAGGGCACCACACGCACCAGCAGTCACAGTTCGTACCCCGAAAATGCTTGCAGGCATGCGGCGATTGGTGATGTGTGGATGCTTCCAGACCATTGCTGCTGCTACTGTTGCAGCATTCCTGCCAATCACTCACAGCGCCTGCTTCTTGTAAGCTTTCTTTATCATCCTGTCGTCAGCATCCTCTGGGACGCCAAGAATATCGTAGTACTTTTTATCACGCACGCATTCCACTACAGCTGGGTGAAGCAGCATGCAGCAGGTGACTACTGCCAGCAGCAGCAACAGGGGCGAGGCTCGATGCACCTTCATCGCGCTCTATTTAGCGCTTCACCGAGAAGACGTACAGCACAAGATCGTGGCAGTGACTTGACATGCACCAGAGTTCAGTTGTTCTGGTTGTTAGGAAACGTGCTGCAAGCTTCGGCAACACTGTTACATCTTCTACAATCAAGTAATCGAGCTTGCAGCTCGTGGCTGTTATAAGGCATGCCACCGGGGAGTTTTGCATTGCTGAGGTGTCCCCTTCCATGAACAATTATTTTGGACCGTGATTCTACGTTTTAGAATAGGGTACACATGAAATGCCTCCTAAAGATTTAATTTAACATGTTGTGTTGTATCGTGATCTTATGTGTGTTCTGGAGAGGACTTGCAGGCTGGTTTTTGCTCCAAGCGTTTCAAACGGTCTGGAATACTATTACGTAAGAAAAACTTGGAGCAGCAAGCATCGGAGGGAGCAGGCGTGCAGCTGGTTTGCTTGATGCCAGACAGGTTCACAAATATGGTTTAGGAACCGCGTTGCAGTTTAGAGATCGGGCACAGGACTCATGTTCCTATATAACTACCACCCCCCACCCACCCCACCCCCACCCCATCCCTTCAAGGCTTGGCAACACTACTAGCTGATCAGCTCATGAGCTCGAAATGTGCCTACATAGTAGCCAAATCTCCTCAGCACAGTCAAAGTGACAGCGGTCGGGCAGATAAAGCGGTTCTGCTGTTGAACTGCAGCAGTGCTGCGATTGCTATCAGAGCAGTTAAACTGCGCCTGTGGTCATGGGCATGTAACGGTTGTTGAATGGGTGCTGGGCACAGTGTGTGCTGCTTACAGACTTTGTTGCTACATCCATCCCATTGGCTTCATGCAGGTCGACTGAGTCGTTACATCAGCTATTTGACTTGAACGGTTAACATGATGATGATGATCAGAGTCTGACGAAATCAACCAATGCAAGACCATACTCTCAATGCCTTCAACCAGCAGCGGCCGCTGCACGCCACCATGTTGATTGAAGC
Organism: Scenedesmus sp. NREL 46B-D3; assembly: GCA_014080715.1. Taxonomy (NCBI): domain Eukaryota; kingdom Viridiplantae; phylum Chlorophyta; class Chlorophyceae; order Sphaeropleales; family Scenedesmaceae; genus Scenedesmus; species Scenedesmus sp. NREL 46B-D3. Next base: position 211,380 of record JACERP010000079.1, on the reverse strand, counting down.
AACACAGCGCCGTGACAAGCATACTTTGATGGGTCCCATGCAGACACGCTACTGCAGCGTGCTAAGCACAGATTCAAAAATAAGTCCACCCGCATCAGAAGTGTCTTCCGTGCACAAGTAAGAGAAGGACAAGGACAGGCTTATCCAGGGCTGAGAATTTTATTCCAACTCATCCCTGTATTGTGAACATGTCCTACTACGCATGCCACAAAGCTAAGCACATGCACGTCAAAAGACTGTGGCAAGAACCAAACCACCACACTCGTCGTGGCCTGATACCAACCCCAAGAGGCGAAAGCTAACCCTGGCTACAGATCTTTGGGTGCGCAGAACATGTCAGCCACGCGTGCTGTGCTTCCTGCGGCAGAGCAGCAGGTGCACTGTCATTTGTGCCCCAGATGCCTCACGGCCCCGCGCTGTGCAGCCTGAACCCATGCACCTGCAGCTGTGCATGGTTTGCTGTACATTGCATTGATGTACTCCTCCAGCTGCTGGCTGGCCACACTGCAGGAATCCAGGAGAAGGGGTGAGAAGCAGGAAGCAGGAGCAGCACACGCATCAGGAAGAGGTCTGTTGAGCAATGAGGAGCGGCATTGTGGAAAGGGGAAAATCAGAAACCACGTGTACTTGCCTGCAGCATACTGCAAACAGCGAGACAATCATCCCTTCTTGTAGTTGAGCTGTGCCACACAGACATGTGCAGGATGGTAAGCCAGCTTCATCCACTCACAAGATGTAGTTGGACAGCAGGTCAGCCTGCCACTTGCGCTCTTCCTCGGTGAAGACCTCCACCTGCTGCATTGCTGACGACTGCGAGACACGTAACAGGTTGGCTGTTACAGTGGCACAACTCTTGTCCTGCCCTGCCAGCCACACCTGCACATCTGCCTTGTAGCCGCCCAGGTACCTGGACAGCATCTCGCATAACCACTGCGGCAGCTGCTCAGCAGCCAGCGGCGCCGCCCAAAAGCCGAAGCCATCATGGTCTTGGGTAGGCACAGGGAGACACAGCCCCCAGCCCTGCCCAACTGGCAGCTCGCCCCTAGCAAGCGCCAGCACCTCAGGCTGGGGCGATGCTGCAGGCGCCGCGTCCTCTGGAAAAGGCACGGGCGCCTTTGCTGCACCACCAAGCTGACAATAACAGTGTGTGCAATACAGTGTCAACACTGCGAGGCGGACGTCAGCTGAAAGCCAGGTGCACACGTGTCAGCATAGAACTGCGATTGATAGGGCGGACCTGGCGTGCGCAGTGCGGGAAGTGGTCTACTGCTGGTACTGCTCGTGCTGCTGCTACAGCAAGTTAAAGAAGTGGTGCTAGCACAGCTGAAACAAGCCAAAGCAGCGCATGAAGGAGGTACCACGCTCCTGATCTGTGCCAGCTGCAGCAATTGCTGTAAGCTGAGCTGGCACTCAATGCTGTTGACAAGAAAACCCTTAAAACACGGCAAGGTCACCCACCACACGTGGCACCAGCTTTTGCAGCTCCTCCATCTCCTCTTCTGATAAGTTGCTGTCCTCTTCTGAGGACCCCAGCTCTTCGTCTTGGTCAGCTTGCAGGAAGTCATCAATATGCTGGTTGCCGATGTTCTGCTGCTGGCGGTGCATGTCGCCTGCAGGGGCCAAAGAGACACAGTTCCGGCCATGTTAACAGATGCAATTAAATGAAAGGCCGGCCTTATGTAGTCACTACAACCACTGTAATTTTGTGATAAAGGTGAGTTTGCTGCTGCCAGGCAGCGCTGCACAGGTGAGGGCCTGCGGGCTGGGCTGGATGTCTAATGAGCTGCACGCATCACATGCCAAATGATACGCAAACATTGTTGTTTGTGCATTTTACTAGCTGCGTCGCTACATGCCTAACAGCTGCAGGTTGGTTATTGCTAGCTGACACTTCAAGTGACCTGGTCTGTCCTGGCACTGGCACCTCACCGGCACTTCGAGGGGTGCTGCTGTCTTGCCTACGCCAGGATCACCACATTTTTACCACGGCATTACCACAGTTGCTCCGCAGGCGCGGGGTGGCTGCCCAGGTGCTGGCGAGTGACCCGTTCCTGGCTCACTGCTGACTGCCTGTCATTTTCCGCGTCTCCCCCCTGTTTGTAACGAACTACACGGCAAATGATACGCAACCATGAATTCTCCACATTGGTCCAGTGATTTGGATGCCAGAGGCTTCCATGATGCGCCAGTTTATCCAGGATTGATCAGCGGCATGTGGCTGTGGCCAACAAGGCAGGAGCGCTGCCTCTGCTGAAGGGCCCGAGACAGCAGACGGCACCTTGGACAGCAGCAAGCTGCTGTGACAAGCACTGATGAGCGCTAACAGTGAACAGACACCTTCGCTGAATGCAGATGCAGATGTATCTGAGGTACGCAAATTGCGCTTATGGCCTCTGGGGTGTGCTGCGCAGCAGCAAGAAGGTGGTCATTTTCAAGAGTGCCCATCTGGAGGAGCAGCAAACTGCTGCTAGGGGACAGGTGTGGGGGTCTGGCTACACCAGCCATGAGATGGTATGATGGTGAAGAGCTGCACGAGACACCATGCAATGTTGGTAGTGAAACGTGCACACATTTGGGGGGGGGGGGGCATTGTTTGGATGGGGCAGGGTGTGATCATCATCATGCACACTGTGACCGTGCAAGATGCACAACCGACGGCACTGCGCGCAAAGCATTAGTCTGACGACTGCTCACGCTGTGATATGATATGCTGCATACAAGCGCTGCTGCGCACACCCTTCTCACATGACGCTGGAAGTACAGTAGGCAGGCAGCATTGTGTTCGTCATGTGACCCACAACAAGAAGTGTGCTGATCTGCTGCACCTGCTATGCCTTTTCACAAACGAAACCAGGGTTGACTACAAGCAGGCAGTAAGCACTAGCCTTGTTAAAGCCTGCTGCTTGCTCGGGTGATAACTTGCAGTCTGTCCGTCCTGAGTCTTGGTGCCCCCAATATGTCTTGCAGACCGCTGGGCTCAATAGGGAGCATGTTGGTTCTCTGGCTCGTTTTCGACTTGGTGCCCATGATCTGCGTGTATGCACTGGTAGGTGGCACCGTCCGCCTTTGGTGCGGTCTGATCGGACATGCCAACGCCCTGGATGCCACTTGGGTCAGGTCGAGGACGAGTTTCACATGGTTTTTGAGTGTCCTTTGTACGCGCCAGTTCGCGAGCGTTTTGCTTGCCTTTTTGAACCATTTGGAGGTTTGTCGCATACGTGGGGTAGTATAGCCTCTTGTGAGTCAGGTGGTTCGCATATGATGACCTTTATGCGGCAACAACCTGCTCTTGTGGCTGCCTTTGTGCATTGTTGCTATTTGGTGCGCTGCCACCCGGAGGCGGACCCTGAGTCGTTCTTGTCTTCGGTTTCTGTGGCTCAAGCGATCGATGCAGCGGACGAATTTTTCTCTGCTGACTCTTCTGTTTGTTCTGATGACGATGATATATTCTATGAGGTCTCCCCCCCCCAATGAGCCTCTCGTTGGCTCCTGAATGGGGTTCCCACTCCTTGTTGGGTGGAGCATGTAATGTAATGTAATGTATGTTAATGATGATGCAAGATACTTCAAGGCAACAGTCCTTCCAAGTCCTGTCATCATCATCATCATCATTATCATCATCATCATCATCATCATCATCATCATCATCATCATCATCGTCATCATCATCATCATCATATTATTATTATTATTATTATTATTATTATTATTACCCATTCAAGCCATAGCATCACCGCCCCGCGCCCCACCGGGACGGAAGGATTCCAAGTCCTGTGTGATGCATCTCAGAAGCATCTGCAGTAAAGCACCTCTTCAAATGTTCAGCAACCAAGTGTGCGCCACCAGTGCGCGGCCACCAGACAGCTATGAGTACACTGTACACGGTGTTCTACAACAACGTCTCACTCCATGGCCTTCTTGTGTTACTGCTGCTGCTACTGCTGCTGCTGCTGCTGCTGCTGCTGCTGCTGCTGCTGCTGCTGCTGCTGCTGTTGCTGCGGCTGTGGCTGCTCCGGCGCTGGCGACTTGCAACCTCAGTGCCTGGTGCTGCAGCCGCTGCTCACAGAAGCTGGCGGCAGCTGCGAGATTAATGCCGGTGACAGCAGTGTCGACAGCGATCTTGCACATCCTGTCGATGACCTACCATGGTGCGAAGAGCCCTCGATCTTCACACAGCGCAGCGCATGACACATGCAACAGACACGCCATGCAATGAGCATCATGTGTATCCACAACAGAGCTTCAAGCAAGAACGCCAGAGCAGCAATTCGACCTTGAGCATGCATTGCACCTGGCTGTTTCATAAACTATTGTACAACATTGGCTGGCGACCATGTTGACCTCACCTGTGTCGTGTGCCTGCACATCACGTCCGTTGGCGCAGGCCTGTCGGGGAGTGCGTGGAGAGGTTCAGAGCCTTGGTCAAGAGCTGGGGCCTGCCAGGTGGCATGCTGGTTGTTGAACCAGCCAAGCACAGGTGATGCTGGTTTACATACCGAGGTGGCCGACAGTACTGCAGCTGTATTGCAGTGCTCTTCTTGTCAAGCTTCAGCCCCTGCGTAACTTGTGCACGGTTCTTGAGCAAAGTGTCACTTGGATACCTACGTGATGTTGCTGCTGTGATAGGCGTGACTGATTTGTACGCTGCACAGATCCCAACTGCTGCACTGTGGGCAAAGGCTAGATGTTGCAACTGCAGCGGCAGTGCCACTGGCGCAGGCTGCACTTGGTTGACTGATGCAATTGGCGAGTGATGCAAGGCCTGTAATGAGATGTTCCTGGTTCCACCCTAACCTATTGATGTGAGGTGAGATGAGATGTTCTTGGTTCCACCCTTCGCCACGCAATTTAGACTTTGAGAGCCACACTGCATGCTCTGCTGCTGCTGCTGTTGCTGCTGCTGCTGCTGCTGCATTCAATTGTTTTCGCAGGCATGCCATGCTGGAGCTGGTTTTGGTGTGGTACACAGCAGAACGGCGGCTCAGCCTCAGCCATCGTTCTGCTGTGTACCACACCACGACCAGCTCCAGCATGGCATGCCTGCAAAACCCCAAGCGCAGAAGATGCGTGATGCACGTGGGACAACCTTCACTGTACTTGAAAACTCGTTGCATATAGCACCAGTCACACGTTAGCAGTTCAACTGGTACATGCATTACATGCAGATGGTGCAGTTTGACACACAGCAATCACACAAGACAGCATGCCCCATGTGTTGTGCCTTGCTGGCGGCTCTCACTGCTGGACGGTCAACATCAGCATAATCATTTGGTACCAGGTAACCAAACAATGTCACAAGCACCAGGTGGCATCGTAAAGTTTGACTTTGCAGCAGCCTGCAGTTGTGCGGCATTGCTGCCACGTGTTCAGTACACAGCAGCTTTAGCGAGATACAGGTAGGGCTGCTTTTGCAAAACACTGGCGGTGGGCTGCAACCTGCACCGTGTGACAATGCTTGCTTTCTGTAGTGGTGGCGCAGCTCAGGCGCTGATGATGAAGGGCTGTGCGGAGAGGCAGTTGCAGCTGTTGCACACCAAGCACCAAAAGCTGCTGCAGCAGCTGCCGCTGCCACCAGGTTCACCAACCTTCCTTCGATTGGAAGGGCCGTACAGCCTAGGCTCAGTGCAGCAGAAGCTGCAGAGCGCAGGGCTGGAATGCACACTGGTGAAGATTACTGAATTGCCAGTAAGTGCTGTTGTGCAGTGCACAGCGGCGGTGAACCAGAGTTCAAACTGTCAGGCCATTCACGAGTAGGTAGCCTGTCTTTGGGCAGTAGCTGGCAGGGAGTCAGCAACACTGGTAATGTGCAAATATGCATGGATTGCATGGAGGAACATTGGATTTTTTAATGTTCAGCATTGACTGCGGCCGTGTTCCCTGCTTTGTTTAACTCCTGCCTCTGCCACTTGCTGCCGACTGCAGCACTGTGGATGTGGTGCGCTACATGCTGGCACCCGGCTGACCTACCAGCACGCAACAAGCAGCACCACCTGACCTACCAGCACGCAACAAGCAGCAGCTGCAGCACTGTGGATGTGGTGCGCTACATGCTGGCACCCGGCTCTGGCGACCTGGACCTGTTCAAAGGCCTGGCAAACGCTTTCTACTCTAGAAGCAGGCGTGCAACCGCACTGTGGACACGTGAGTCATGACGGCTTGTTGCATGCCATGCACTCACTGCATCACAGCTCTGTGTGCTCTAGAGACCAGAAGCTGATGCCAGCTGCCGCAGCTTGATGTATACATTTAAACCAAAAACCAGATACCAAAGTAGGGCCATACTTGATGTGTACATGAACAGTGGCACGGGGCTGAACACCCCGCATACAAGCCGTGATTGACAGTACCACGAAACTGAGCACTGTCAGAAGCTGAACCCGAAGGTGCAGCAGCAGCAGCAGCAGCAGCAGCAGCAGCAGCAAGCGCCAGCAGGTGCAGCAACAGCATTGTCAAGCGTACAGCAGACCACGCGCCACTTTCCGTGCCACATGTGTTGCTCAGTCTGGAGCATGCTGAATTGTTTTGTGTTGAATAGCGCCTATGACACGATTCTCATGACACAGCTGTTGTCGATTGCGTGCTCTACGCGCCACAGTGTGTCTTAGTGCCACCCACATCTTTTTAATAGATCGAGTTTAAACTTTGTTGGCAGGGATGGTGTGCGTGTGTCTGTGCCCAGAAGGTATTTAGAGCGAGTTCAGGTATTTAAGATGTGTATTCCATGAGGCTAAGGGTGTTACAGCATGTGTTTCGTCCCTGGCAGCTGCTGGCTCACGGGCAATGTGGGCCATGCGCTCCCGCTGCGCTGACCACCACATCACGGGGCTTGGCTTGCAGGTGCACTTGTTCAACTCACTGGTCTCGCCAATCTTGGGCTACTGCTCAGAAGTGTGGGCCCCTGCACTGCTTCATAGCTGCGGAAGTGGGCCGCAGGGCGTTGCCAAGGCGCTTAGCAATGACATGCAAGTGGTGCAGTGCATGTTTTTGCGTATGTTGGCTGGGCGTGTTCGCAAGTCTACTTACAGGCAGCTGCTGTTGCGTGAATTTGGCTGCAGACCCCTGATCAGTGGTTGGTTCACAGCTTGCTGGGACCTGTGGGACCGGGTGGTCTCACGGCCGCCTAGTGACTGGTTGTTTTTAGCAATGCAGGAGAACAGAGACCTCAGTATGCGCACCTACCCAAGCAGCGCTGATCAGGGTAGGCAAAAGTCCTTGTGGTTCTGGCAGTTTAGGTCCCTTGTGCGCACGTTGCATACCCGTACGGGCACGTTGGGCGACATACCTGATGCACTGGTTGGTCTGCACTGCCTTGAGTAGTCTGATATGCGCTGTGTGCATGAGGCTTTTCAGTCTTGGTTGTATCAGCAGTGGCATGATTTACCCACCGATCCCAGAGTTGCTGGTTCTGATACTGTCATGCATTCTACGTACGAGAGCTGGTTTGCATGCACATCATTTGATGATCTGGACATGACAAAGCCGTCTAGCTGGTGTCCAGACTATGTGCACAACACTGCTGGCCTCAACAAAGTACACCTGTCGTCACTGATGCGTTTTCGTCTGGGTGCACATGACTTGCGCGTGGCTACTGGTCGGTGGGAGAGGGCTGGCAACTCCTTGCTACCTAGACATCAGCGGCTTTGCACCCGATGCACTGCTGGCCAGGTTGAGGATGAGTTCCACGTGGTATTTGATTGTGCTGCTTACGAGCTAGTCCGGGAGCGTTTTTGGTGTCTGTTTGATGAGTTTGGTGGCTGGCAGAACCCAAGTGCCTTAGCAAACCTGCTCGGGCGATGTCTGGCAGACTTTATGCGGCAAAGACAGAGTAAGGTTGCTGCTTTCATACACAGTTGCTTACTGGTACGTAGCGATCCAGAGTTGGCACATTTGTTGCTTCCCAGCGATGGCATAACTAGTAGTGCTTCTGAAGTTACTGATTCTCTGAGTTCTGAGCTCTCTGAGCTTGTTGAGGTTGCGGTTTCTTCCGGTTGATGGTCTTCTTTTGAGTTTTGTGGACCCCATGAGCCTTGTTTGGCTCCTTTGCGGGTGGGCCAGTGGCCCTACTTTGGTAATTCGGCAATTCGGTTATTCGGTAAACGGCTCCTGGGCTTTGTTGTGCCATCAGCAGCTGGTAGCAAGCTGCCAGCTCTTCAATTTGAAACAACACAGCACTGCATGTGTTTGCACAGTAGCTACTACAACAAAACGTGGGTGGCTGACTGTCTTCGATCTGCAGGCTGCTTGAGCAGGAGAGAGACCTGGTGCTGAGCCTGCTGCTGCCTGCTGGCAAGGAGCACATGCAGGCAGTGGCAGGGCTTGAGCAGATGCTGCAGCAGCAGGTGCACGTCCACCACCAACTGTGACAGCTGACTGTGACAGCTCGTCACGATCTGCAGCCACTGACATATAATTGAAGCATCAGCTGTTGAACCGTTGGCAGTGTCATGATGGCACATTGTAGTCAACAGCATTGCTTGGCAAGCAATGCTTGCAGGACACAGCCTGTGGGCACTTCATAGTCTGTGCCACTGTGACAGTGTGTAAGGATGTGCTTGAGCATCCACATGACACTTGCTTGCCTTTGCTTCTTCATCGGTTTCACATGACATTAGTTCAAGGTGTGCTGTGCTTTGGCCTGCAGATCTGCTCTCTAAAGTCTGCACGGCATTGTATGCACGATTCAGACCGACGTTGCGCCAGCGCTGCTGCACGCCAATGCTGAAATAGCGTTGATGGATGCATCTTCTGCACCCTCTAAGCCGCTTGGGCCACCCGCCCTCTGGGTGCAATTGCCGTCATGAGGGCTCATCATCACCCATACAGTCATCAGCAATGCTAGGTACATTGATTAAATAGTCTGGTTATGAACACCATCGTTGATCGGGCCTAGAAACGATCACGCTCGTTACCGTCATAATGCGCGGTCAAGCAGCTGTTTTTGACCGCGATCGACGGTCCATGGCATAAACGTGCCCTAAGTCCATCGTTGCTGCCATACAGTCGTGAATGCAACATACGACGAATGCGCTGCTGCCGAGAATGCTTATGTAGGTAACAGCGACTGCCTGCTGGCTTGGTCACAGAATCACTGAAGCTTGGCCACCTACTGCAACTGCTAAGCAGCTACTGAGGACAACTGCCTGTTATGCTTCCTGCGTTATCAAAGGTTGTAGGCAGTTAATTGTATCGCTATTTTGCGATGATCGGCCAAGGATTAGCATGCCGTTGTCAGCCTGCTGTCAAAGTCAACCTCGTAACACGCCCACACGCCCACACAACGCCCACGAGGTTGCGGGTGGTTCATCACCCGTTGTCACTTTAATATTGCGCAAATAATGCACCTGTATGATCAGCAACTGTTTTGCCGGTGACTTCCATACCTGGGGTGACTTCGCCGATTGCAAAACGAGAATACAAAGGACGTGCATTGCGTGCTTCAGATACATGATAAGGCATTAAACGATTGTTATGGATGCCAGTCTGGGGCCCTGCTACGTCTTTGTGGCCCTCTGCGTCCTCAATGGCATGCGCTGGCTGCTCTTACGCAGCAAAATTGGGTTCGTCCACCTACACAAAATGCGCTTAACACAAGAGATAGCGTCGCTTCGCAAGGAAGCAGCGGCGTTCAACACGCCTAGCACATATGTCAAGTGCGCTAAGTGTCAGAGGCTAGCGACTGCCAAGGAGAAAGAGCTGGCAGCTCTCCAGGCACACAAAGACAGCAGTTTGCAGGACAAAGTCGACGCAGTAGTGGCTACTGCCAAGGTGCGCACAGCTGCAGCAGGAACAGCAACAGCAGCAACAGCATCAGGACCCTCCCACGCTAGTTGGTCAGCGAACTAAATAACAGCATCTCTGCATTCAGCAGACATCTTATTTTCCAGCAGCATGGCATGCTAGCGTACAGTCAGCAGTAGCCCTCAGCAGAGTCAACAACAGCAGCAACTGTCACGTCAGCTGCGCCAGCTTGCCATGATGATGCCTGTTTGGCATAGACACGCGCACATCAGCGACATGCCTCCATTCATGCTGCAGGGTTATTAGAGTGATGGCTGAGTGTTTCTTGTCCTTGTGCACAAGCGGTCTGCTGAACTCAAGCGGTCTGCTGTACTTGAACACAGCAGCGCCACCGCTGCCACAGCAGCAGCATCAGGGCCAGATTGCGACGCGCTCGTGTTATTGCTTGTTGCAGATGTCTTAATTGCCCTTGATACGGCTCAACTACCAGTCTTGCAAGTGTTCATTATAAAGTCTGCGGTGTCTGCTTGTTCTGCTGCATTCCTCTGCCTGACTCGCAACACGTGCACCCTGCGTGGAACATGCCCACCGTCGACAGGTACTGCTTATATCACTGGCTGTTATTGTCTGGTGGGGCAAGGCACTGCTGCACATTCCGCCCCACCTCACCTGGCCCTTCAACCGCCTGCTGGCGTTCCCACATGCCAGCAACTACCTAGAAGTGGGAGCAGTCACGGTGCTACCATGGGTAGCCATGTGTGACAGGGTCAGCAACCTGCTTGCGCGCGTGGCTTTCCCACAGCAGCTGCTGGACCTGCGCACTAAGCCGCTCTCAACAGTGCTAGAAGAGCCAGAGGCCCTGCTCTCATAAGGAGCAGCCAGTGGCTAGCAGCAGCAGCAGCAAGGCACCCTTCTGCGAGTCAAGAATGCAGCACCGCAGGTAGCCCCGTGGCTAGCAGCAGCAGCAGCAGCTACAGTGCATGCCTGGAAATATGCGGTGGTGCTGTGTACAGTTAGAGCTGATGCTAGTTGTGGGCAGCAGCGTGCGGGCAGGGAATGCTCTGCAGGTGCAGGGTGATGCGCTGCAGGAGCAGTTGGCGTTGAAGCAGCGCTGCACCCCTCACTAATACCATCGTCAGCAGCGTTGACATCAAGCCACGGCTGTTGCCCGCTAGGCGGCGCTGCTGCAATGTTGGTGGCTTGCAGGGCTATGATGTGTGACAGGAAGTTGAGAGAACTGACCCGGACCTGTGCATGGTGGTGCAACTGTTGACAGAGCGGTAGTAGACTTCTGTCTGGTTCAGAGCTATCTTGCTTTTGCTGTCTTCATGTGCGCAACTGCAGTCAGCTACCGCATCAGCTTACAGGGCAGCATCACAGTAGAGCGTCGGTTAGGTAGGCATGGTTGGGCAATGATTATGCATCGTCAGGCATGTGCTGCGCAGCCTCGTCACTTCAGGAGCATGTAGCTGTGTGTCTTGACCCACCTCTGCAAACAATGTCAGCAACCGCAACAGCAGCAGCAGCATTCAGTAGCAGCATCCCCAGACTACCGCATGAGTCACGGGCTTGGTCTGTTGGGTGTCAAGCAGGACAGCATGCTGCCTGGTGTTTGGTGTTTGATGTTACAACTGACGGTGTTCTGCTTCTGGGCAGGCATCATGCCTGCTGCAGTGGAATGAAAATGCCACATGCCTTGCAGCAGCACTACAGCATTGGTTGTTGTGTTCAGCAGTGCATGGAGATTGTTGCGAGGCAGATCTGCACATCTGGTGCTTCCTTGCCTGTGTGTGAGTATCTGCATCATCAGGTGTATGCCCTAGCTGCACGGTGCATGAAGCCGTCACATGTGGTGCACGCTTGATCACACAGTTGTTAGACCCAGCATACACAAGGTTCCTTTAGCAGCGAGCTTCACTGTGCAGTACTAGCCAGCCTGTAGGTTTTGCACTGGGAACCTGTGCCATTTTCAGCATTCCCATGCACACACAGTACACGTGCCCGTGCGTTCACTGCTGCTGTTCGCCAGCAACCAGCTGTATGTGTATGCCTGGAGGTTGCTCGCGGGGCAGTTACTGTGCTAGACCCTCGTGAAGAGTGGGGACACAAGGCATGTAGCAGAGTGATGCTGCCGCACAGCGCAGGCCACAGGCATGCGACATGTGTGCCTAGAAAGTGGGTATGAGCCACTCTGGAGTATCAGAGTGCTTGCTCCCTGCTACGGTTGCCAACTGATGCCTGCGCCATGTCGATCTCCAACGGCCTACTTGCTGTTGGCGGCAGCTCGTAATCATGTTGCTGCAGCAACGGTTGCGTGCTGTGGCAGGCGCCCGCAACGGCACAGCTGTCAGCTGCCTGCAACAGGCAGTGCTTTGGCATGTTGCAGCTGGACTCGAGTGAGCAGGCAGAGCGGTTGTGGCAGGTCATATGTGGATTTTGGGTGCTGACGCCGGTGAGGCGGTATGGACACAACAAGCTGCAGCAGTTGTAAGCAGGCACGGCAAGCACCGTAGATGTGCTTTACTAGGGAAGCTCCGCTGCTGAGCTGCTGCGAACTGTGTGTGCGTCGATCAATTAAGCTGTGCACTCCACCCCTCCACTGTGACCCTTTTGGTGGCTTTTTGTGCCCTTGTGATGTGGCTGGTTCTGGCAGCACTTTGACTGATGTCTCATGCATATAGTCATTCCTGGCACACGGTTTGAGTGTCGGCCAGCGTGTACATGACACTGCTGGTGTGGCGCGGCGCTGCCCCGTGGTGTTGCCTCAATTGCCACGGCATGATCTTCACTGTGAGCATGGTTGGCAAGTGTTCTGGAACAACTGTTGCGGGGCGTGCATGGCTCAAAGCACATGCGGCCCAAGCAGGCTATTCCAACTATTTATTTCATTGCCTCATAAGTGCAGGGCAGCAGGCTCTTTGTGCTGTAAAAGCGTGCTCTGCAAAGCTTAAAGTGCAGACATGCTGCAGCAGGCGGGAACCATGTCTGTGGCGCTGCCTGCTGACTCATGGTCAGCCTCCTTCTGACGTGGTGCATGTCCTGCAGCTTGCAAGCTGCCAGTGCAGGTGCATCGACTGCTGTGTTGTTTGACTTATGGCATGCCATGAACATGCGTTATGTGACGGTCTGCCACGGGTGCATGCCATGCAGATGGAGTCCACCTGCTGGCAAATTTCCACACTCAGTGACTGGCCGTGCATTGCTGGCAGCGATGATGTGACGTCTGGTTCTCATGGTTCAGCGCCATGGCTTTGATCGCCTCAATTCACGAGCAAGCCCTAGGACTGGGTGGCGCTGCAGTGCACTTAGGTTGCTGATGCAACACCGTGTGCAGTAGTCCTGCTAACACTGGAAGTTGTCCTGCTATGGCTTGATTGGTAATGTGATGATGATGATGATGATGATGATGATGGCAGTTGTCCTGCCGTAAGTGAGTGGCGCAGGCTCCCGGAGTAGTAGCTTGCTGGCCAACAGCACTGACTTAGGGAGTGACTGTGAGAGAGTGCACTGCAGTGTACTACAATACCGTAGGACGGTGTAGGCTGATGTTGTACCCAGCACTGCTATGGAGGCTCCATGTGATAGATTGCAGCATGGCAGGCAAAGCAAAGTTTGGCTTTGAAGGAGGGACGGTTGTGGCGTTAACGTGCAGAAATTCTGCCAGCTGTACACAGTGTGGCAGCTGCACTGACACATGGTGCCGTTGTGTATGTCAAGACACACCACCCTCCTGTGCCACCAACAAATTCATTCATGTGCGGCTGTGGCAGCATTTGACACATGCACAGCTGCAGCCTCTAAAACCCCTCAAACAAGGCAGCACGTAACGCACCTCCCTTGCCGTCCGATGAACACCCACCTTGCCATGCCTGCTTCAGTGCTGCACTGCAGAGTGTGACAAGAGCTGGCAGCTCGTTAACGACAACGTTGCACCCATCTTTGGTATCATGTGCGCACTGATGACACCCCCCGATAGCCGTAGCCTTCAGACCATCTGAACGACTACCATGGTCATCATGCTACCACAGGGAACTGAAACTACAAAGGACCAATCCAGGCTTACACGCACAATGAGGCGAGCATGCCGTGTTTCCATACTTTGCCACACAATATCAGCACTTGTACTTTCCTGTACCTGGTGAAGTAATGCATGCACAGCAGTACCTGCACCATCGTTCGGCATACACATGTTCACACACCATGCCTGCATGCTGCATTGTGCGCTACTTCTCCACGCCAGTAAGGCAGTTCTGCCGATAGCCCTGTTTAAACCCTGCTCATGCTAAGGTGCTCAACCCACGCCTTAAAATGCGCCTGCAAGCAAACCTGAGCAAACCTGCAGGTGCATGCAACCTTTCCATGAAGCGCTGCAACAATGGGGCGCCACCTCATAGCACATTCCCAACAGAAAACCAAGTGACACCGCACCAAAACACATACGCACCTGCGTAGTTGAACCACGCCTGTTGCCATCTGATGCATTTGATTGAAGAGACAGATACACAAACCTATATACTTCCCGTAGATACAGACAACCACCAGAGTCCGCAACAGGCCAACATGAATCAGTTCCTCGCCTACTTCAACACTGCTGCTTGTGCGAATGCCGCAGGGTGCAGTAACACAGGCTCATCATAAACCCACATGCCCCCTCCCCTCACACACACACACACACACAGAGCACCTGCGCTGGAGCATCACCATCTTGCCGGTTACTGGCAGCTGTGAAAGGCGTAGCTCAAAACATTTCTACGCACCTACCCTTCAGCATAGCCAACGCTTGCTTGCCACGGCTGACAGGCAGGTGCTGCAACTTCCAGAGCCTTGTTCTGGTCTTTTGCAGGCGGGCCTGTGGCCCTACTCTGGTGATTAGTGACCAGTAACAGACCTAGCCAGTCAGGATCACTTGTACTAAGCTAGCCAGCAGCAGCACAAAGTGCACTCAGGAAGCTCTGAGAACCAAATCCATTGCCAGCTGGCCACGTTTGTCAACCTGCTGTCCAACAAGCCTAAGCGATCTGCATGCCAGCCTGACTGGTTGCTCCAAGCCCATGTACACCTGCTAATCCTGCACCTGCTGTAAGAGCAGATCCACACAGTTTCCCGCAGCTGCGGCGCCTCGTGGCTGCTGCACCCCACTGAACAGGCTGCATGTCCCCAGCATCAGCCAAAACCCCTCGCCACACCCAAGCCTGCTGCCATGGTCAACACCAGCCCTATTCACAGCCCTACTCACAGCTCACACTCAGTGCCACACGATGACGCGGGTGCGCTGCACGCATGATGCAGCGCTCGACATTGATATGCACCCGCCAGGCCACTAACATGGCCCGCCCTACTAGAAGCTCCTGCCTCCTTCAGCACATTCCGCAACCAAGATCAAGCAGCAGTCAGAGCAACCTGGACACTTTGACTGCACAGCACCTGCCAACCCCGTTGTGGCTCCTTGACTGCTTCTGACTCAAACTTGAAAGGCATCTGCATCCGGCCTTTCCTCAGACGCTGCCACACGCCGCGTCAAACAGCAGTCGGCCGCACCTAGCCGTTGCACACGCCTGCAGGCTCACTCAAAGTTGAAGATGTCTGCGCACAGCTCCTCTTCAGGCACCGCCACATGCTCAACGTGCAGCAGCGGCTGCTCCCCGTCCAGCCCGCCAGCAAGCCCGGCACCAGCAAACGCCAGCTGCTGCAGCTTCGCCGCAACATCTCCTGCCCTCGGACTCAGCAGCAGCTGCTGCTGCTGCTGCTGCTGCTGCTGCTGCATCATCGACTGCTGCCTCTTCAGGCTGTTGCTGAGGGTCGGACTCAGACCAGGGCCGCCTTCCTGAGCAAGCTGCTGCTGGTCTGCTGATGAGAGCAGGCTGATTAGGCTGCTCTGCTCGTCCTGCTGCTGCTGATGCAGCGCAGCAAGTTCGTCAAACAGGTCCTGCGCACCAGCTGCTGCCGCCGCCGCCGCCGCCTGCTGCTGCAGCTGCGGCTGCCACTGGCGCTTGTGTGGGGCTGCGATGCAGCTGGACATCTCGTAGGCGGCCACGCGGTCGAGGCGTGCGTCTCCATCCAATGCCACAAACTCGATGCCTGCGTCCGCATGGCCATGTGGCGGGCTGCCTCTGTAGATGCGGGTGGAGAGGACCTCACCCGAGCCAGTGAAGATCTCAAGGCAGCTGCAGCAGTAGCGTGACAAGTGCGACACCAGCAGCAGCAGCACCAGCAGCAGCGTATGAGCCTGCAGCAGGCGGCAGCACCTCCGGTTGCATGAAGACTTCAAGGCAGCTGCACCAGCTCAAAACCAGCAACTGCTGCAACGAACTTGGCAGCTCGTCACACACAGCAGGACCGCAGCAGCGCCAAACGCAAGTCTTGCGTCCTTGCTTGTGCCAGCAGCTGCAACTTGGCCACAGCACAGACGCCAGCTCACCACCAACCGCAGCAAGTACACCCACCTGGCGTCAAGCAGCAGCCGCAGCGCCAGCGGCTGCCCGGGCTTCTGCTGCAGCGGCCCGCCGATGCGCCTCGCCATTGGAGCCGTCAGGCTGAAGCTCATGGTGGCGGGGTCCAGCGCCTCAAACACCACCTCCAGCAGGCCCGACTCCCAGTTGTACAGCACCGCCGCGCCGCCCTCGCCGCCCTGGTGCCAGCTGCGCAGCAGCACGCCGATGGTGCTGGCGCTGCCCTGGCTGAACACAGCCTGGAACAGGGGCACGAGGATTACAGGCACGCGGAGCAGCGCAATGTGGGGTGGGCAAGTGTGGCTGGACTAGCCAAACAACAAATCCAGCAAGCACCAAGCGCGATCCGCTGTTGCAGCGTAAGTAAGGGGTGACACGAGAAGTTGGGGGTATGGGGTGTGGGTCTGCGGCTGCTATGCACGCCCTTGCCGCCTGGGTGCCAGCTGCGTGGCAGCACAGCAGCAGTGCTGGCGCTGCCCTGGCCGCCTACAGCCCAGCAACACCCAGGAGAGGGGAGCAGCAAGACGCAAGCACCCCAGACAGTATTTTGAAACAGACGTGGCTGCCAACACAACCCAGCACAGGCGATGAATCGTTGCACCGCGCTGTGCAACTGCTCGCCGACAGCAGGACGAGCAACCCACGCAAGCCACAACAAGTACAGCAGTGACACCACAGAGCTCGCGCGCTCACCTCTATGTCGAGGCAGCGGCTGCTGACCAGCCCTGGGACTGGCAGCGACGCCTGCGGGCCCCCCAGCTGCACATGGCTCGCCTGCCACGCCTCGCCCTGTCGCAGGCTCAGCAGCTCGGGCGCCGGGCACTGCATCAGCCTGTCGCCATCCAGGTGCAACAGGCGCGGCACCGTCATGCAGCCGGCGTAGTCGTACGTGCCAACCTGCGGGCGCCGGGAAGAAAAAAAACGTCGCCAATCAACTTTGAGAGGCGGCAGCTGCATGTGGGTCCAGCCACCATCTCAGATGGCACGAGCCGCTGCTGTGCACGAGCCGCAAACCTGCTGTCCTCCCATTGCAGCAGGCAGCAAGTACTCCTGCCCGCAGGTGTGCATGATGGCAGGCCGCTGCCGGTCCTGAGCACCTGCAGCCAGCCCCCAGGCTTTGCACCACCCAGCTGACAAGCCAGCAGGCAGCTGCCCAGCCAGGCAGCCAGACAAACAGGCAACCCAGCAACCAAGTATGCAGCCAACCAGCCAGACATGCCGAGCCTGGCACACACATGCAACGCAACACGCAGACGTTTGCACACGCGACATGCTCACCGTCCTGCGCTCCTGCAGCCACCCCCACAGCACCACCCGCCCCGCGTCGTCCCGCATCACGTTGGGGGCGTACAGCGTGTCGCCAAGGTCCAGCCGCAGCGGGCCCTTTGCATTGTCCAGGTCAAAGCGGCCATTGTGGTACCTGCGGATGGCAGGTGGCAGCAGCAGCGGCAGCAGCAGCAGCAGCAGCAATGCGTCAAGACGTGCAGTCACAATGTGGCACATGCTGTTGGCACGATCCAGGTCACAGTGACCTGTCACGTCTGCAAAAGCACAGCCAGGCTCACCAGAACCTGAAAGTTTCAGCGGCCGCTGCAGCACAACAGGCAAGACAGCCCCAGATGCTATGTCGATAGCAGCAGCACCAGGGCAACATACAGCGGCAGCATGCCAGAGTGGCAGCTTCCCCATTGCCTCGCTGGCCTGTCGCCTGCAACGCCTGGCACAGGCGCACACCCTCTTTCTGCATGCCCGCCGGCACCGCCAACGCATCAGTATTGCAGTGTCGAATGTCGCACTGCACGCATCAAACCCTCGGCTGACGCAACCCGACACCACGTTTGCTGGTAGGGTCCGAGAACAGTGCTGCTGTTGCCAGGCGGCGTAACGCTGGGCGCACATGCATGCATATCGCATGCGCGCACGCCGAGCCGCCTGGTGCAGTCGCTAGCACACAGGCCCATGCTCACCTGCCTAGCCAGTAGATAGTGGGATTGGTGCAGGCGTCAGGGCTGATGCTGTAAAAGTGTGTGTAGCGCTCGTCCCAGCTGCCAGCGACCGCAGAAGCCATGTTGAACCCTGGCGGCGGCCCTCCCCATGCGTTGACCAGCGCATGCGGCGGCGCGCTGCTGTTGCTGCTGCTGTTGCCATTGCTGCCGGTGTAGCTGCTGCTGCCATGCCCAGCTGCGCCACTGCTGCTGCAGTCGGCGCCCATGCTGACGGCATCATAGCTGCGGCGGCTGCTGCTGTTGGCGGTGTCCTCCTGCTGCTGCTTCTCCCCGTGCTGCTGCAGGGGTCCGTCTGCTGCTATAGTTAGGCTGCCGCTGCTGCTGTTGGTGTTGAGGTGGGATAGGCTGTGCTTCCTGTTGCCCATGGCAAGCCGTGCGTGGTTGCTGCTGCCCAAGGGGAGCGCGCCCGCTGGCAGCGGGTTGAGCTGCGCGATCAGCGGGCACTCCCACACAGCACCTGCAACATCAAAGCGACACACGCAACAGCATGACCCATCAGCACAGCACGGAGATGCAGGCCCCTGCCCGTAAGGATGTGCGGGGCTGGCACGTGTCATTGCAAGGCAGCTTGCATGAGTCCGTTGCGACACGCTGCCCACCCGTGCTGCTTGCACACATCAGCAGTACATGTTTTGAAGTTGCTTACCCAGTTGCACGCACAACACGGGGCTGCAACGATGCCATACCTCCCACCGCTGCTCCTGCTGCTGCACAGTGGTAGCTTTTCACCAGGGATCATGTACTTGCACCACAGCTATGGCACCACCTTGCAAAGCACCAGTCTCCCGCTCAACATGCACCAAAGCCCACATCTCGACAGGAAATGTGTCCCATGCCTGGACGAGCAAGTGTCCCCCAAGTGCAATACGCAGGTGTGCCCGTCCCCCAGGTTCAGCAGGCTGTTGAGGCGCCAGCTGGCTGCTTCCCCGTTTGGATGCACATGTACGCCCAATCTGCCCAGCATCTGTGTCCCGCTGTCTGACGCACCTGTGTCCCCGTCCCCCACGCACAGCAGGCCATCGTAGCGCCAGCTGGCTTCATCCTTCAAGCTACGTGTGCGGTACACGATGGTGGCGCCACCCACCTCCTTGATGCCTGCAGGGCAAGGGTGAATGCGAGATTCAACCACTTAATAGCAGTGTATGTGCAGTGATCTGACAAGAACACAATCAACTGGAAGTGTGCCGTAATAAGCGGCGTCATCAGCCTCCTCCTGCAAAAGTGATGAGGGCTTAACTGCATTTGTCATAACCCGTGTTAAGGCTGTTATCACATGTTACTATGGTGTGTTAAAAGGGCGTCTGTGTGTGGCTGGTGTTTTTTGGTGCTGATCCAGGTGTGGTGATGATGACGCACACCGCAAATTTCTTTGTACCACGGCAGCGTGCTTCTAACCAATACATGCTAGCAGTGTGCTTGATGCATTAACTGAAGCAACACCCACACGCGTTAAAAGTATCGTCATACGTGTGGAGCCCCTCCACCATCTTGGACTCCACCATCATGGAACCCGCCCTGCGTTGCACTCCAAAGCCCCCTCACACACGCCGAGATCAATCGCAGCGTGCTGTTTGAGAATGCGCATGTATGCAATGAGGAGGTTCACCACCGAAACACACTTGTCCAGAAGCGTACAAACAAAGCAGATACACCAGTTGCGCACCTGACCCCATCAGCACCACCCACTCGTAGTTGTTGGCGCTGCATGGCCGCTCAACCACAAAGGGGTCACGCCAGCCCGTGAGGTTCATGTTGGGAGGCGGCACACCTATGAAAGGCGCCTCCTCCTTCACCCAGTCGACCAGCAACGGATCATCTGCAGCAGCAGCAGCAGCAGCACAGGATCGCAGCAGGGCAGCGACAGCATCAGCATGTGCAAGACAGTGCCAGAATGCGTGGCACAAGTTCAGGAAGCACGGAAGTCACCCCACGCAGCTGCTGATGTGCAACTCGCTGCATGCTGCTGCGCCATTCACGCCTGCGCCATGCTGGTTGCTGACTGCCGCAGCTGGCTGCCGGGAAGACAACGACCATGATTGTTTACAGCACCAAACAGCTGACGTGGCAAACCGACAAACCGCTTCGCTGCTGCTCAACCACGCCGTTGCTGCTGCAGCTCAACCTCATGTAGCTTGCATGCTGCTCATGTAGCTTGCATGCTGTTGAATCGCCAGCAGCTGCAGTGCTGCTCACCCGGATCAGCTGGCAATGCGTACAGCTGCGACTCTATGAAGGGAAGGTTCAGATCACACTCCGGTGGTGGCGGCGGCTGCGCGTCAGGGTTTGTCCGCAGCCGCACACCCGTGTACAGCAGGATCGGCGTCCCGTCTGTGTCTATTGTAGCGCAGCCGCTGAAGCAGCCATCAGCGTCAAGCGACTTGGCTGTGGGCACCATCGCGTGTGGCAGGTGCTCCCAGTGGATGAGATCTGCGCTGACTGCATGGCCCCACACCAAGCCAAACGCCCACTCGCAACCCTCTGAGAGGTGCTGATAGAACCTGCACGGGTTTGCACATCCACAACCAGCACATCAACGTGAGACGCAAGGCTGTGCATCAACAAGCACAAGGCAGTGGCAGCTGTGAGATGCATAACTGTGTCTATGAGAGGTGGTACCATGGTAGGTTGGGGCAAGCAGTAGCAAGGTGCCTAGAAAGACAGCATGATCTTGCGTCCAGCACACTAACAAACAATAATGGCTGCCAAATGGGTGGTACCAGCTGTGTGTAAGCAACATTTGGCTGTAACACCTGCCTGACAAGAACAGCGCTGCAGTGCTAGTGCAAATGTGCGTCAGCTGCTGTGCTGCAATCACTGATCCAGCTACCTAGGTAGCTTTGGCTTGTCGCATTCACAACACAGCTGCACACTGCTTGCAGAACCAGCTGCTGTGCTGCTACAGCTGCAATGGTGCCTGCCGTGTTTATACGCCTCCTTAGGCAGCTGCTTTGGTGCAGCACATCAGGCGTGCCAGTTGCTGCAAGGTGCAGTTGCAGGAAGCTGACAGTAGGGTGCTGCTGTACGCCAAAAGCAGTGCTGATGTCAGCTGTACAAGGCCGGATCATGCCTGATCTACGGTGTGTTTGCTGCAAAGTGCTGATGCTTGCTGCCTGTGACCCGACAGCTGTCTCTGGTAGTTGAAAGCAGCAGCAGCACTCACAGGTGGTACTGTCCCTTGTACATGAAAGGGCCATTAGGGTCCTGCAGCAGCAACAGGCGCCAACATCGCTTTCACGTTAATTGTGAGCAGGAAATATGTGCGTCCTACCGCCTAAGCTGGCTGCTGCTGGCGCACTGTCATAGTCCAGGGCGCCCACCCCCAACCACTGGCGACTCACGTTCACCCAGCCTGCTGCCGGAGCTAAGTGGTATATGGGTTTGTCTTCGTGCTCTACCAGGGCCATTGCCAGGCCCCTCAGCACTTGAAACGAGTGCCAGCAGGGCTACGTCCGAACCAGCAGCAGCCTCAGCTGCCCCAAACGTCTTTGTTGGTTGTTGAGCACCCTGATGAAGCTTATTTAATTAGGAGCTGCAGTTCCAGCCTTGCTGCTTTGCCAAATCAGGCGCTCTTCTCAGGTATTCTGTACAGGACTCAACGCTCACTCGCCCCAAGAAGCAATGCACGCAGTTCCAATGGTAGATTAAAACGCATACGATGCACCTGCTGAGCCTTCTGGGCCATCTGGGCCCGCCAACCCAGTCTGCCGATACTTGTTGTCCAGGGTGCAGCCACAGGGCACTGTAAGGCAGCCACATTGACGAAAATCGGTGTTCAATCGACTCCAAACCACACAATATAGCACATCTGCTGCAATGCATCCATCATCTGCGCTCATTGAGGGGCTTTGTAGGTAAGCCACAACTTCACACTGAAGTGCACAAAGGCCACAAGAGCAGTGGGTTTTGCCAAGTGCACGCGGCTGGAATGCAGCCACACCTAGCTCGAGCTAGAGGTGCTGTCTCAATGTCTGCGGTCACACTGCTGCACCAGAAGCAGCCAGTGATGAGAATGTTGTTGGCAGCATGGATTGAAACCAAGCTGGAGGTTTAATGGTTCTCTCCATGAGCAGTAACATCACTGAGTCAACGCCCGGAGCCAGCTCTGTAGCTGCATTTGCAAGTCACAAGGCAACGAACCAACCGACAGTTGGTGCCTGGATGAACGCATTTGGTGCCTAGAACAACTCAAATGCTGCACTTTGTACTAACACGCACGGTTGAAAAGCCTGCCTGGCTGTGACAGCACAGCAGATGCTTCCTGGAGGTCTGACTGACTCTGTAAGCATTGCATGCAAGAGCAGCCTAGCAGGCAGCTTTGTGACGCACTTCAACTTTCAGTACCAAGAAGAAGCGCAGATGGGACAGCATGAAGGCAAAATGTGTGCGTCAATGTTTGAGACCAGCCGCAGCACAGCGAGCCACCGTTGCAAGGGAAGCTGCCAGTGCCGCCTCCATCATGAACTGCTGGCAACATAGATTTACGAGGGTTGCTCGGCAGCCCCCTTTGCCCCTCTTCTCGTGTATCGTGTGCTGCCCTGCTGCTGCTGCTGCTGCCGCGTTCCAGTCTTCTTGCAGAGCTTGAATGCTGCGGGGAACACGTGTCGCTGCGCTGAGTCGTGTACTCGGGGTACCTTGCCCCTGGGTTATGCTGAGTTCTGGGCCCCAGGCACATGCAGCATGTAGCACTGTAACACTGCAGTGGCTCAGCTGAGTGCTGGTACAATCACCAGCTGCAACACATCCTGAATTCAGTTCCAAATGCTTACGGTAGCTTGCTGCACAGTGCAGCCAGCATAGCCCAGCGTGTTTGACCAGCTCTTGCTCCATGGTGCTTTGATGTCTGGCAGTTGATCATGATGGCGCCTGGCACCGATTGCTTGCTGTTACATATGTGCGCACGTGTGGAGCATTACAGAGGGTAGAGCCAGCATTGCTTACAGATACCAATGCAGCTTTGCATGAGGGAGGCCACGTGACTGTGCTTTGCTTTTTTGACTAAGGGTGTTACAGCATGTGTTTCGTCCCTGGCAGCTGCTGGCTCACGGGCAATGTGGGCCATGCGCTCCCGCTGCGCTGACCACCACATCACGGGGCTTGGCTTGCAGGTGCACCTGTTCAACTCACTGGTCTCGCCAATCTTGAGCTACTGCTCAGAAGTGTGGGCCCCTGCACTGCTTCATAGCTGCGGAAGTGGGCCGCAGGGCGTTGCCAAGGCGCTTAGCAATGACATGCAAGTGGTGCAGTGCATGTTTTTGCGTATGTTGGCTGGGCGTGTTCGCAAGTCTACTTACAGGCAGCTGCTGTTGCGTGAATTTGGCTGCAGACCCCTGATCAGTGGTTGGTTCACAGCTTGCTGGGACCTGTGGGACCGGGTGGTCTCACGGCCGCCTAGTGACTGGTTGTTTTTAGCAATGCAGGAGAACAGAGACCTCAGTATGCGCACCTACCCAAGCAGCGCTGATCAGGGTAGGCAAAAGTCCTTGTGGTTCTGGCAGTTTAGGTCCCTTGTGCGCACGTTGCATACCCGTACGGGCACGTTGGGCGACATACCTGATGCACTGGTTGGTCTGCACTGCCTTGAGGAGTCTGATATGCGCTGTGTGCATGAGGCTTTTCAGTCTTGGTTGTATCAGCAGTGGCATGATTTACCCACCGATCCTAGAGTTGCTGGTTCTGATACTGTCATGCATTCTACGTACGAGAGCTGGTTTGCATGCACATCATTTGATGATCTGGACATGACAAAGCCGTCTAGCTGGTGTCCAGACTATGTGCACAACACTGCTGGCCTCAACAAAGTACACCTGTCGTCACTGATGCGTTTTCGTCTGGGTGCACGTGACTTGCGCGTGGCTACTGGTCGGTGGGAGAGGGCTGGCAACTCCTTGCTACCTAGACATCAGCGGCTTTGCACCCGATGCACTGCTGGCCAGGTTGAGGATGAGTTCCACGTGGTATTTGATTGTGCTGCTTACGAGCTAGTCCGGGAGCGTTTCTGGTGTCTGTTTGATGAGTTCGGTGGTTGGCAGAACCCAAGTGCCTTAGCAAACCCCCGCGGGCGATGTCTGGCAGACTTTATGCGGCAAAGACAGAGTAAGGTTGCTGCTTTCATATACAGTTGCTTACTGGTACGTAGCGATCCACAGTTGGCACATTTGTTGCTTTCCAGTGATGGCATTACTAGTAGTGCTTCTGAAGTTACTGATTCTCTGGGTTCTGAGCTCTCTGAGCTTGTTGAGGTTGCGGTTTCTTCCGGTTGATGGTCTTCTTTTGAGTTTTGTGGACCCATGAGCCTTGTTTGGCTCCTTTGCGGGTGGGCCAGTGGCCCTACTTTGGTAATTCGGTACTTCGCTAAAATTGTGGCTGGGTTGACTCAACCCTTCAGAAGTGCTGCTTATGACATATGTACAGCGTACTGTCTGGTCAACACAGATTCCTGATGCATCCTTCTTATTCCTGCAAGCTGCCTTGTCTGTCTGAGGGTTTTGTTTTGGCTTGGAGGTGGGATGGCGGAAATACTTGAGGCAGAGAATGCCTGCATGCCGCACTGTGCCCTGTTGGACACAGAACCTCTTGCCAAGGACAGGGTAAGCGACTACCTTGGTGGCATTGACCCTCTGGCTGCCCCTGGTCCTTGCAGTGATAGCAAGCATGCAAGCAATCTGACGTCATATGCCACATTGTGGCCAACTATGTACATATGTTTGACACTCCTCACCATCAAGTTAACCCTGTGCTGCGACAGGTGACAGCCACGTAAAGAAGCCATGTTGTGCAATTTTAGCAAGCAGCGCACAAAAACCTTGCCTTTCCATGCTAGAGTGCTGCTGCTTCACAACCTAACCGGAAAACGAAGCAAGGAAAAGCAGAGTCACCCCTCTCGGTGTCACCATGCGGTTTCACCGTGTATAGCTGATTCACTTGTGAAGGCTTGGAATGTCACAAGCAGCAGCAACCTAACCCAACATAAAAGCAGAGTCATTCGGCCCCCTTGGAATGTGCGCGATACATGCAAACATTTTTCAGCAGTGCTCCCTCCTCCTTCCGTCCCGGTGGGGCGCGGGGCCAATGGCGTTGATGCTATGGCTTGAATGAGTAATATGATGATGATGATGATGATGATGATGATGATGATGATGATGATGATGATGATGATGATGATGATGATGATGATGATGATGATGATGATGATGATGATGATGATGATGATGATGATGATGATGATGATGATGATGATGATGATGATGATGATGATGATGATGATGATGATGATGATGAGTCACCCCTCTCCTCCCTCACCCATTCAAAGCTGCATTGGCATCTGTAAACATTGCTGGCTCCACCTACTGTATTGTTCCGCTGCATGCGACGCACAGTTGTGCAGCTGTGCATTTTGATGGACCCATCACAGTTGAGGCTGCAATGGTAAGTCATGGTGGTGACCATGCTGGGGTCTGCGCCGCTGCACAAACAAGCTTGCAGCAGCCGCTTCCTGCACTCCATGTTCACATCATAAACTTTGAGCATGCCCCATCCATGTGACTCAGCCTGTCCAAGCCTACCAGAGGCAGTCACTGTCTATCAAAAGCAGTCACTGCTAAGCAGTACTGGCAGCCTCATGATCTGATCAGGCTGTCTGCAACCGACACAGTTGTTGCACAGGTGTTGAGAGAAGGCACAATGCTCTAGCGCAGGACGACTCCTATGGCATGATGCTGCTCACTAAAGCAGCATGCGCCCGGTTGCAGCAAGTGGCAACCAGGCAGTCAGAGCGCTGCAGCCAATGTTTTGTGCAAACTGGTACAGCGCTGTATACGCTGGTTTTTGAGTTGCTGTCGTGCTGCCATCAAGCTGATAGTGAAAGAACGAGTTTTACACGGCTCCTGGGCTCCAGGTATATGCAGAGCTGCGTACCTCAAGCAATGCTGGACCAGGAAACTCCTCCCAAGTTCTCTTGGTGCCTCAAGTGGGCTGCCATGCAGGCACTCATTCCTGATAGTACTGTCAGTGACATGTGCATGCAGTCACATCTTCAAAATTAGATGGGTAACTTCGCCCGTTTGGGGAGCCAATGACAGGCTCATTGGGCAAGTCACTGCTGCTGCGTTAGAGTGCTGCTGCTGCTTCACTGCACCCCATGGGGGCGAGGCGGCCTGCCAGGCAGGAGGCCGCCTCGCAGTGTGTGGCACAATGATCTGCAGTACAGCACTAGTATGTTACACGGCGACATGCATGAGGATATCAAATACCAAATACCAAAGTAGGGCTACAGGCCCTGATCAGGCCCACCAACTAAGGAGCCAACCAAGGCTCATGGCGTCCCACAACATCAAAGAAAACACCATCAAACCTGACAACTTACAGATCAAGGCACAATGCCAGCATATAAGCAGGAGTGCGCTGAGTAAAGCATCCCGTCAGCCCACATGCAAAGCTGACTTCATTTCATGAACTTCAGGCTGATTAATTCACCCATGGCGACTGCGTGCCCTTTCTTTGGAGGTTGGTGATTAACACCCTGGCATCTTAGTGAGGTTGACGAACGTCTAATGGATACTGTTTTGTGGGTCATGCTGCCCAAGCACCCCAGACGGAACCGTGCGTGGTGTTGTTCAGCTGGTGACCTGCGACGAGGTGTCCGGCGAGTGACTTCGCGCGTGATTTGCTGATAGCAACGAGTCAGACTTCGCATATAACAGGCGATGTTACTGCTGACGGTGACTGCAGGTGCTTGAGCTGCAGACCATGTCCAGAAGTCTCACCAGTATGCAACAGGAAGTGAACCAGGGTCGCCACAGCAAGCAGGTGAAACCAAGCATGCCCAGCTTTGACACATGACACACTTTCACCACAGGGTAAGGCCAAGCTCCAGAACAAGCTGCCTGCCAAGCACGTAACACGGGGTTGTGCAGCCTGCCTGTGTTACCCCGGTCCTGGTCGAAGCGCCAGTGACAAACCCCGCATATCAACACGCAGTTGCTGTGCAGCACGAAATATTGCTTGAAGCGTATCACGGGTATCTACAACCTCGTTTGCTGGATCGTCGAACACACCACTCACCACCATCAAATTCACCTGGGGGTGAGACATGCACTCACAGCCTGTAAAAGCCAAAGCCGGCTAACTGGTTGTTTACACACCTGCAACGCACTCCCAGCGACCAGTGAGCGCATAGTGCGACAAGGTCAACTGCTGGCTGTCTGGAGACGTAGCCAGCGGTGATCAGGAGGCAAGAATACCAAGGAATAAGTGTTAACTATAACAGCAGCACGCATCTGTGCAAA
This sequence comes from Scenedesmus sp. NREL 46B-D3, assembly GCA_014080715.1. NCBI lineage: Eukaryota > Viridiplantae > Chlorophyta > Chlorophyceae > Sphaeropleales > Scenedesmaceae > Scenedesmus > Scenedesmus sp. NREL 46B-D3. Next base: position 183,903 of record JACERP010000079.1, on the reverse strand, counting down.
GCTGGGCGCACGAGTTAGACAGTTGGCAGTGCAGCGAGGGAAAGGGGCGCGAGGGAGGGGTAGAGCAGCGGTTCGACCACTTACAAATATCTGGATAAAAATTAACCCGTGAGATCAGCGGCCACCTAACCAGCAGCAGGCCAGGGACGCAGGAGTGTCACGGCCACAGTCAGAGGGCGCTACACTGCTAGCTCTGCCTCCTGGTTGCCGGATCCGCTTGCCGACAGGGCCGGATCTCACAAAAGAATGTTTACAGCGTTATCAGTTACAGCGTCCGCAAGCCTTGACGGCAATCGCGGCAGGTTGGACTCAACCTGAGGGTTGTTTGTTTGTGGCTGCTTCTTGTGCAGGTGCCTTCACGGGGCGCTGGTCGGTCCGCCACCTGCTGTGATTGAGGCGCGGCAATGAGGGGCGCACTGGTGACTGTCTTGCTAGCAGCCAGCCTGGTGCTGCACGCAGTGGCGCGTGCAGAGTGAGTAGTACGCAGGGCAGCCAGCTGCCCAGCAATAGTTCTCAGCGAGGTTTATTACCTTTAGCATGTTGCAAGTGCGACTTATGCGCATGCTGGCCACGCAGGCGCGTTGTGTGGTGCTCCTGCTGACAGTGACCTGCCCAGCAATGCTGGTCCCCTGTGCTGCTGCGCTTATCGTTGCACCCCATCTGTTGCCACTCACCTGCTGCATGCATGCTTTTGGTTCCAAACATGCAGCCTGGAGATGGTGCAGCCCGTCCCTGACGTGGCGGGTGCTCAATCCACAGGCAGGCAGCTGCTGCAAGATGCAGGCAGCTATGGAGGTTATGGCTACGGCTACTATGGCTACAGCCAGTACGGCTATGGCTATGGAGGCAACGGCCGCCGCCGCCTGATGGAGTCCGGTGGCTATGGGTCAGCCGGGTATGGTTACGGTGACTATGGTTATGGCGGTTACGGTTACGGTTATGGTAGGCGCCTCATTGAGGAGCAACTGCTGCTGGAGCCAGCAGACCTTCTGCTTGAGTACGCTGAGCAGCAGCAGACAGCAGCATCAGGGGCACAGCAGCTGGATGAGGAGCAGCAGCATCAGGGGCTTTCAGCAGCGGCAGCGGCTGCTATCCAGCACGCACACCGCAAGCCCTCCAGGTGGAACGTGCCGGCTGGCAGTGCTACTGCCGTTACGATATGGACTTCAACACATGGGCTATGGCTGAGGAGACATGCAAGCAGGCCCTGTACAAGCGCTGCAAGGTGATGGCTGCATACACATTGCCACTGCAGCGTCGACCCAGCCAGAAGCAGCCAGACACCGCTGCATGTGGTGCTCAAGCAACAGCAGGGCCCAGCAATGAACGTGTTGCACCTGCTGTGACAAATGCAGCCACGGACAGCAGGAGGAGGTAACATTCCATGGGCACACTTCACCGGTTGAGCAGACAGCAGCCGGATTTTGCCAGCTACTTTGCGCACGGCGAAAGTGGCGCGTGTCTGTCGCGCACTCGCCCTGACCTGCGTCACATGCAACCACGCCGTACCATCACACATGTCCTGCAAGCAACAAACTGCAAGTCAGCAAGTACATGTGCCACTCTTGCTTCTCAACCTGCTTGCATTGCTCGCCTCTAGCACGCTTTTTTGCACACCAAACAAACTTGCCGGCTGTTTTCTCTGTTTTTTCTTCTGCTGCTGTTGCTGCTGCTGCAGACCGAGCCTGGCTTGCCGTGCGAGTGGCTGGATAAGCTGTATGCACCTATGAAGGGCCCTGCCCACAGCCTCCCTCACGAGCAGGACATCTCTGCCTTCCTCCATGAGGACTGCACGCCGCAGCCGCCCTGCGCATGCGCGGGCCTCAAGCTGGACGGCAGCGATGCAGGTGCAAGCAGGCTCCCAGATCACACAGCAGCAGCAGCGACAGCTGCAGTGAACTAGTTGTGTGCAGTGGCTCCTGGCCACGCAACAGCAAAAGCAGTATGGAGAGGGTGGGGAATCGTTGCTTCAGCAGCGGGCGCACTGCAACGCCAGCAACCTGCTTGCAGCTGGGGTCCTCACGTGTTGCAGGCACGCCCATAACTTGCTGTCGAAGCAGCAGCAGCAACCGCAGCTGTAAGACAAGTGACAGTTTTTAGCATCTGGCTTTGGATGCACGGACATGTTCCACTTGGTACGCCCTGACCTTACACAGGACACCAGCGATGCTACTCAGCAGCGGCCCTCATATACTCTGAGACAACCGGGCCGCTGCTGAACATGAAGTACAGTGCATCGGCAGCTGAACAGCAGCCAATACAACGAGGCATGCCAGCTACAGTGCAGTGGCTGCTGATATGTGCAGTAGGAGCCAGTATGCCTAACAGTAGGCCAGCAGTCCTGCCTGCCTTCCACTTGCTCAACTAATTCAGACACTGCCCTGGCACTACTGCTGCCAATGCTGCCGATGTTGCTGTTGTGTCTTGCTGCCCTGTGCGTGCACTGCCTGTTCCACTGCACTTTCCTGCAGTACCTGCAACAGTCGCCTGCTGCAGAGACCTCCGCGTGGCCTGCAAGACCCCCTTCAGCGGCCTCGCCTGCAAGAAGGTAGCAGGCTTCTGCTCTGATGATGAGGTCAGCCCGGTGATCGCAGCATGGGTGAGCCATGCGCTGCACCGTGCTGACTGCTCAGCGTACCAGGGCGGCCGTACCAGTTCACGCCCCTGGAACACATGACAGCCACCGCAGCAGCAGCCGAGCAGCAGCTGCAGGACCTGGTCGACAGCAACTCAGCTGAGCCCGACCTCCTGCAACAGGCGCTCAGCATGCAGCAGCAGCAGCAGCAGCAATCTGCAGCCGCTGCCGCTGCAGCACACACCGGTGTGGCCAATCGCTTTGGCGCAACCATATGGGCTGCTGTTGCAGCTGGTGCAGTGTGCGTGGCTGTTGTGGCATCCTGTTCTCGCTGAGGCATGAGGAGCAGCACGAGTTTGGAGATGAAGATGACGAGGACCACATGTTGCACAACAACAGCAGCCAGCGCCCACTGAACTTCACAACGCTGGATGCGCGCCCGTCCGGCGAGGGGTGCGTGGCGAGCCAAAGTGCAGCTGATCTGTCAGGCCTGCCTCATGTTGTTCAGTGAGCAGGTTGAGCTCTTCGGGCAGTGTGAGGGAGCCGCTGCTGCCACACAACACCCAGGGCATGAACAGGTGCGAGCCAGGGCCCACGAGTGGGATCGGTACTCGTTACGCTCGAAGTTCACCATGATTGACGAGGTGTGGATGATACTAACCAGTGGGCTGCTGCGTGGTTGGTGCATGATGCATTCTGTGCCTCTTGACCGGTGTTACAGAGCCTAGCTAGACAAGCATACAGCAGCATTGCTCAACATACGGCTGCTGCTGCTGCCGTCGCTACGGCAGGTGCATGTCGAAGGCATCTGGCATGGCCTCCACTGGGTCTTGCGGAGACCTCTCGCTGCTGCGCTCTTGCAGCCAGGCCAGCCTGGACACGATGTCGTAATCACGCCAGCTGATGACCCACTCCCGTGGTCACATGCTCCACATGTGACATGGTGACGAGTCGGCCTTCTCTTCTTGGCAACAGGCGGAGGAGCGGTGCGACAGTTTGCATCTGGGTGCACAGAGTGTCGCAGGCCGCTGACAGCAGTTGCGGCAAGTCAGCTGGCTGGCATGATGACTATGTGGTGTGGGAGGAAAGAAACACGTCTTGCACAGCTGATCTAACCAGTGCCTGACAGGCAGCTGCAATTGAGGGGATGCAGCAGCATCATGTCGTGAAGTGCCACACGCGCACTAGGCTCCTGGCGCACACCACATATTTCAAATGTGTCTGGAAACATCCATGCTTCTTTTAGGGCGGGGCAGTAGATTGGCCAGCTGCGGGGTCTGTGTCTGGCTGTTCGCTTGTGGGGACGCAATTAAGAGCTGATTTCGGAAAATGCGTATTCATCAGCATGCGAGCTGTCTGGTCTGGTGTCAAAAGGCGTGCTGCACTGACCCAAGCGCGCTTTGTTGTGCCAACACTTGCAGCCTGCAGTTCTGAGTTTGGGTTGGAAAGCTGTCAACGGGTTTGCATGATCATGTGTGTGCTTGTGGGAGGGAAGTTGAAGGTGCAAGCTGATGCCTGAACCTTATGTTGCCAAGTTGAAAGTGTCACCTCAGAATCAACAGCAGGCTTGCCACAAGGCATTTCCATACATGTTCCCGGGCTTGGCTGCTGCAGTTGCGAGCGTAAAGCGGAGCAGTTTGGATGGATCCTCTTGAGAACTGGGGCACCGGCGGTGTGCCTTTGTCTGCTTGCCCTTGTGACCCAACGACAAGTGGAAGCGTTGGTCGGTTACACGGCTCAGCATTCAACTGCCAGTTGAGTCACGTCTTTTGTCAGGACACACTGTGGTGTGACGAGTTTCTGGCACAATCCCATTGGGGGACGCCAGTCTTCCCGCTGTCTCTGCACTCCTTCAAGGCTTGCAATGTAACAGGGTTGCAGATCATGCACGCCCTGGTTGCCATTATAGACACTGTTGCATGCATAGCGTCCGCATAATCCCTGTTCATTCACAATGTGCAACCAACTTGTACAGCAGTGTGCATCTTGTTATATGCCCATGTGCCTCGTTGTTGGTAGCTGACCCCATGTCCCTCTGTGACTGTTGCTGCATGTCTGCAACTTGTGCGGCACAGTCTGGTATCGCAGTTGGTTGGTGTGTGTGCAGCAGCCTGCTGTTCCTTAGCCAGGGCTGCCCCTGCTCCCTGGCACTCACGCTGAGCAATGTTGAGACCACTAGTTGCAGCGCTGTTCAAACGCTGTATCGTGTGGCTGTGCTGGACGGCGCTGTAACCCACTTGTGCTACTGTGCGTCTGCCGTCGTTGATATATGTAATGGAGTTGGCAATGGGGTGGTGGGGGAAACGAGTTTATTTGCCGTTGGATCGTCAGACTGCCAAAAGATGAGACAATTGCATAGGCTATGGTCTGCTGCATCACCAAGGACAGCAGTCTAGCCATTGCAGGCAGGAAGGTTTGTACTGCCAGCACAAGTCAGTCACAGGGCAACTGCTTGTGTCGCGGCACCATCAATGGCACAGGTTGCAGAACCGCAGACCGTGCAGTACAAGTATAGTTGCGACACGTGACAGCCTGGCAAACCCAACGCAGTGTTGGGTGGAACAGTAACCCATCAGCACAAAGGACCAGCATGAAGCATACGCAGAGGAGCAACGACAGCAGCAGTGCACCGGCCATTGCAGACAGCGCTGTTGTGCTCGTCCTAAGGTTGGCTCAGATCATTTAGAAGGTGGTCAGAACCACACACAAGTCACTACTAGGAGAGCGGCTCTCCTCCGGCCCTTTTGATCACACTCCCTAGCCGCCCAGCTTAGCAGCTGTCATGCCATGGCACTTAGTCCAGCAGTCATTTGAACTGCAAGTAGGTGCAAGGCGACTGCATGATGGGCAAGTGCTGATGAGTTCAAGCACAGCTGTGCAAGGACACCGCACCACAGCATACACCTCTGCGGCCACAGCCGACAGCATCGGCATGCATGATTGTGGCGCTGCAAAGCAGGTGCTGTTTCAATCTCCAAAAGAACATGGCAGCCGTGTCCTGCGGAGGTGCCCACGGCCCTGCCGGTATGCACGAGAGTACAGGCACAACAGCTGAGACAGCAACAGCACTGTGATTGACCGCCTAGGGAAGCAACGCAAGGACTGCACACACCAGCAGCACCTGGCCACGCGGTCACACTGCATGCTGTGCAGCATGTACATACACTGCGGCGTCAATTGAACTGCCGGCAAGCATTCAGTGAACAAGGCTTTGGGAGCTGCTGCATGACGCAGCTTGTTGCAGCACTGCTGCAGCTGGCGCTGCAGAGAAACAGCACCGGCCCATGCAGCACACAGCGTTGGCAGCAGCTGCGAGCATCAACAACACTGCAGGTTGCAAAACTCAAACACATCCATGCACACAAAGCTGCCGAGCCAGCACCAGAGCGGCTGAGCAGCATCAGCCCTGCTGAAACCATGTCGATATGAAGCAACTACAGACAGCAGCTGTGCGCGTGAATATCCTGGCACCATCAAGTTGGGAGGGCACAGTCAGCCTCACCACTGCTGCTGCTGCTGCTGCTGCTGCCGAATGTATCCTGCTGTAGGGCTATAGCCAAAGGCAATATGCAGCTCAAACTGCTGCGAAATGCAACCAACCCTCGTGCTGTCACCAGAGTAGTCCACTCTACGCTGCAAAAGCAGCCCGCAAGCTTGCCGCTGGGCTGCTACAGAAGCATACGCTGCTGCTGCTGTTGCTGCTGCTGCAATGACCGCAGTCTATTTACCTGCAGTTGAGCCAATGCCGATGCCGGGCTCTGCACAGCCATCACACATAACACCACACCAAAAAGCAAACTATGCAACACACCACAAAGCGTTGATTTAGCTGCTGGCCGCCGCCGCGGACGCTGCTTATTCTCCTGCTGTGAAGCCAAAGCCAAACTTGTAGTTCGTGTGAGCATGGTCCAGCTCAGCGCTGAGCAGGAAGTTGATACCGGGAGCAAAGCGCTCCATGATGTAGCAGCTGACAACACCTGCAGCGACAAATGACAAGTGAACAACACATGGCTGACAGTGAGACATGGCGCAATCGGGTCTGGCAAACAACATCATGCCCATGCATCCTGCATCAGGATGTACCAGCTGACACCAGTGCAGGTGTAAATACCGATGCCAAAAGTGCAGGACGGCACAACAGTGCTACACTGCGAGAAGCCACCAACTTCCGGAGGGGCAGGCAGCAGGAGGTTTGGGTTTTTTGCACAACCCTGCAAGTTGCAGCAGCCTGTGGGATGAATGGTGCAGCGGACACGGTCCTTCTGGCCTGCAGACCAGCCACCCACCTGCGCTGTCAACCTTGCCCTGCAGGCGAGCCTGCCGCAGCGTGACGTCGTAGCCGACCGTTGCCGTCGCTTCCCTGCTGGCCCAGTGGTACAGCAGGTCGGTTGCAAGCGTGACCTGCGGCATACGAGGCGTTGCAGCAGCGACAGCATGTCACTGACAACACGATGACTGTCAGTCGCAGAGCAGCGAGGCAGTGGCCAGTGGCACCTGCGTTCTCGGCATGCAAACCACCCAGTGCCATGTACGCTGCCGGCCCCATTACACAGAGCATACACACACGCATGGTCAGTGACCTTGTTCACCTACTGCACTGACAGCAAGACCCAACATTGCCTTTCGCAGGAGCTCCTGAACCACCACAGGTTGTCAGCACACACAAGCTGGCCCCCACTTTGGCAAGACAAGAATTGGCATGCACACCCACCCCGCCATCAACTTCGTGTTGGGACTGTGCCAAGATGACGCCTGTTGCAGGAGCCGCAACAGGCGTCATCTTTGCACAGTCCAAACACAAGGTCGATGGCGGGGTGAGTGTGCATGCCAATTGTTGTCTTGCCAAAGCCTCCTGTCACCACCACTGTGCGGCCCACAACCTTTGCCCCGCACCATGCAGTGCACAAGCCCAAGCACGCACCTTGTCGGTGACCTTGTGCGCGTACTGCGCCGACAGGATGCCTGTTGTCGCCACCTGGCAGGTGGCGATGTGCTGCTCCCCGCTGTGCCGCAGCGCCACGCCCAGCCCGCTGCGCAGCTGCCCGCCCAGCCAGAAGAACTCGCCGCCCGCCGACAGCGAAGGAGTGATCGACTGGAAGTAGTTGAGGCCTGCGTGGGCACGCGGTTGTGGAGGGCAGCGCTCACAGCACTGTGGAGGCGACCGGGTTTGGCGCGACGTGTGGGGGCACACGCTGAGGATGGCGGCGCTGCCCACCAGACGTGACCGCGAGCCCTTCAACAGAACGGATGGAGCAACACAACGACCAAATGCATGCTACTAGTATGTCAACTGCGCGTTGCTCGTACTGCATAGCATAGGACTGATATGAGTAGTGCTACGGGTTACTCCAGGAACTGCAGAGTGCGGAGCTGGGCCGGCCCATCCAAGTCCCTGCCGTGCTGCCATGCACCAGCTGGCCCACAACACACTCCGCCGCAGAAGCTAGCCTTCCCAAGCAGCCCGCGCCACTGACCGCCTGCATGAGAGCCGCCCGCTCACTCACCCAGGAACTGCGGGGTGCCCAGCTTGACCTGGCCGTTCCAGTCCTTGCCCTTGATGTCGATGTCGCCCATCAGCTGGCTCTGGCCTGCCTCGTTGCTCAGCTGCATGTTCACGCGGCTGCTCAGCCAGTCGGCAAAGTCGTACCTGCAGCAGAGCGGACGGCAGACACCACACCACTGAACTGTCAAATCGCCAGCGCTGCTGCAACATCAGCGCACGGTAGCATCTCTGCCGATACTTGATGCTGCTGCTGCTGCTGCTGCCACCGGTGCCGTCGTCAGGCTATGTTGCTGATGAAGCTGCAGTTGCACCTGCAGCTGCCAGCAACTCTGGTTACCTTGCAGCTGTAGCTGTCAGCAGATGTGACAAATGCAAGCCACAGCTTGGTGTGTTGTGTGTGCCTGGCCCCTTTGCTGCTGCTGTTGTAGGTGCTGTACCAGCAATTTCTACTGCTGCTGCTGCTGCTGCTGCTGCTGCTGCCCCTGCCCATTTCCTGTGTCGCCTGCCTAACAGCCAGCCTCTGCTGCTGCCACCACGCCTGCTGCGGCTGCTGCTGCTTTCTTAGCCCAGTACTCTGCCTGACAGCCTGCCTCTGTAACACTGCTGCTGCCCCAATGCTTGCTGCTGATGCTGCTGCACTAGCTGTGGGTGCTGTACCTGCTGCTGATACTGCTGTACCAGCAGCAGCTGCTGCCACCCCCACTCACTTGAGCCTGCCTGACAGCCTGCCGTCTGTGGTGATGCGGCCAAGCGCAAAGTGCTGCCAGCAGCAGCAGCAGCGAGATGCAGGGTGCGTCAGGCACACGGTGTTGCGATGTATAGACTGCGGACACTCAAGAGCTGTGCAGCACTCTCCACACAACAAGGGCCTCATAGATCAAGGTTAATGTGACGCTGTGTTGAAGCAGACCATGCAGTCCCCTGCGATTCTTATGGCTGCAGCTGCACACCCTGCGCCTTGCCTGATCAAATGCTGTTCTGAGTCAGCACGAGAGGAAGAAGGCGAAGAAGGCGAATAAGGATCAGCGACGCAACTGCTACAAGACTTGCTAACAAGGGTCAGCCAGGTGGCTGCAGCCGTTGCTCTTCACTCACCCCCTTTTCACTGATGAGGTTTGCGCCAAACTCGTATGTTCCCACCGGCACCTTGAGCATCTGCTTGCTGCCAGTGGCTGCACCAGGCAGCTCAAGGTTGCCCATGAACAGGCTACAGCAGCAGCAGCAGCAGCAGCAGCGTTAAAAAAAGCATGAGCAGCAGGCGCATCCAGCACACATTCTCATGGCGCCGAGACCCAGACTTGGAGCAGCCTGCGGGGGGTCCACGCCAAACGGCCCATGATGACAGCCTGGAAGCTGCTGCTGCTGCTGCTGGCTGCTGCTGCTGCTGCTGCTGCTGCTGCTGGTAAGCTACACCACCTGCAGGTATCTTGTCAGCCTGCCCGTGCTACTGCCCAGTCACCTGTACACACAAGACTAAGCGGCAAGCCACCTGCTCGTACTGCTCGTGCTGCTGCTGTTGCATGTGCCAGCCTGCTGCTGCTGAGGTCTCACACACACACACACACACACACCTGTGTGTGAGGAAGAAGTTTTGGTTGAGCGGCCGAGTGATTTCAAAGCGCAGGCCCTCAAAGACATCTGGCTTCAGCGCCACTGCAAGCAGCAGCAGCAGGACACACGTGATGTCAATGAACAGCGATGCATGTCCAAGCCGCGGTCGGCTTGCCGTGTTTCCTGCTAGTGGGATACGCGTCTGCAAGTGAGCACAATGCACACCCATACGATTGCAATTGACATCTCTTGCCTGCTGTTGCCTGACGCTGTTTGCATGTACAGCATATTGCTCAGCTGCTAACTGCCAGTGTAGCTAATTGGGTGTCTTGCATTCATACTGCTGCTCTCTGAACACCTGCTGTGCTGTGCATGTGCAACGGCCATGCAGCCAGGTCACTGACAATGCAGTAAACTCAAGTGGTGTGGGGCGGGGTGTATTGACATTTGTCATTGCCCGCTGCCACTGCGGCCTGTCTGTGCCCGCTGCCACTGCGGCTTGTCTGTGCTGCAACAGAAGCCAACAGCAGCCCTTGCTGACAAAACTACAACAGCTGCCGCTTGTTGCACTCAGGTCTATCGGCGTGCTGGCATGCGCCACTCACTCATCACTTCTCTCTGTATGTCCTCATATCTCACAGGTGCTGGCAGGTTGAGGTAGTCTGTCCTTCGCTCCTACAGGGGGCAGAGTGATGCCAGATGGTGCAGGCTACACTCAACAGACTGCAGTACGTATGCAGCTGCTTTGCCATCCCCAGCAGTAGCAGCTGCTGCCTTGAGCCCAGGCTGCCGTTGAATACGCACTTAATGGCTGGAGTAAAAATACATTATGCTATTACATCGCTTATGATTGCAAATGCATGATGCTTGCGCTCTATGAAGAAGCAGCTGACCTCTTTGAGATCTTTGAGAGCTTGCTGCACCACGGGCGACGTCCCCTTCGAGAAGTTCGGCATAGGGGGCGGAGCCGTGTCCGCCTTGCTACTAGTGATGCCCATTATGCCTGCTGCTGCTCAGTGTGCGTGACACTTCAATACGCCGGTTTCGCAGTAGCACGAACACGGCCACGCTCGCAGCAAACGCTACATTCAATGTGCAATACTACGATGCCGAAAGTGCACGCTCGGCCTGCATGCAGCCTACTTGCGGGAAATGACACCGCCCACCAGGGCTTTGCTTGCAGCAGAACAGCTGCCTAGGCCAAGTGGTTCGTACGATTCCATCGCATGATGAGTGCTTGGATGGACAAAGATTCTTGTTCTTCCTGCCCGTGACGCTGTTGCTAGAGGCTTATTGTCCTGAAGGTGATTGCTGCTGGTCTGGGCTGCAGCTGACGAACAAGATAGATTATTTTTTTTCGGTCACGCAGTTTCAGCTTTCAAAAGCAGCTGATCGTAATAGCAGTAGCTCGGCAATCAAAATTTGCAGCGCATTGCTCAGGACGGACTGCAGCTGGCTAGCATAAGCCCATTGGTTACATTGATAGACATATGGTGGCTTTACCGCAGTTAAATCACTGGAGTGTGCTTCAGGGGTGCACAGCGGCACAGCAGCCATCCACCACCAGTGTTTCGGCCACCCGGCAGTCACTGTCATTGTATGCCAGGCCTTTGGCGCACCAAACTCAGCTTTGTGTGCTTCAGCGACTTTTTGGTGTTTGCCGAGCGTTCAATGCCTTGACGGATTGCACTGTTACTGTCGTGGTGTGCAGGCCTCTCGAGTCGAAAAGGGCACACCCGGGCAGGACAGCAGCCAACAGCAGCTATGCAGAGCTCTTTCTTGGGCAGTGGTCTGCGCAGCAGCACGCAGCGGTGCTGCGTGCCCAGCCGTGTGAGCCCAGTGGCCAGCACTGTTGTGGCCCACTATGGAGGCCGCGCCAACCTGGGAGGTGGCAAGGCATGGGAGCGAACCGAGACCAATCAGAACGGCAAGCCCGTGAAGGTTAAGATGCACGTGAAGAAGGGTGACATTGTGCAGGTGCGTCAGCAGCCTGAGCGCTGGTGCTGCTGCTGTTGGTTGGAGCAGCAATTGTTCAGCAAGCAGGCAGGACGACAGACTGTGTCAGCTTGACGCAGCCTTTGTGTGCAGCTTCAGCAACCGTAGTGGTGGCTGTGTCAGAGCAATAGTGCTGCTTGAAAGTCCTTTGCCCCTGCTCGCCAGCCTCCTGCTGTGGCATTGATGATGGCAGCAGCCGCGGCGTTGCTTGCTAGCAGGCAGCAATGGCAGCGACAGTCGAGCCGCCGGGGAGGTGTGTGGAGGGGCGGCCTAGCCTACTGCAGCAGCAGCTGTGACTTGATGGCAGCGCTGCCCACAGCTTAGGTGAATAGGCTGTGAAGGACGGGTGCAGTCCCAGCACGCAGGGATGGGATGGTTATGTGGTTAACAGTTGAAACACCACAGCAGTGTTGATGTGCACTGGGCTGCCCTGTGTTGAAGCCTTCTTTTACTATCAGTGCTGCTGCTGCTGCTGCTGCTGCTGCTGCTGCTGCTGCTGCTGCTGCCAGGTCATCAGCGGCAAGGACAAGGGCACAGTTGCAGAGGTGGAGAAGGTCATCGCCACACGCGGCATGGTTGTTGTTAAGGGCGTGAACATCACCGTGAGTGCTGCACCTGAAGTTTGGGCCTGAGCCTGAAACATGAGCACACACATTGGGGCGCATGGCAGCCGGCAGGGATGTCGACACTGCAGGTTGTGATTGCATGCGAGTTACGGTTCGGCTATGCAGTAGTGAGCCAGCAGGGAACAGCTGCAGACAGCTCCCACCAACATGCTTCATCCTGAAAGCTCTTGGCTCCGCCACATGCCGGTCGCATGGTGCCGGCGTTTGGGCATCTTGTCTCTCCTTGCTCTGCCTTGCGAAGCTGAGGTGGTGCTCCCTGCTGTTTTCTTGCGGCTGTGTGCCATGCATGGCTGTGGGTGCGTGCCGGGTGCTCCTCTGCAGGTGCGCAACGTTGCGCCGCGCACCAAGGACGAGCAGGGCCAGCAGAAGCGGCAGGAGAGCCCCATCCACCACAGCAACGTGATGCACTTCAGCCTGAGCGCCAGCAAGCGCAGCAGGGTGGGCTACAAGGTCGCAGAGGACGGCCGCAAGGTGAGCACCGTGGGGCTTGACCTCTGGCTGGCTGTGGTTCCCTCAGCAGCAGCAGCAGCAGCAGCAGCAGCAGCAGCAGGGTTGAGGGGGGCAAGGTTACCGAGGACAGTGGCAAGGTGAGCTGGTGTTCCAGAGCAGCAGCAGCGGCGGCGGCAGGGGCTGTAAAGCCGCAGAAACGAGCGCACGGTTAGGTGGTGGTAGGTTTGGCAGCAGCGGCCGCAGCGGGTTGGGGCACCAGGAGGCAAGGGGCGGCTGAACAAGAGCGGGGATGCAGCGCTCAGCTCAAGTGCCTCGTTCACGGCATCCAGGCGCAGAGGCAGCATTGGAACGACTGCATATATGCAGGCCAGGGAGCAGGTCTGCTGTGTTCAGTCTGCCGTGGCAGTGTCACGCTCGGGAGCACTCTCTGGGGCTTGGTCCCCGTGCTTTCTGCAGTCATCAGGTCACCAGCAGGCAAACGACAAACACGCATCTGCTCTTTATTGCTGGACACAGGCATGTATAGCAGTCTTTGTGGCGAATGCTTGGTGCGCACTGCTAGTGCAGGTGCGCTGCCTGGTGAAGATCAGCAAGAAGCTGGCGGACCGCGTGTGTTGCTCCTGTTGTCATTGTCACTGCACTTTGTAACAATCTTGGTTTTCTTACTCTGTTTTCCTGTGAAACAAAAACGGCTGCTGTAGGTGCGCTACCTGGTCAAGACTGGCGAGGAGCTGGCTGACCGCAGCTTCAAGCAGCCAGCAGCAGAGAGCAGCAGCAGAGCAGCGACAGCAGCGCCAGTGAGCCCCCAGCAGGCGATGCACCAAGCTCTGTATAAGCAGCTGAGGGATTCTTCGCTGTGCGGTTGCGTCGGGCTAATGGGCAGCAGTTGTTGGGCGATGCGGAAGGCAGCCGCTGGCTTGGCTGGCTGTCGGCTGCATGAGTTGCGGGCGGCAGCTCAGTGCAGTGCAGCAGAACCAGCATCATCATCAGCAGCAGCAGCGGTGGCCCAGGGGCGCATGGTGCACGTGGCAGGGTGGACGGTATCGATGGGTTTTTTTTGGCGTGTCAGCAGCAGCTTGCAGGGACGATGCGAGAGAACAGGAGATATGTTGGGTGGCAGCAGTCCTGCTAGGGGTGGCTGTGCTTTTGTGTGATTGGTGGGGTGTTAGGTTGGACACGCCTCTAGCACATGCAGCCGTGTAACATTCTATACATTGCTGCACATGTGTTGCACGACATACATGATGCTGTCCAGTTGCCTAACCAGCCGTGGCATCAGGCCTGATACTGGCAGAGGCTGCACATGTGAGGCATCAGGAGTGATCCTGGGACGAGCTCTGCTGACAGCAGCCGGACAACGTATGGCCATGTACAGAGCGTGCCCACACAAACTCTGGTTCTCTGCAACCCTTTACAAACTAATGAACGCACTGGTTGTGCAGTCAAGGCTTGCTGTAAACAGGAATGGCTTACTGTTTGTGTGGTGGGCATCCTGGCCTTGTGCATCTGCTGCAAATTGTGAACTTGTGCAACCGTGAACGCCTGGCCAATGCCAGCAGATCGTATCACTCCGCCAAGGTTTGCATGCGGCCGAGCCTTCAGAACTGTAGCGACGTGATTATCAGGTCACGTCTCATGCTTGGTCAACTGTACCAGCAGATGTATCCGCTAACGCATGATTGCGCTAGCTTCCCTTAACCACACTGTACACCGTGTACTGGCAGTCGTGCACAAGCTTGTGCACGACTGCCAGTACACAGTGTACAGTGTGGTTACAGCAGCCTTATCCTGCGGTAGAACGTGACGCACCCATCCTCTGTTCACCCATCGGCATCACAGCTGCTGATTTGAAAAATACTCCACGGACCAATAGCCTATGTGCCTGTTGGAGGTTACACCTATTCAATTGCATCCCATGTCCATGAGTGTAGTTCAACTTGTTGTCCAGCCACAACTACATGCAGTGCTGCTGCTTTTCACAACTACATGGCATGCTTTAAACTTTCATACTGCTGGCGAGATGCTCATGAGCGGCTGAGGCAGGTTCACAATGGTCTGCTTGCAAGCGGTTGTACAATGTACACGCGCTGATCATGCCGTGGCACCATATGGTGCATGCGTGCTGTGGCACCGTGCCGGGGCCAACCGGCTTGCAAGACTCTGAGTCTACTTGGCTGGCAAGCTCACACACCATGCCTGACATGGCGCGGGTCTGCCAAACAAAGTCTCAGAGGCAACTCCACCTCAGGGAACCCCCAACATAACAGCTCATCCAGTCTGCTGCGTCTGCCGCTACTGCTGCTGCTGCTGCTGCCAGTCCTGCACCTCCTGTTCCTGCGCCTCAAGGATGCAAGCCAGCTGCTGAGCATTGCGGCGCAGAAATTTCAGCACCTGCTTGTGTTTCCTGGGCAGCTTGGGCCTGCCAGCAGACGCCCGCCAGGAGGGCACCATGAACAGCGCTGGCACGCTGCTGCTGACCAAGCTGCGTTTGGCCGTCGTGCCATCAAACAGCGACACCCAGTGCTCGCGCATGCATGGCGGCAGCAGCTGCTGCAGCAGCACATGCAGCGGAGTCCCAGATGGGATGAGGTTCAGCGTCACTTGGGCGTTTTGCATCTCGTTGCTGATGCTCTCAGCCGCCAGCACCACTTGCTGCAAGCATACATGAACCGCAGGGCGGGTGGCTTAGAGGGTGCAGAAGATGCATCCAGCAATGCTAATGCAGCACTGGCGTGCATAGGGTTTCCCTCGGGCCAAAAGTGGCCAGCGCAGTATTGCAACTTTTGCAACTCGGTTACAATTTGCATGCAACCTCTAAAACATAATCTTGAGGAAGCTAGGGGTATGCACCCTCTGCGAGCTCGGAAAAAGCCCAGATTCGGGCTCTGCATGTCCGAAAACCTTTGTTCCCCGAATTTCGTGGCCTGGCGCTCAAACGTTTGTGAGAAATCACGAAGGAATCTTTTACAAAATGCAACCGGAATGCAACTCAGTTGCATTTCGGACCCAGTGGCCTTGGCCACTTTTGGCCCGAGGGAAACCCTATGGCAGCGCTGGCGCAACGTCGGTCTGAGTCATGCATACAATGCCGTGCAGACTCTGCAGGCCAAAGCACAGCACACTTTGAACTAAGGTCATGTGGATGCTCAAGCACAGCCTTACACACTGTCACTGTGGCACAGGCTATGAAGTGCCCACAGGCTGCGTCCTGCAAGCAATGCTGTTGTGCCACCATGACACTGCCAACAGTGAAAGAGCTGAAGTCTGATTATGTGTCAGTGGCTGCAGATCGTGACGAGCTGTCACAGTTCGGTGGTGGACGTGCACCTGCTGCTGCAGCATCTGCTCAAGCCCTGCCACTGCCTGCATGTGCTCCTTGCCAGCAGGCAGCAGCAGGCTCAGCACCAGGTCTCTCTCCTCCTTAAGCAGCCTGCAGGTCGAACACAGTCAGCCACCCACGTTTTGTTGTAGTAGCTACTGTACAGACACATGCAGTGCTGTGTCCTTGTGAATTGCAAAGCTGGCAGCTTGCTACCAGCCGCTGATGGCACAACAAAGATGTGGGGGGCACTATAACGCGCTGTGGTGCGTGGGACACGCGACCAACAACAGCTGTCTCATGAAAATCATCGTAGCTGCTACTCAACACACAACAATGCAGCATGCTCCAGACTGAGCAACACATGTGGCACAGAAAGTGGTGCGTGGTCTGCTGTTTGCTTGACAATGCTGTTGCTGCACCTGCTGGCGCTTGCTGCTGCTGCTGCTGCTGCACCTTCAGGTTCAGCCTCTGAAAGTGCTCAGTTTCGTGGCACTGTCAGTGCACAGCTTGCATGAAAGGTGTCCAGCCGCGTGCCACTGCTAGGGCAAGGCTTACCGAGGCTGCAGCATACATCAAGCTGCGGCAGCTGCCAGTGGCATCAGCTTCTGGTCTTTAGAGCACACGGAGCTGTGATGCAGTGAGTGCATGGCATGCAACAAGCCGTCATGACTCACGTGTCCACAGTACTTTCGAACTCAGCCGCTGCACGGCTGCTTCCAAAGTTGAAAGCGTTCGCCAGGCCTTAGAACAGGTCCAGGTGGCAAGAATCAAAGCCAGGGGGTGCCAGCGTGAAGCGCACCACAGCCACAGTGCTGCAGCTGCTGCTTGTGGTGTGCTGGTAGGCCAGGTGGTGCTGCAATCGGCAGCAAGTGACAGAGGCAAGAGTCAAACAAAGCAGAAAACACGGCCGCAGTCAATGTAGCGATGACATAAAAAATCCATTGTTCCTCCATGCAATCCATGCATGACTGTGCATTGCCAGTATTGACTACTCCCTGCCAGCTACTGCCGAAAAACAAGGCCACCTACTTGTGATTAACCTGACAGATTGTACGCTGGTACACCACCGCTGTGCACTGCAGCAATTCTTGGCAATTCAGCAGTTCTCACCTGTGTGCATTCCAGCCCTGCGCTCCGCAGCTTCTGCTTCACTGCCTCTAGGCTGTACGGCACCTCCAGGCGCAGGAAGCTTGGTGAACCTGGTGGCAGCAGCAGCTGCTGCAGCAGCTGTTGGTGCATGGTGTGCAACAGCTGCATCTGCCTCTCCGCACAGCCCTTCATCATCAGCGCCCTGAGCTGCCTCACCACTACAGGAAGCAAGCAGTGTGCAGGTTGCACCCCTCCGCAAGTAAAATTCAAAAGCAGCCCTACCTGTATATTGCTGAAGCTGCTGTGTACTGAGCACGTGGCAGCAATGCCGCATGTCTGCAGGCTGCTGCAAAGTCAAACAATATGATGCCATCTGCGTGTGACTGTCTTGGGTTACTTGGTGCCGCATGATCCTGCTGATGTTGACCATACGGCAGAGACAGCCGCCAGCAAGGCACAACGCACGGGACAGGATGTCTTGTGTGTTGGCTGTGTACCAAAGTACACAACTTGTTTGTCACGCATGTATCGACTGAACTGCTAAAGTGTGAACGCTCCTATATTTCAATGACTCTTCAAGTACGGTGGTTGTTGCCGCATGTGCACCACGCACCTGTCGCGCTCGGGCAGGCTGCGCCTCAGCCACCGTTCTGCTGTGTACCACACCACCACCAGCCGCAGCATGGCATGCCTCACAAAACAATTGAATGCAGCAGCAGCAGCAGCAGCAGCAGCAGCAGCAGCAGCAGCAGCAGCAGCAGCAGCAGCAGCAGCAGCAGCAGCAGCAGCAGTAGAGCATGCAGTGAGGCTGTCAAACATCGAATGTGCGTTGCGAAGGGTGGAGCCAGGAACATCTCATCACACGCGTTACAGCACTCGCTGATTGCATCAGTCACCCAAATGCAGCTCAACACCAATGGCACTGCTGCTGCAGTTGCAACATCTGGCAAAAGCTCGGCCGACAGTGCAGTAGCTCCGATTTGTGCAGCGAACCTATCAGAACACACGCCTGTCGCAGCAACAACATCACACAGGTCACAAAGTGACAAGCTGATGCTCAAAAAAGCATGCACAGGTTACGTAGCTGCTGAGGCTTGACAAGAAGAACATTGCAGATGTGTGACAGCAATACAGCTGCAGTACTGTCGGCCACCTCGGTATGTAAACCAGCATCACCTGTGGTTGGCTGCTTCAACAACCAGCATGCCACCTGGCAGGCCCCAGCTCCTGACCAAGGCTCTGAACCTCTCCACGCACTCCCCGACAGGCCTGCGACAACGGACGTGATGTGCGCGCACACGACACAGGTGAGGTCGACATGGTGGCTAGCCTATGTTGTGCAATGTTTGATGAAACAGCCAGGTACAATGCATGCTCAAGGTTCGAATGCTGCCCCGCGTTCTTGCTTGAAGCTCTATTGTGGCTACACATGATGCTCAATGCATGGCGTGTCTGTTGCATGTGTCATGCGCTGCACTGTGTGAAGATTGAGGGCACTCCGCACCATGCTAGGTCATCGACAGGCTGTGCAAAATCGCTGTCGACACTGCTGTCACCGGCATTGATCTCACAGCTGCCGCCAGCTTCTGTCAGCAGCGGCTGCAGCACCAGGCGCTGAGGTTGCGAGCCGCCAGCGCCGGAGCAGCCACAGCCGCCATTGCGGCAGCAGCAGCAGCAGCAGCAGAAGCAGGAACACATGGAGGCCATGAAGTGTCATGTTGTTGTAGAACACTGTAGTGATAGCTGTCTGGTGGTCGCGCACTGGTGGCATGCACTTGTCGCTGTACATGAGAACATGTGCTCAACTGCAAATGCTTCGGAGATGCATCACACAGGACTTGGAAGGGCTGTCGACTTAAGTATCTTTCATCAATTTCAACGAGGCTGCTGCTTACTGCCTGCCTGTAGTCAACCCTGGGTTTGTTTGTGCGAAACTGCATGCACAGCAGACAAGCACACTCCTTCTTGTGGGCCACATGACGAACACAATGCTGCCCGGCTACTGTACTTCCAGCGTCATGTGCGAAGGGTGTGCGCAGCAGCGCTTGTATGCTGCATTTCGTGAGCAGTCGTCAGACTATTGCTCTGCGCGCAGTGCCGTCGGTTGTGCATCATGCATGGTCACAGTGTGCTTGATGATTAACCCCTGCCCCATCTAACACTGCCCCCCCCCCTCCAACGTGTGCACGTGTACACTACCACCCTCGGTAGCAGCGCATAGCGTCTTGTGCAGCCCTTCACCAACATGCCATCTCATGGCTGGTGCAGCCAGACCCCCACACCTTTCCCGAAGCAGCGGCTGGCTGGTCCTCCAAATGGGCACTCTTGAAGAGCACCACCTTCTTGCTGCTGCGCAGCACACCCCAGAGGCCATACACGCACTTTGCATACCTCAGATACATCTGCATTCAGCGAAGGTGTGTGTTGATTGTTAGCGCTCATCACTGCTTGTCACAGCAGCTTGCTGCTGTCCAAGGTTCCGTCTGCTGTCTCCGCTCACGATGCCTAGGCCCTTCAGCAAAGGCAGCACTTCTGTCTTGTTGGCCACAGCCCAAATGCCGCTGATCACCCGTGGGAACACTGGCTCATCATGCAAGCCATTGGCATCCATAATATTGGGCCACATTCGAGAACCCATGGCTGCGCATCAATTAGCATGTGATGCGTGCTGCCCATTAAGCATCCGACTCACCTGGCAGGCGGCCTGCAAAGACCTGCACCGCAGATCCAACGTTTTGATATACTGCCTTGTTGCCTTACCAGAAGTCCAGGCTTGCAACGTATGTAACGTAACGCCACTTTGCTGAGCTCGACGTGGTCCCGGCTGCAGCTTTAATGAACGTGGTCGTGCAAGAAGCAGACGTCTTCTCTTCTCTGACCGGATCACTGTTCAGATAAGCTGGTTCTTTAGCTTGCAACCCTCACTGGTGACCAGACACTGACTTTCTAGCAGGCGCTCGCAGGATCAGGCCAGGGGCATATTGCGCTGCCACCCGGAGGCGGACCCTGAGTCCTTCTTGTCTTTAGATTCTGTTGCTCAAGCGATCGATGCAGCGGACGAATTTTTCTCTGCTGATTCTTCTGTTTGTTCTGATGACGATGATATATTCTATGAGGTTTCCCCCCCCAACGAGCCTCTCGTTGGCTCCTGAATGGGGTTCCCACTCCTTGTTGGGTGGAGCATGTAATGTAATGTAATGTAATATTGACCTGCTGCTGTCCTTCAACTATTTTGCAGCATCGATGTAGGCGCTGCATGTCTTCTTTATAGTGATGTGCTGCCTATTGTTCGGGCTCTAAGCTATTTGGGGCAGCAGCAAGCAAGCCGAGGCTATTTATGTGCACATCACTTGTACAGCGCTGCCTGGCAGCAGCAAACACACCTTCACCACATCACCACAGTGGTTGTAGTGACTACATAAGGTCGGCCTTTCATTCACTTGCGTCTGTTAACGTGGCCGGAACTGTGTCTCTTTGGCCCCTGCAGGCGACATGCACCGGCAGCAGTGCTGCTGGCAGACTCTGCGATCAGCGAAGTGATGACAACCTGCAGGCAGACCAGGAGGGAAAGCCAAGCTCTGCAAGAGCAACAGACCAAGAGGAATAGCTGGGTTCCTCAGAAGTCGACAGTGACTACTCAGAGGAGAATTTGGAGCAGCTACAAACACTGCTGCCACAAAATGTGGTGGCAGTATTTGTAGCTCCTCCAAATCCTCTTTCAAGAAGGCACTGTCCTCTTCTGAGGAACCCAGCTCTTCCTCTTGTTCGGTTGCTCCTGCAGAGCTTGGCTCATGTGGATAGTGACCTTGCCGTGCTTGAAGGTTCTTCCTGTCAATAGCGTTCAGTGCCAGCTCAGCTTGCAGCAAGTGCAGCAGCTGGCACAGAGCAGGAGCGTGGTACCTCCTTCATGCGCTGCTTCGGCTTGCTTCAGCTGTGCTGGCACCAGTGCATTACCTAGCTGTAGCAGCAGCAAGAGCAGCACCAGCGGTAGTCCAATTGCCGCGCTGCGCATGCCAGGTCAGCCTTTAGATTGCAGTTCTACGCTGACACGTCTGCACCTGGGTTTCAGCTGACGTCCGCCTTGCACTGTTGTCACTGTATTGCACACACCGCTGTTATCAGCTTGGTGGTGGCTGCCAGGTGATGACTGGCAGCAACAGCGATGCATCCCAGCTAAAGGCGCAGCTTGTGCTGGGCTGCAGTATACCTGCTTGCAGACAATGCTGCTGATAGTAGTTTGGTGCACATGCACCAAAGTACACCTTCAGCGGTGTCGTCTGCAAGCAATTATGCTGCAGCGCAGCTTGTGCTGGGTGCATGTGCACCAAAGTACACCATCAGCGCTGTTGTCTGCAAGCAGGTATGTTGCAGCCCAGCACGAGCTGCGCCTTCAGCTGGTACGCTAAACTTGTGCTGTTGTCTTCTTGCAATGGCAGGCATGGTTGATGAGAGTCTCAGCCCTCAGCAAGCAAGCATAGTGCCTGGATCATGCCATGTGAAAGACGCATTGCGTAGCAGCTTGACAGCGCCATGTGTGCACAGACTAAAGTCACTGCCCCTACTTGCGCGCTGGCCAGCAGACACGTCAAGCAATCCTTGGTATCAACCAACGACGCCTACCTGCTGCTGCTGCCGCCGCAGCTACCACTATGGCAGTCCGCCAATCTCCTTACCAGAAATCATAAGACAGTACCTCTGTGCAAGGCAACAGTATACGAACACTAGGGTTATACACCAGACGAGAGCTTCTAGTATCATTTGTCCGACAAAGGGATTGTAAATTGGGTGAAGGGCCGGACTGCTGGGTCTCCTTCTATATGGAGGTGGCAGCCCATTGACGTTGGGTAAACTTCCAGATTACCCTCAGGCCTCCCGTCGATTACCAATCCATTACGGATGTAATCCCTGATGACACCCAGCTTCCGCTGAGTCTAAGCTTATAAGACCTATAGGCTTACAGGCTTATAAGGCAGCTTCCGCTGTACTGCATTCCTGCAAGCATATTCAATGTACTGCCCACTGCTAAGTCTACAGTGGTGTGCTACACTCCTCCCCACCTAAATCCAGGTCAGTATGAGCTGCACAAAACATAAGGTCACCGTTCAATATCAGCATCAGTCGCTGAGTCCCAGAACGACTGCAGTGCTGCATCATTAACATTACGTTCTGGCTCCCAAGTGTTATGCTCCTTGCCATAACCTTTCCATTGGATCAAGAACCGCTTTGTTTTAGGCCTGTATCGTAGAACAGCTTCCACTTCAAATAACGGGCCCCTTTCATCTACTGATAACGGCAAAGGCGGCGGCTGGACAGAGCCGTCCGTCCGGTAAGGTTTCAACAGCGATACATGAAACACTGGATGTACACGTAAGGAAGTAGGTAATTCCAACTCATAAGAAACAGAACCCTTCCGGGCCTTTACCTTGAAAGGTCCTACATACTGTGGCAGTAGCTTCTGCGTGGCAGGGCTTTTGATTCATATATTATCTGTACTTAGCAAAACTTGCTGGCCAACATCAAACTCCACATTCCTGCAATCAGCATCTGCTGTAGATTTCTGACGCTGCTGTGCTTTGTGCCACAATTCCTTGGCCTGCTTTACCGAAGACTCGATACTCGACACAAAGTCAGTAGCGGCAGGTACATTAATGTCTAAACCTTCAGTTTGAACAGACACTGGTGATGTCGGGTGATAACCATACGTCATGTAAAAAGGTGTCATGCCAATGCTTTCCTGGAATGAATTGTTGATGGCAAACTCAGCCACCGGAAGCAACACATCCCAATTATCTTGTTTTGGCGAGACAAAATGACGTAAGTACTCTTCCAGCACTCTATTGACGCGTTCTGTTTGCGCATTGCTCTGTGGGTGAAATGCAGTAGACATCAGGCTCTTTATTCCCCACAGTTGCAACACTGCCTGCCAGAATTTACTTGTGAATTTCACATCTCTGTCTGACACAACTGATCGTGGCAGGCCGTGATGCTTTGCAACATGCTGCACAAACAGTTGAGCTACTTCCGCAGCATCCACGTCACACCTGGTTGGAATCAAATGCACAAGCTTACTCAATCTGTCAATGACAACAAGAATTGAGTCATGTTCCTGCTTTGTGCATGGCAGCTGCGTTATAAAATCCATTCCAATTGACTCCCATTTACTGGAAGGAATGGGTAAAGGTTGCAACAGGCCTGCAGGCTTCTTGTTAGAAGGTTTGTTGGTTTGACACTCATGGCAATTTTGCACATGTGTTTCCACATCATGGTTCATTCCTGGCCACCAGTACCCTCCGGGTCTACAGAGGCTTTGGTAACTTTTGGCCACAGCAAAATGCCCTCCTGTCAGTGTGTTGTTGTGAGCTCTTACGCTCTCTTGCCTAAGGCGTCCCTCGGGCGGTACCACCACACAATTATTCCTAAACCAAAGGCCCTGCTTTTCCTGCAACGTACTACGCATTTTCCTGCTGAGCTTATTTACATAAGCATCAGCTGCCGAACGAATCCGTTCATTCCAATTTTCCCAGGTGTCAGCATTGCCTGCTGAGTCAGCATTCCCTGCTGAGCCACTTCCTGTGGCATGGCCATTTACTGGCACACTCTGCTGACCCAACCACCGCACACGCTTCCCTTTCCTGCCCCCTTGCTTACTTGAAGTGCCCTCAGGTAAGCTCCTTTTACTTGGTTGTTGAATCTCCTTTCCGGCAGCAACCTTTTTGATGAATTGCTTGGCAGCCTCAGCTGCAGACCTGGCCTTCTTTGGCGGGTCAGTGGGCAACGGGATTGGCACTCGTGCTCTCTTGCGTGTAGACCCTGCAGTGAGAACAGTCTTCTTGGCAGCAGAGTGGGTAGCGTCCGACTGTGTCTCCTCCCCCCTAAACCCGAACGTGTTAAAACATAAATTTGTGAACGTTTGAAAGAATTAGGGATGCGAGACAGCGGATCCGCTACATTATATCTGCCTGCTCTGTGCTCCCATGTGTAATTGAACCGCGATAGATATTCCATCCATCTAGCCTGCCTGCCATGTATACTCGACTGATTGTCCAAGTGTAACAAGGTCTGATGGTCCGTAACAAGACGGAACGGAGGATCCCCTTCCAGATAGCAACGCCAAGCCGCCGCCGCCGCCGCCGCCGCCGCCGCTGCTGCTGCTCTGCCGCTGCTGCTGCTGCACTCCAGGATGGGTACCCTGACCGCAAGCACAACCGGGGCGTGAGGCTGCTGCAGCTTGCTGCAAAGGCCCTCATCGACCACATGTGCAACACACAACATTGCAGCAGTTCCCTGCACACCAGACACAAGCAATGCTGGCGGCAGGAGCACCAGCAGAGCCAAGGGCAAGAGCACAACCAAGGTGCAGCTGTACCCTTGCACAGCAGCGGTGTACTTGGATGGCCCGCCCTTCTCAGGTGTGCTGGAGTGGGCAACATGCACCAGATCATTGTCTTGCCAGTCGCCACGTATTCAGCTAGGCAGCACTGCGGATCATCTTCTGTATGCAAGGCACATATGAGACTTCATGCTGCTGCCGTTCATACGGAGTAAAAGCACTATGTGCCACATGCCACACCAGCCGGAAAGAAGGACCTCGCAAGATGTCAGAGGCCTGTTCCAAAACACACGGCCCTGCCATTGCACATACTGAATATTGTGCATTTGGTTGTGCTGTTGCTTGTCACTGAGGGCCACAACATCCTGTGGCTGCTCACCACAGCTCCTTGAGGCTGCACACCGCAAGGTCTCATGCCACCTATCACTGCTGGCTATCCACAACATGATGCCAGCCCTGCTTGCGAGGCCTTGGGCGTCAGGGCAATGTGCCTAACCTTGCTGCTGCTTGTTGCTCACCTTACCCCACAAACCTGTTTCGGTTGCTGATTCAAAAGCAGGACCTGCGGACACACCCCTGAACTCAGCATCAGCGCACAGGCAGCGCTGTCGGGCAGCTGCTGGTCAATGATGTAGTGATTGAAGCGTCTGCCACTGGTGTTGCCTCTCGATTGACGGCAGGCGCATGAATCGCTACATCATTGACCAGCAGCTGCCAGCTGCTGCCTATGCGCTGATGCTGAAGCAGTGCTGTGACGTCGAGCGTGTTGGAACGCTGGTACTCACAGAGGACAGCACGCCTAGCAGCGCTGCCACAGCTGCTGCTGGCAGCAGTGCTGCTGCAGGCAGCAGTAGCCGGCTGGGAGGAGGGCGGGCAAGGTTGTCCTGTCGTTTGTGTCAGATGACTCTGAATGCCCAGTTTATTCTTAATTTTTTTATTCTCAGATTCTTTATTCTCAGATTTATAGATCTGGGCATTCAGAATCATCTGACACAAACAACAGGACAACCTTGCCCCCCTCCTCCCAGCCGGCTACTGCTGCCTGCAGCAGCACTGCTGCCCAGAGCCGTCCGAATTGACAGCACCAGCGTAGTGTGCGCGGGTGTTTTGGTTGCAATGTTACGCCTGAGTAACAATGCCTCGTAAGAGTGTGTGAATTGCCTCGTATGAGTGTGTCTGCAGGCCCTGCAATCGAACCGGCAACAGCGTGTGGACTGTGACGCCATTGACAAGCAGCTGCCTGACAGCGCTGCCTACTAGGCTGCTAGGCTTGCTGTCCTCTGTGAGTACCAGCGTGCCAACATGCTTGACTTCACAGCACTGCTTCAGCATCAGCGCTGATGCTGAAGCAGTGCTGTGACGCCGTCACACTGCTTGGCAAGCATGTTGGCACGCTGGTAATCACAGAGGACAGCAGGCCTAGCAGCGCTGCCACAGCTATAGTCAACCCTGGGTTTGTGTCATCATCATCATATTACCCATTCAAGCCATAGCATCAGCGCCATCGGCCCCGCGCCCCACCGGGGCGGAAAGAGGAGGGAGCACTGCTCCAGAATGTTTGCATGCATTGCGCACATCCCAAGGTTTGACAAGAAAAGCAGCAATACATTAAATTGCATTACATTACATTACATGCTCCACCCAACAAGGAGTGGGAACCCCATTCAGGAGCCAACGAGAGGCTCATTGGGGGGGGGAGACCTCATAGAATATATGATTGTCATCAGAACAAACAGAAGAGTCAGCAGAGAAAAATTCGTCCGCTGCATCGATCGCTTGAGCGACAGAAACCGAAGACAAGAACGACTCAGGGTCCGCCTCCGGGTGGCAGCGCACCAAATAGCAACAATGCACGAAGGCAGCCACAAGAGCAGGTTGTTGCCGCATAAAGGTCATCATATGCGAACCACCTGGCTGACAAGAGGCTATACTACCCCACGTATGCGACAAACCTCCAAATGGTTCAAAAAGGCAAGCAAAACGCTCGCGAACTGGCGCGTACAAAGGACACTCAAAAACCATGTGAAAATCGTCCTCGACCTGACCCAAGTGGCATCCAGGGCGTTGGCATGTCCGATCAGACCGCACCAAAGGCGGACGGTGCCACTTACCAGTGCATACACGGTGACACCATCAGACATCTTCCAGAACTGCCCCAAATATCATCAGATACAAAATGCAACACCTTGATTGACGAATCAGCCATGGACAAAACGCTGCGCAACTTTTCAGCGCAACCAGGCAGGGATCTGATCTCAGCAAACATATCATCCCTCTGAGCAGAAGTAGCAGGGCAATCAAACATGAAGTGTGACAAAGACTCAACTTCTGCACCACAACAAGGACATCCTGAAGTGGAGTTAGCTCTGCGACCGCCAAACTGACTAGTACGCTCCCTGGGTTTGTGTGTGAGAAGGTGCATGCAAAGCAGGTGAGCAGATAAGCACACTCCTTCTTGTGAGCCACATGACGAACACAATGCTGCCCGGCAATTGTACTTCCAGCGTTGTGTGCGAAGGGTGTGCGCAGCAGCGCTTGTTTGCTGCATTCCGTGAGCAGTCGTCACACTATTGCTCTGCGCGCAGTGCCGTCGGTTGTGCATCATGCACGGTCACAGTGTGCATGATGATGAAGCAAGCAAGCCAAGGCTACTTATTTGCACCTCACCTGTACAGCACTGCCTGGCAGCAGCAGACACACATTTACCACGTCACCACAACGTCATCCAAGGGCCTGCAGCAGCAGGACATGCTACATACATGCGCGCGCATGCAGCTTGCTGAATGCTAGTGCCGTCTCCTTTCACAGGCAAACCTTGCCAAGGTTGATGATCATCATCATATTACCCAGTCAAGCCATAGCATCAGCGCCATCGGCCCCGCGCCCCACCGGGGCGGAAAGAGGAGGGAGCACTGCTCCAGAAGGTTGATGATGATGCAAAGCCACTGCTGCACCGCAGCGGAGGTAAACAAACTTGATGCAGTTTTTTGAAAACAGTAGCCTGTTTGCATGGTTGTCAAGTGCTCACCAGCAGATCTAAACCATGTTGGTCCGCATTGTTGTCTGCAGTCAACAGTGAAGAAGAAGCACCTAGCATGAAAAGGCAAGCAGGTGTCTCCCTACCCCTGCATGCGAGGCTGCTCATGTAAGCAAAGCTGGCTCCACCCACTGTACTGCGCCGTTGGTTGTACTGATTAACATGAAGCAAGTTGAGGCCAATGGAGCCGCTACTGGGGCGCCAGCCCTTCCACGTCCAGGAAGCAAAGGTAGTGGCTACGCACGCACGCTCTTGAGCATTCCCAGAAAACCAACAGTACGTACATCAAGTGTTGTCCGACAAAGGCTTTACCCCCTTGCAGCGCAGCCCTAAGCACAGTGCAGGCATGTATAGCCTGTCATGATCAGGTAGTCGGCCACCTGCCCCAACATCAACATGCTCGACCCCGTCAACACGCAAAACTGATTTCACACTGACTTTAGACCTTGCCACGTGCCTGTTGACATGGCACCGTGTCGGCAAAAACACCCTGATTGCCGGCTGCAAGCTGAATGCCAGCTCGCAGCTCTGGATCTGCCAGGATCGGGGTGTCTGCTCTGCTAAATAAATGCTTGAGCCTTTCTGGTCCATTTGCTCCTACCGCCTACTCAACACCCCCGTCCTACTTATACTCACAAACTGCACAGGTGGATCCTGGCCTTGATGCTGCTGCTGCTGCTGCTGCCGCTCCGGCGGCTGCCGCTGCTGCAGCTCTGGCATTTGCAGCAGACTCTGCTGCTGCTCTTGCTCCTCACGCTGCTGCTGCTGCTGCTGCTGCTCAGCATCTTGCCCAAAGTCGTCACTAAAATGCGCCTTTCGCATTTGCATGACAGGCATGTTGCTGGTTATGCTGCCCAGACGGTGCTGGAAGCCAGCCGCTGCTGCCAGGAACATGCTGCACAGTGCAAATATGACTCCTAGGGGCAAGTCACTGACCTGCAGCACGGATGGAAAGCAGCAGCAGCAGCAGCAGCAGCAGCAGCAGCATCAAACATCAACAACAGCTGTGCCATGCGTTCTTGCGCAGTGCTGGTGCAAAGACTCCCAGCTCAACCACAACATGTCACCTGATCCTGTGCTGAAACCACAGCACCAGCCTAATTCCACCGATAGCGCTGTAGCAGCTGGCAGCAATGTAATTCAGGTCTTGAAGATCGTTCAATGCGTTTTGAGTATGAAACTCGTGCAATGCACCAGCAGTGTCTCACGTAGCAACTGAACATGTGCTGAGCCATGCGGCTTGGCCACGTCCCTGCCCCTCACCTTCCACAGGATGATGCACACAAACAGGTTGAGTGGCACTCTGAAGAGATTGATGATGGTGCTGCGCTGCTCTTCGGGAATGTACTTGGCCCGCAACGTCATCATGCTGGGCCAGAACATGCCAATCAACACCTCAAACAAGCAGAACGCAAGCAGTTGCACAGCGCCAGCCACACTCAAACCCAGACCGTCTCCAGCAGCCAGCCCAGTCACAACCTGAGTATCGGCCATGCTAGGTATCTCTATGTCTGGTAGGCTGATGCTGCGTGGTGCAGCCGCGCATCTAGGCACCAGAGCTGCTGCTGCTGCTGCTGCTGCTGCTGCTGTTGCGGCTGCCACTCAGCAGGTCTCTGCTGCTGCTGCTGTTAAAGCCATTCAAGTCATCATGCTCATACATCAGCATGGCTGCAGGCAGGCAACAGGCAAGCAGGCGGCATGCAGGCAGTTGGTTGAACATGAGTGCGAGGGCTGACTGCGCTATCGTGCAAATAACCATTGTCACGCACCAAAGTCCCAGCACAAGCAGCAACAAGCATGTTGTACTAAGCTCTACAGCTGTTTGCTTGCAGTGCCACCAGCCGGTCAACAATGTGCAGGGTGCACACTACAGATCTGCTTAAGCAGCTGGCAGACAGGCTGCAGCACACCTCACCGTCAATGGCAGCTGCAGGTGCCATGTGCATGTGGAATGGCACAGGCACAAACAGCAGAACTGCAGAGCACCAAAACACAGCCTGCAGAAAACAAGGCACAACAACAGGACAAAGTACAGCAGGGCAGAGCATACATGTTGCCTTGCAAGACTCTGGCAAGGCAGCAGTGATAGGCATGCCAGGGTAAGAGGATGGCTGTGCATGCAAGTACGTGCACAACATACAACTTCTGCGCTGCCGCAGCATCTGCAGTGCTGGTTCAGCGGCAGCAGATCCTAGCCCCCTGTGAGGATGCAAGCCAGCACCAAGCACCTTGGCTCCGCGTGTCACAACGCACATGGTGTTCATGCAGCCCGTCTCCTGCCGTCGCCATGCTGGCACACACCCCAGCCCCAGAGACAGCAGGAGACGGGCTGCATGGACAACAGATTGAATCACAAGTCGCCGCACATGCGCCAGACGCAGCCCTGCATGAGCCACAACAGCCTGCCGTCACCATGCGCACGCATGGTCTGTGATGATGCCCTGTTCGACACGCGTGTCACCGTCGTAACAGAGCTCCACTCCCCCCCAACCCACCCACCCCCCACACACCTGCATGAGCACCTCAAGCCTGCAGCTGCGCAGCAGCCGCCCCGCCAGCGCTGTCCCCACCATCGACGCCGTCATGAAGATGGCGAATATGAAGCCATGCGGCAGCTTCTCGCCGCGTGGGCTGAGTGCGGGCGTCCACAGGAACACAAAGGTGTACATCGAGGCCTCAAACAGGGCTTGGCTGGCGCCAAGCAGTGACACACGCGGGTCTGCAGACCAGCGGGTTGGCGCAGCAGCACGGCAGGACAGGTTGTAGAAACACCAGGAGCAGTGATGGCAGCAGGAGCAGCAGCAGCAGCAGGCACGCTTCACAAAACGGATGGTGCGTGCAGGTGTGATAGTTTTGGGCATGATCTGCGAGACACAGCCCACATTGCCGGCTAGATAGCTGGACTCCAGCACCTGGCTGCACTGTGTGTGTCATCAAAACCTCTTCACCCCCACCTTGCAGCACCACTGCTACTCATGCTGGCACTGCCACTCACCCTGCCGAATTGTATGCAGCGCCTTGGCAAACTGCCCCAGCATCTGCCCTCCCTGCTTGTCCCCATAGTTTTCCTCCCATGTCAGTTGGACCGCCAGCCCACCCAGCAGCAGCACAGCAACGGCAGCATCAAAAGGAGCCACGGGGCCCAGCCGCAGGTCCTCCACAAGAAAGTTGCCGAGCAGGCCGCTGGCAATAGCCATCACACCATTGCCCAAAAATACGGCCTGCTTAGCATGGAGGCCAGCACAGGCGCGTGTGTTAAGCAGTCTTCTGAGGTATGTTGTGCAGTCGCATGACTAAAGCAGATGGCTCAGCAGGACAGCGGCACACCGGTGATGTCCAAAATAAGTCTAGCTTGTCAATGCCTCTGCAGCAGTTGAAGCACTGAATGGATGCAGCTGGTTCAGTTATTCAAGCCAAAGAAGAAGCGGCAAGCAGTAGCCTGGCTGTGAAGTCTCAACGAGTTTGGTGTGGTGAGCTGCATGCACATCCTATGTGTGCCAACACTTGGCTAGCTGTACAAGCACAATCACACTGCCAATGACACCGTGATTACCTTGGTGAACAGGTCGCCCAGCAAGCTGTCAAGAAAGCCGCTGCTGTTGTGTGCTGCAACTGCCCAAGCCTCAAACGCAGAAAACAACAGGCTGGTGGCAATGCCACCGAGCAACCGCCCGACCAGCAGCACCCAGTAGTTAGGGCTGTGCTTGGTGAGGCAGCTAGCACTGTAGGTAGCCACATACAGCAGTGCTGCACGCTTGCGGCCCCTGCAAGGCAGCAGACAGCAGGAGTGGTGAGGCCCCATCAGGCAGCATGGCAGCCGCAACTGACGTCAGTGCAGCACAAAGTGATGGCCGTCAAGTTCTAGCCTGCGTTGCTGGGGCCTCCTGAGCCCTGCCCTGCTGCCAGACAGAAAGCAGCACCGCCATGCCTGCTGTTGCAGCTGCTGCTGCTGCTGCTGCTGCTGCTGCAGCACCAACCAGATATTTAACAGCTACAGCAGCTGCACCTGGCTGCCACTAGCCTGCCTGGCGCCTGGCTTATTCGGCTGTTGGCTGCTGTTGTTGTTGAAGCGATGCAGCCGGATTGTTAGAACTGTGCTGTTGCGGCTGAAACCCTGCTTCCACTTGTACACTTTCGCCAGCCACGTCCACTGCAGAGACCTGCTGTGTTAGGCTGTGCACCTCTTTGCCAAATGACCTGCCTGTTTTGTGCTGGCCCGCATGTCGCTACAATTGCCCATTGCTCATGCCAACTAACAAGCCACACACAAGAAACAGCGGAAATGTGCCAGTCCCTGCTGCTGCACCTCTGGTAGGTTGTTTGTCAAGTACCTCTCTGCTTGCTGGTAGCTGATCGTAGCAACACCTGCTGCTGACAGAGAACACGGAGCTGCATTTGCTCAGTACCTGCGATCTGCCATGGCGCCTGCAACTGTGCCAAACACAGCAGATGATCCAAAGCCCATGATGAAAAGCCGGCCTATGTCACGCACGCTGTAGCCGTAGTGCTCGTACAAGTGATACACGTACGGGCCCTGTAACCAATCCCCAGCTGCCGTGAGGATAGCACGCAGGTACAGCAGAGGGTGAAGGAGTCAGGCAGTGGGAAGAGGTACAAGAACGTCAGGTACTGCAGAGGCCGTGAGGCGCTGCAGGTTGCTTTGCAGGGAGTGGGCTGCAGGACAGCGCTTGCAGGACAGGTAGTAAAACCGTATGCAACTTGGCTTGCTTGCTAGTTGAGCACCAAAAAATTACGTTTATGCACCCACTGCTAGTCTGTAGATGCTGGTGCTGGCTGTTGCATGCTGACATGTGCATCATGTGGTACCAATGCTGCTGTTGCCATCTCCGCCACTTATGCCTGCACAGATGGCCAAGACCATGGCACCTTACACATCTCACCCATCATCAGACTGAATATGAGCACATAGTTGTTGCGGAAGTGTAGGTAGCCCCCGCTGAGCCCCTGTGCTGCTGCTGTCTTGCGCTCCCAAAGTCCAAAGCAAGCGTTCTCCGTGTACTCAACACAGCTGCTGGAACAGCAAACATCACGAACAACACGATGTACATAAGATCCATGGCGCTCCTCCGGCAGCTTGTCGAGTTTGCACACCATTGTTTACTGCCCAACCGCGCGCAGCAACCAAACAGGCATGCTTAGTCGATCAGGAAAGTCTAGGAAACCGCAAGCAGACACAATAAACGACGAAGCATGTTGATGTGAATGAACGTCTGCAACATGGGACGACAGTTGATGCACATGACACCCACTGTTACCTCTCGCATGTGCTTCGTGTCAGCCCGTGCAGTCGTGCAATATCTTGTGCAACTCTCATAATGTTTCAGCTTTCCAGCCTGATAAATATGTGAATGTGAGGCTCCTGGGCAGCTGTTGAATCACCCACCTGGGTGTACTGGCACCTTATGACGACATACAGTACTGCACGAAATGCTTTTGAGTTGCCGCCTTGCCAACTTCCGTGTAAATGGTGAGCAGCCGCAGGTACCAGGCGTGCCGCACTGACATGATAGCACGGCCACATCATGCATGTAATAAGCAGCAGCACTGTACACATGTGACCGTTACCTATCAGGGATCAAATGTTGCATGAACGCAAGACTCTGCAGGGTCACCTGACCCCCTCAGGCAAGCCGTGAAGGCTGCGCATGTTCACAATGCTGGCACCGCGCACTGTCATGCTCTGATGAATACGCAGATGAGCAAGCAGGAAGCACCAGCGTCCGGCAACAGCGAGTTACGTGTGTGGTCAACCAACTCGCCATGCACTGCAGACTGCCCGTGAGTCGGCAGTCACACAGTCTGCCAGTCACGTCACGGGATGAGAGGATTCCGCAGCTGCTAGGGCTGCAGCCCTGGCCGAACTTACACCACCAGGCATGATGGCATTGCAGCACCAGCTGGCTCAGGCGACCGCCACCCAACTTCGCCGTTCAGCTGCGGCACGGTAACTTCCGAAGAGCACCATGACGTGAGCAGCCAACAGCTAAACCACCCGCCTGTTGACGGAACATCACACCGCCAGGCGCTGCCAGCTAGCCAAGACACGGCGCACACTCAATGCATCGTATGTACATGCCCTCGACAGCCGCCCAAAAAGTGCTGCCACTGTGTTGCTCCGCCACCGCATGCACAACAACAAACCACACTGCCATGCTCTGCTGCCGTTGCCAGCAGCCCTAGCCTGCTTTGGTCTACCAGTGCGGTGCTGCGCTGCATCCGCCACTGGGTGGTGTGGGGCCGGGTAGCCACAACCTTGCCAGCAGGAACCCTGCCGCCCGCAAACACACCAGTGCACACCAGAATGCCAGATCATGACAGGCAGGCCATGCAAGGCTGCTGAGTTCAGCAACAACGCTCCTTGATGAACACTGCATTGCATGCCAGAATGCCAGACCATGACAGCCAAGCCATGCAAGGCTGCTCGTTCAAAGCCACCATGCCGCTTTGCGTTTGCTACAGGTGCGACCGCCGGCTGATCAACACAGCTCCCCCAATGATCAAAGCAATGCACACCACATTGCAGGAGGGTTGTGCTGCATGTTGCAGCATATGCAAATCAGGCTCGGCAAGGCCTCTGAGTCCGAGCCGCATTGCCGCCCTGCATCTGCCACATGACATGGCCCATCAGCAAAGCTGCCCCCAACAGACACACTGTTACACACCACGCAGTTACTGATGGCATACAGCGTCCAAGGCTGGCGATGCCGCTGAGTCAGCGCCGCTGCGGAGCTCTGCGCTGACCGCGCCAGCGGGCCGGGCCCCATCCGCAACGCTGCCGTCAGGAAAGTACACCGCTGTACACCTGATTCACACAGCATAGAGCGCCAAGGCTGCAAGGCCGACGAGCCAAAGCTGCAGTGACGCGCAGCTTGCGCCATGGGCCGGACCCCTACAGCAACGCTGTCCCATACACAGCACCTTCGATGTACACCACATCGATACACTTCAACAGCCAGGCATTGCAAGGGCAGCATGCCATGGAGCCGTTTAGTCAAAGCCGCGGTGGCGTTCTGCATCCGCCACGCGCTTGACAGCCAGCAGGAATGCTGCCACTCTCAGGGGCACCTTGTGGTCTGTTGCCAGCATGTTGATCTGGTGGTAGGCATCAGTCATGTGCCTGCAGCAAGGCAGCAGCAGCAGCAGTAGCAGCAGCAGCAGCAGGAACAGCAGCAAATGTGGTCCTTGGAACTACTGGCAGGTGTCAGTGATGTGCCTGCTAGAAATCAGCAGCAGCAGCGCAACAGCAGCAGCAACAGCCACCCACATGTTTGTCACACCAACTCGCTACATCATCTTGCATGCCAGCTTTTTCCTGCTGCTCATCTGTACAGTACAGTGATTGCCGTCTGCAATTACAGTGTTATCAGCGGTGGCGTTTCTGTGTGGCCACCTCGTTCCTAACTGTCAAGCTATCTGTTGATGCTTCCGCAACCAATTCCCTAGAGGCACCGTTGCTTGCATCCCATCCCCTAGAGTCACCGTCATTCACACCTTGTGCACCTCTTCAAGTCCAAGACGGCACCCTTGCTGGGTCATGTCGTCCTGCCCTGACCAGCATTTACAACCGCACAACAATCACCACAACCCGTGTTGCTCCAGATACAAGTCGCTCCCTAGCGCTGTGATCACTGCAACAAAACTTTGTCACCCATGCTTCCTTCTCACATTTCATCTCACGTCCCTGCTGCAATCAGTCACCGGCTCACCTGTCCAGCTTCCTGCTGACCTCCTCATCATCCCACTGGAAGTTCTGCAGGTTCTGCACCCACTCAAAGAAGGAGACCACCACACCTGGAGGCAGCAGCAGCAGCAGCAGCAGCAGCAGCAGTGTGGGGTGTGCAGCTGAACGCTGATGCTTACCACGCTGCAGTGAGCTTCAGCATCAAAACCGTATGTGAGTCACGTAGATGGCAACGCTTTACGCCATTGTGGTGGCATAGCGTTCAGCTGATGCTTGCCACACTGCCGTAAGCGTTGCCATCTACGTGACCAACATAGCTTTTCAGGTGCATGGTGTCATTCCATGCTACCCAGCAGAATCACCCGCTGTGTACAACACCGCTGCCGACCCCAAAGCACACACCCTGGATCGTAGATGCCTTGACACTTGCACACATGCATGCACCTACAGCCAGATGCCAAGCAGCTGGTTTGCAGGATGCAGTGCCACCGGACTTTGCATCCTGTCACAATGTGCCTGTTGCAGCTATCCGTTACATCTGTGCAGCCGCCTGTTCCCATGATGCACGCCAGACAGCCAAGACACCCACACACGCAACGACAAAGTAGCGCCACGCAGCACTGAGCCGTGCTCTCACCGCCGCCGTTTGCGTAGATGTCTGGGAGCACGGGGATGCCTCGCTCGCGCAGCACCCTGTCCCCGTCCATGGTGGTGGGCGCATTCGCCGCCTCTATGATGGCCTGCAGGCGCAGCAGAGTGCAGGGGCACGCACGCGCGCGCGTGGGGCTGCAGGGGCTGGGGCATTGCGCTGTTAGAAATCTGCACAGTGTGTGCGGCAAAACATGTAGAGTGACAGCTTGACAAGGAGCTGGATTGCGGCTGCAAGGTGTGTCTCCCTCCCACACTCGTGGGAGCGCTGCAGCGTCTGCTCTGCCTGCAGCAGGGTCCAGGGTTCATGCAGGGTTGAGGCTGTGAGTGTAGGGTGACGGGAGCTGTGTATGAACAGCAGGGCTCAAGCGGGAAGAGCGAGTAAGCGATGACCTGCCGTCATGCTGCTTTTGGTCGCAAAGTGTGCATCCACCCCATGCACAGCACCTGGTCTCCGTCTCATAGTGGTGGGCGCATTCACCGCATCTCTCATTGCGGTAAGAGGCAGCAGCAAACAACATCATGTGTGTGTGCATGCCTGAGAGTGTGCTGGTATCAAATGAGTGCTGCACATGCGTCAGCAACCTCTCTGGTTCAGCACATCAACGGCAAGCAGAACAGATCAGGGCCCCAGGCAGCTACGGACACGCGAGAGCAGCGCCGCACGCAGCACTGCCGAGCCTGCTTCTTTAGCAGAGCACAACCCTACACATGTTACCAAGCAACAGGGCCACACCACACCTTGCAACCTGCCGCTGCAGACAAACACCACCCGACACACGCTGGAACAAGCGATCCTCGTCTGGTATGCTCCATGGGATACAACATACACACCAAGAGGCACACACAGCACAGCCGCAAGGCATCTCGCACTCCACTCTGCAGCAACCGACAGCATCAGACCCTTCCAAGCAGGGTTGCACCGCACACCTCACGCTGCATTCTGCAGCAGCCAGCAGCAGCAGCAACAGCCGAGCAGCAATGCACGGCGCACCTTACACTGCAGCCGCTCCGCCACCTTGGCGTTGATGACGCCTCCCAGTGCGGCAGGGATGAGCACGTCGCAGGGCAGCGTGAGGAAGTTGGGGCCGGTCAGGATGGGCCCGCCGCCCTCGTACTCTGTCAGCGAGCCCCCGCGCGCCATGTGGCCTGCGACAGATGGCGGCGCAGCCACATGCAGCAGCACACAAGGCATCTTCTACAGTTGATGAGGTTTGATGGGGTTTGACAGCAGGCATTTCCTGGCCCACTTGGGATGCAGCCTCTGACATCTGCATGCACGAGCCGTAGCGTCCGGCGTACAACTTCAAGCGTCATGCAGCCGCTAGGAAGTGCTTGAAAGTATCAAGCGGGACCCAACAACCGATGCTGCCCTTACCAGTGAGCCTCGGTATGTCCAGCCCCTTCTCGTTGTATGTTGCGCCTCTGCTGTCCGCCACGGCGATGATGCGACCGCCAGCCTCGTGCAGGAAACGTGCAGCCCAGCCCCCGACCTTGCCAAAGCCCTGCAGCAGCAGCAGCAGCAGCAGCAGCAGCAGCCGCAGCGGCGGCAACGGCAGCACTTGTGTATGAAGATGCAGCTATCCCAGGCCAGGCTCCAGCATGCATGCAGGTGCGCATGAGGGTCGCCCAGCCGGCGACCATGGCACAGCCCTGCAACAGCTGCAGCAGGGCTCCATCAAAGACTCAGGAGAGGTGCACCGTGTCAGTCAGGCGGGTGGTGATCTCTGCAATCAGTTTTTTTTGCAAGTTGCTCTGGTTACACCAGACGAGTGACACCAGGGGGTGACACCAGGCCAGTGACACCAAACGAGTGACACCACGCGGGTGACACCACAGCTCACCTGGATCACAAAGCTGGTGTCGCGCACGTTTGTGTAGAGTGAGGCCTTGAGGAACTCGCGGGCAGCGTACAGCACGCCGCGCCCAGTGGCTGTGTCGCGGCCATGAGACCCGTGCAGGTGCAGCGGCTGCAGCAGCAGAGCAGCGGCAGCGGAAGCAATGACAGCAGCAGTGACAGCAGCAGCAGCAGCAGCAGCAGCAGCAGCAGCAGCAGCAGCAGCAGCAGCAAGAGCTGAAGATGAGCCTTGCGCCTGTAAGCAGCTTTAAATACAATACAATACAATGCAATACAATACAATACAATACAATACAATACAATACAATACAATACAATACAATACAATACAATACAATACAACACACAATACAGTAGTACAGGACTGAACCTGCCTCAGGCACTAGCCCACTTCAGGTTCGGTTGGTGGTGTGGTAGCAGCGCAAACGGGGGGTTGAACAGCTAGAGAGGCTCCTAAAACAACTGCACCAAGCTTTGAACAGGTCACTTTGTACGGTGGTTGGAAACATTGCATGTGGTCAAAGCCGTGCTGGAAGCATACCCCAACTACAGCGGCACTGCAGTGAGCCCACGTCGAGTACGGTATGGGCAGTACAGCCGTGCCCCTCAGACCTGCCTGCCCCCATTGCCGTCCTGAACCTGCTGTGCTTGCGGAAATCATGCCAGACACAGCGGGTCATGCAGCGCTCGCAGCAATCTTCAAGATGAAACATGCATCACAAGCAAGCGACTGCCAGCAGCCCCTCTTACCGTGCCTGTAACCAACGCCGAACCGAAGCCCTCGCTAAAATCCCCCGCCTCACCGCAGTGCAGGAGAACTCACCACACCTGGGCACCAGGCGACACTATCCTTGCCTGTTTGCCTGCCACCATGCCGGGCTGAAGGTCTGGTTGAAACCCAGTTTATAACGCAGTTCACTGCTGCAGTGCGGTGATACACGACACCAGTCGCCACCAGATGCTGCTGTGACCTTGCCTGCCACCCCTGCCGAGCTGACAACCCTTTTCATCGACCCCAAACCTTGCTGCACTGATTGGTTACATAAAACAACCCGCCACCACACAATCCCTGCGACCTTGCCTGCCACAACTGCCAGGCTGCAGACCTTCGGAACACCCCATACGCTGCTGCAGTGCAGTTGCTGGCAGCACACCCCACCACCACCAGGACCGCTCACCTTGCCTGCCACAACTGCCAGGCTGCAGACCTTCGGGACAACCCATAAGCTGCTGCAGTGCGATGGCCCGCAGCACGCCACACCACCACCAGGACCGCTCACCTTGCCCGTCACCACTGCCGGGCTGAAGCCCTTGTGCTTGCTGAACTCGTCAAACACCCAGGCCATCACGCGCTCGTCTGTGCCAATGTCGGGGGCAGGGATGTCTGTCCAGGGCCCGAGCACCTCCTTCATGCCCTGCAGGGAGTGTGGCGCGCAGTACCAGCGTGGCAGTTTGTTGTGTTGGTGGTTATGTTCTTGGTGAAAATGGGTGTATTTGAACTCATGTCGAGCATGCATTTATTGTTGCATATCATTGTAGCTGAATTCATGTAACCATTGAACATTTTCTTATAGTACCATGGACACAGCTGGCTCATCGTCTGAATGATTGTTTGTTTGAGACATGTATCTGCTTCGTACGTTGACACCAGGGTGGCGTGCGTGCTGTGTGCAGGTATGGTATGGTAGGTCTGCTTCTGCCAGCAGGACCCTGTGCATGCACAGCTAACACATGTGCCGCCGCACCTGCACCAGTTTGCGTGTGAGCTTCTCCAGCTCCCGCGCTGACAGGGCAGACGGGTCTACCATCACACCACCCTGACAGCAGCGGCAGCAGCAGCACCAGTAGAAGCAGAAGCAGCAGCAGCAACAGCAGCAGCAGGTGACAGTTCAGAGCAGCTCTCTGCCAGCAGCGGCATCTTCTTGTACGCCCAGCAACCGCCGGAGCACGGGTCCACCTCACCTTACAGTAATCATTCAATGATTAGAAGTTGTTGCAAGTTTGAACACTCCCAAATTCTGCAAGGTTCAGGGCTCGAACTAGCTACCTCCCCTATAAGCTACCTGGGTAGCTTGTGCATGGTGTCTCACTCGTATGTCGAAATCAAAGTGTGAGACATGTGACCGGCGTTGCTCGGAAACCTATTGAAACATACTTAGGACGATTCTGTTACTTAATATCATATACTAAAAGGACACGGTGAATGGCCCTCGCCGGTTCGTCGTGAAGGTAAAAGGCACTCAACACGACCACGCACCCACCAGGCATCAGCAACTCATGCTGCTGCCTGCTTTTCTTGACCAGTTCCAGTTACTCGTTCACGACTTTGGCGAGGCTGATCGACAATCGGCCTCACCTCAAGCAAGTAAAGTACAGAGATGTACAACTCAGCAGCGCTGTACTGCTGAATCTGTTATAACTAAGTAGCCCCAGGCAGCACCGTGACGGTGCTGCCAGCACTCGTGTGCCGTGCTAAGGGCCAGCTAAGGCACGGCTAGGGCATGCACAGCAGCCAGCTAAACTTCAGCTAATACTTTTATAAGTGACTGAGACTCTGTCGGGCAGTGGAGCAGCACGCAACAACCAGCACATTGGTCAGAGTAGATCACTAGCGCAATCTCAGGCCGTCATTGGGAGAGTCACCTTCAGGTAAAGGTAATACAGCAACGCAGTGTCTGATCGGGTGTGCAGAGTGTTGAGGCAGCCTTAGCTGTCGGCGAACACACCTTGCAGCAGTAGACTGCAACTAGGGCATGCTAAGCAGCCAGCTAGGTGGCCAACTAGTTAAAAAGGAACAGCACACTAACGAAGCAGCATCAACTAAGCACGCTGCTAACCGGTAGCTAGCTAGCCAGGGTTAGCCATATGGCCATGCATGTCAGTGGCCTGCTAAGGGGCTTGCTAGGCCTGGCCCTCGCTAACCTTAGCGAGGCCTGCTAAGGGGCTTGCTAAGTCCCTGAATGGCAGGGCCTGCCATGTCTCGCGTGAGAGTTTGCTAAGGTAGGGGTTAGCACCTTAGGCCCACTGCCACACTGTGACCGGGGGTGGCAGATGAGCCCGTTTGCACCTATAGTGCGTCATGCCGATACTGCATGGTATACTGCTGGGCTGCGCAAACATACGGGAGGCATGTGTAAGCGGTGGGTTTTGGGCTCAGGCCTGCATGTGAAGAAGAAGCAGCACCTAGCATGAAAAGGCAAGCATGTGATCTGAGTACAAGCTGCTTTCTCCAAGTGACATGCGCCCCTCATGAGTCATTCCATTAAACGAGACGTGCCGCGGTGCCTCGGTGGTGCAGCATGACGACGGTGGTGCAGCATGATTGCACTGATGCTTGCTG
This sequence comes from Scenedesmus sp. NREL 46B-D3, assembly GCA_014080715.1. NCBI lineage: Eukaryota > Viridiplantae > Chlorophyta > Chlorophyceae > Sphaeropleales > Scenedesmaceae > Scenedesmus > Scenedesmus sp. NREL 46B-D3. Next base: position 142,877 of record JACERP010000079.1, on the reverse strand, counting down.
TCTGTATGTGGATGTTGATCTGGTGTTGAGCTGCTGCAGCTCCATACTCCGTGTTGCTATCATAATTGACCTCGCCAATGATTGCACCGGGCGGAGGCTCCGCTTGCATTTGTAATATTTCACCAAGTGCTGGCTCATTAAACACAACGCAACTGGACAACGTCTAAACTTGCTACGCCCTCTACTTGCAACACATGATACACACATGTACTACCATGAAACATACAAGTTAACGCACTGACACAGCAACCTGAACAGCTTTGCGATGCAAGACAGACGCAAGTCTGCCATGGCCTTGGCTTGCTAACCGCACCTTTGCTCCCCCGAATGGCACATCCATGACTGCCGTCTTCCATGTGTTGAGGTTGGCAAGGCTGCACAGTGCAACACAGCAGCACACAAAAGCAGCGCTTTTTGTCAGCTTGCATGCGTATGCTCGTGCACAACACAATTGTGCGCCGCACGCAAGGCTCTGTTGGCCTGCATTTTCATGCCGCTGCACGGCTGTGGAATCAGAAAGTAGTGGTAGTGCTGAACCATTCAGTCGTGTAGCAGCTGCGACAAGCAAATGCTGCAGGCTGATACAGCCCACAAACCTCAGCCCGGCACCTTGAGTATCAACGCACAGTTGTTGGAGAAGGCATGCTGTGACAACACCAGTAACGCACCTCTCCACATCATCACGGCTGGCTTCTGGGTGGTACTTGAAGCCGCCCTTGAACGGGCCTCTGCTGTTGTTGTGCTGCACCCGGTGAGCCATGAAACTGTAGCAGCAGCAGCAGCAGCAGCAGCAGCAGCAGCAGCAGCAGCAGCAGCAAGCTGCGGATAATGCAATGCATGTTGTGCGACCACGGCTGCAGCACATGCTGGTCCTGGAGCTGACAGTAACAGGTAACGGCATAATAGAAGCCAGGCATCTGCAAGCAAACAATGGGATACGAGCAACTGCACAAGCACGCCAGTGCACAACTGTGGCCGAGGCCCGTTTCTACATTGTGCCATATGCACTTGTTTGCTTAAGCCTGCTCCAAAGAGTAGTATGTGTCCAGGTGCAGGCTCTAGAAAGCCATGTGCCGAGTGCTGCCCTTTGTGCGCTTGGGGCAAAATATGACAGCATTTCTGTTGCCGTTGATGCTGACGCCAAAAAAACACAACACAGCAATTTCAACGCCCTGCTGCTGCTGCTGCTGCTGCTGCTGCTGCTGCTGCTGCTGCGCCACCGCTGCTGCTGCTGCTGCGCCACCGCTGCTGCTGCTGCTTGCTCACATCTCAACTTCGCCAGAGTCCATTGGAACCTGTGGTGGCAGCAGCAGCAGCAGCAGCAGCAGCAGCAGCAGGAGCAGCAGGAGCAGAAGCAGAAGCAGTAGCATCAGCAGCACCAGTGTCCCCGGCAGCAAGCAGTAAGCACATGAGCAAGCGGACGCAGCATGCCAGGCAGAAAGCTATGTGCTACTCACGAAGAAGACATTGCGCTGTTTACAGGTGTCATGAACTGTGTGTGCTAAACTGCTCGTGCTGGCGAGCAGCCATGTGTGCAGCCAATTTCACTGCTGCCATTGCTTCAACATGCACTGGCCCAATTGGTGTCATGCCCCTGCTTGTGTTTCATGTACGCACCCGCAGCTGCACGCTGAGCTTTCTGTCTGCATTCAGCACGACTTCTTGCAGGTCGGGCTGGATCTCCAGGATTTCCATGGCCTGGTCAACACGGCACACAAGAGTTGCTTAAAATGTCAGTAAGCTAGTTGATGGTCAGGATTGCAGCGCTTGTGCTTGCCCAGTCAGATGCACAGTCAGCTGTCCTGCTGCGTCACTGCTGCTGCTGTTGCTCATGCTGTTCGTGTGTGAGGCAGGGTCCTGCAAGCAGCCTGTGACCGGCAACGCGTGTGTTTACCTCCCGCACAAAGCTGTTGATGTCGTCTGGTGCCCCAGCTGACATCTGCCTGCGCTGCTGGCCGTGATGGGTCCGAAGTGTCGACAGGGCACCCCATCTCTGCCGCAAGCTGGCAGCCACAGCACCAAGCGCACCCGGAACTATGCCATTAATCAGAGTACTTGCTTGGCTTGGTATCATTGCTGTCTGCTACAAGGCCGAGACAGACAGAGCAAGGCCACGAACGCGACTGTCGAAACGATCGTCACGTGTGCTGCAACATTGATCTTGTCTAAGCTGGTACTTGGTATTCGTTATCCAACTTTTGAACTGCACATCAGCTTGTGCTCGTGTGTAATTTTGCACAAGGGTTTTTGCACAGGGGCATCTGGTCATATAGGGCTAAAGCACCCATTGCGGTTGCGTGTCCTGCTGCAATACGAGGGCAATGAGGTGGACAGGGCAGTACATGCAGCTGTCGCTGGACGTTGCCGAGGATCTGAGGTTACAGTCAAACTTCAAACCTTGTCATGCACTCTGCAATGTCATGGGCGAGGTGACCGCGCCTGCTTATATAATGTGTGTCAAATTTTTATTGTTGACAATTACCTATCAGCGCGGCACGGTGTCTTGTAAAGGACCGGCTAAACTTGTACTCAAAGTGGGTAGCAAGCAGCCCCCCCCCCCCTCCCCCTTGACCCCCACGCTTTGGTTTAGTTGGACTCTCACCAGCTGGAATCTTCTTACTTATTCTGCTGCCCATTTCTAGAAATGATTTAGTCCGTTCTTACAGCATCTACGTCTGGATTGCTAAGTGCCGCACAAACCACAACTGCCAGTTGCGGTTTGACACAGGCACAGGGGGGAGGGAAAAAATGTCGCATAGTTACCAGGACTGCCTGGACCGAGCACACATCAATAAAACGCTTCATAAGGTAGCTTTTCGTCGGTTTTAAACCATGAGCTGGCCGCAAATACTTCTGAAGGCGTAAACCTTCCTTCAAAATGTCGCTGTTGCAATTCTTGCCGGAGTCAAGCAGACTGAACGCTACATTATTTGTTACTTTCGTTGGATTGCTGCTTGTGGTTGACAAAGCACTGCTCGCAGCATGGGCGCAGCCCAACTGTGTGCTGCTGCTGCAACTGCTGGCCAGTGCTGCAGCAGCATGGGCAGGAGCCAGCAGCGCAGGCCAAACAGCAGTAACAACGCTAACCAGCGCCAGGGCTCAGGAGGCAGCCCCGCTTGCGTTATGTCACCTGCTGGTGGCATACAGCTCTATGCAGGTGCTGTCACTGGTGAATGTAGATGTGCTGGCAGCAGTGATGGCTGCCGCACCAGCAGCAGTAGCAGCAGCAGAGCAGGTGACTTTGAAGTCTGGCCATCAGCAACGGCGCGCTCTGCCGTTGAGCATGGCATTGTTGCTGGCTGCCGCAGCACTCAGCACGCAGTTTCCTTTAAGCAGTGACGTCATTGCTTGGCTGGCACTGTGGCTCTTGAGCGCCACACTTTACATCATGTACTCCTGCTGGACTGCAAGAGCAGTACGGTTGCCGCCGCTTGCACGTGTGTACCATGAATCAGCGCTGAGCGGAGGCCTGTGCCTTCTGCTGGTGCTGCTGCTTGATTCAGCAGCACTGCCAGCTGCGTTGAGTCAGTTGGACGGCAGCACAGTGCTGATGCTTGCAGTCGCGTGTGCTCTCGCTTATGGGGCTAGTTACTACGCATGGTCAGTGCGAGAAGCAGCAGCTGCAAGCACAGCAGGGTATGCGGCATTGACAGCGCTGTCAGCATTTCTGGCAGTGGTGGCTAATGCAGTGATATGGGACCTGCACGGCCCCGCAGCAGCAACGCTGCTGCTGGTGATAGCACTTGCACTTGCAGGACTCCAAGTGCGCAGCAGACAGGCACGCAGCAGCCGCAGCAGCCGCGGAACAGCAGAGGGTGGGACAGACAAGGGCCATGGCTCAACGGGCAGCGACCCTCTAGGCTCGGTTTGGGGTGTGGGGGCAAGCGCCGCAGCTGTGGGCATGCTGCTGTGGCTGCTGGCAGTCGCTGCCAGTGCAGCACTGACAAGGTGAGAGGAGTGCGGCTGCCTGCAGGAGAACAGCAGCACCAGCGGCAGTGCAGGAGAGCAGTATGGCCACAGCAGTGCCCGTTGGCATATGAACAAGCAGCACCTGCAGCTCAGCTTGCTGGGGAGGCAAGCACAGCCGGTGGTGCAGCTTGCTGCCTTGTTGAACACCTGCACCAAGCCTGGTTGCATCACCACGCATGCCGGCATTCTGCTTGTTCGCAGACCACAGCTTGCAGGCGTTCTGCTTGGTTGCAGCACATAGTTTGCAAATGCTGGCCAACGTTGGTGCAGAAGCTGCCCTTGTTTATTGGCTGCATGTCTGCATCATCGTGCCTGTCCTAGTGTTACTCACTTTATAGTCAGAAGCCTGCTGTCATGCGCCTGATGCGTTGTGATTGCTGCTGTGCTGCTGACTTGCAGCAACAACCCTACAGTCTCCCACAGCAGGCAGCAGCTAGAGCAGGAATTCTCCCTTGTTACATCGGAGCTGACGCACCTGAAAGACCAGGCAGATAAGTGGGAGCAGGCGGTTGTGCACACTGCGCAGCAGCAGTTAGCAATGGCTGTACATACAGCAGGCAGCAACAGTGGTGGCAGCAATGGCACCCAACCAGTGCTGGGACGCCTGCACTATGATCCTGGTGCAGCAGCAAGCATTGGCAGCAACCACACAAGCAGCAGCGGCAGCCCTGCAGCTGCGGCAACAACTGCAGCGCCATCAGCGTCGCCTCTACCAGCAAGGCCAGTGGCGCAAATGACAGCAGCGACATCGCCAGCAGGGGCAGCACCTGCAACAATTGCAGCTGCATCACCCTCGCCTGCTGCAGCAATGCCGGTGAAGCAGACACAAGTCGTTGTCGTGCCAGCAGCGACCTCACCAGCAGCCACGCCTGCAACACCAGCAGCAGCAGCAGCAAGTCCTTTTGATGCCGAGTACATAGCCAAGTTGCGCAAAGCAGTCGAGACTCCCATCAACGTAGTTGTGATGACTGGCGTGTTTTGGTCATTCACCACCACCAGCACGGACAACTGCTCCGTGGATGGCGTGCAGGAGCAGCGTCCTAGGCGCCAGGCACAGCTGCGCAGGCGCACTGGAGTGCACACTGCTGGCGTGTCTCATGCACTGAGGCTGTGTTGCGTGGTGCCATGCAACAGGAGCATATAGCCAAGGCTGATGCGCTGTACTACCACGTGCCCTCCTTCAGTGGCCCTCCGATTGCGAAGCGTCACCCCAACCAGTTGCGCCTGGCCATGAGCCTGGAGAGTGCCAGCTACTACGCCGCGCTGGACGATCCCCAATACATGTGCCAATTTGATGCTGAAATGACATATAGGCAGTGCGCACAGGTGGGTGGTATAGGGGTGCTTGTGGCTGGGATATGCAAGCATGTGCCGCGCCGTTGTAATGCTGCATGCCTCACAGCTGTGTTTCCCACAACTTGGGTAAAGGCTCTGTTCACCGTCGGCAGCACACAGTAGCTTTGGCCAGGGCAGCAAGCATCCAGGATGCTTGGAATGAAAAACGCGCCATGCATCGTGTTTTACCATCAGTCAGTCGTGTATTTTCCAAGGAAGATGATCATGTGGCTTGCAGCTTGCATTGTGTCGCCTCAGCACACCACACCACACACCTTGCTGGCTGCAGGTCACCAATTGGTACAGCTTGGAATCAATGGAGGACTTGTTCAAGGTGGGTTCTGGCAAGCTAGAGGCAGCCACCCGCAGGTTCAAAAGTCTTGGGTGGGTGAAGCATGCTGCGCAGCTTGTATGTCAGGAGACGAGGCGTATGCCTGGCAGTTGGGCTTGGCAAACACTGGACACCATGCCTGATGGAACACTGCGTGTGGGACACAGCCGCACAGCGGGTGCGCGCAGCCTGTAACAGGAGTCGGCCAGGCTACTGGGATGCAAGCATGTTGCCGCCGTGGTTCATCCCTCAGAACTGCTGCTTCGCTGCTCTCTGTGAATCCACGACGCTGCTGCCTCAACAGATGCCGCTTGTTGCTTTCGAAGAGAAGGAGCACGCGATTGCGTACATCAACAGCAACTGCGACGCGATGAGCGGGCGCAGCAAAATCATGAAGGACCTGATCGCCCTCAGTAACAGCAAAGTGCCTGTGCACAGCTACGGCAGCTGTGAGCACAACAAACATTGGCCGACGGGCAACCCCAGCAAGCGCCAAGTGTTCAGCAAGTGAGTGAGCGTAGTTGATGGTGTGGGCAGCGAATGCAGCAGCATGCGGGGGACTGTGCGGCCGGCGCTGCACCTTCAAATGCAGCACTGGTGGCGCGTGTGATGGTCAGCAAGTCGTCTGTTGGTGCCAGCATCTGCAGCTGGGTAGCCGGGCGGCAAGGAGAAGGGCAGATGACCTGCAGAAGTGCTGCACAGATAGTTGACTTTGACCGGTTGACTGTAGTTGACTTTGACCAGCAAAAAAGTCAGTGGCCGCAGCAACTTCAACCCGGTCACACGTGTGCAAGTTTCCTTGCGACAGCAGCGCATGCAAAGCAAGGAAGTGCCCACAGCTCACCTTGCATGAAGCTCTGCTGTCGTACCCACTGCACATGGCGCTGGTCGGGAACAGGCACGACATTTGTGACATGCGGTCCAATCTGCTTCCTTTTCCATTCATCTGACACCTGTCAGACGTGTGAGCCCTGCAAGCCGTTCGAGTGCATATGCCGGTGCCAGGGTGCACTAAAGCGTCCTTCCGTTGCTTTTGCAGGCATGCCCTCACCCTGAATCATGCTGATTGGCGCTCACTCATGTGTGACCCTGACAACCCTGCACTGGTGTGTCTCTGTGTGCAGGTACAAGTTCTGTGTGACCATGGAGAACAGCCTTGCGCACGATTACGTCACAGAGAAGCTGTGGGATGGCTTGGCTGCTGGCTGCGTGCCCATCTACCTGGGTACGCCTAGCGCACTGAACATGGCACCGGATGCAAGCAGCGTGATCGTGTTTGACCCCCAGGTGAGGCCATGTGGGTTACTAAACAGCAGCTTCCATGCGCATGGTTCTGCGGACCGAGGTAGTTGCATGCCCGAGGAATCCATTTCTGTGTATGTACCTACAGCTCTGTGTGGTGTGCTAGGTTAAAACAGCTGTGCACTGTTTGCCAATCGGCTGTGCCGAGAAGCTAACTACCTGGGTACCCCTGTCGCATCTACCGCACCTGACTCAAGCAGCGTCATCATGTTCAACCCACAGGTAGGGCTGTTTGGTGATTAAGCTTTTGGCTTGTGGCTTGCAGCTGGTCAGGTGCCGTCACTGCTGCCTTGTGAAGCTGGCTCGTTTGGCAATGAGCTGCAGCTGTGTTGTGCTCGTGTTCAAGCTGTACGCTTGCACTGGCGCGCTGTCATCCTCGCTGTCTGTGCTGCTGCTGCTGCTGCAGGGCAAGGGCAATGCATCAACAGTAGAGCAGCTTGACGCGCTGATGCACGAGATCGGCAGCAGCAAAGGGAGGTATGAGAAGATGCTGGCCTGGAAACACAGAAAGGTGTGCAGCAGCGGCAGGATGCAGCACGCTTGCACGTCCTCCCTATACATATGAACTTAGGTTGCGGTGTGCTGCATACTTTGCATCATTCGGTGATGCAGCGCAGGCTTGCGCATGGGCACTGCGACACTGCTGGTGCTGCTGCCTGCTGTCCTGGCGCCTCAAAGCACTTGCATTGTAGCATGGTGTTGCATGCAACACCTGTCACCTGCTGAACCGCTGCTGCTGCTGGCTGCTGCCTGCTGGCGTAGGTGGAGGAGCAACCCAGCGCGCTGTTTAAGTACCTTTGGAGTGTACGCAACACCAGCGGGGAGTGCTTTCTGTGCCAATTCTTGGCAAGGCATCGTGTGAACCCCAAGGCCAAGTACACGACGTGCCTGTTCAATGAGACCTGGATGGCAGCAGCAGGGCAGAAGCTGGAGCTGCAGCCAGGATGCGAGTAGAAAGCAACAGCTGAGAAGTTACCCAGCAAAGCTGCATCTTATGAGAGAGAGAGAGAGAGAGACAGCGTAGCAACGTGGGTCCAGTTACCATCTGAGACGGTATGTGCATGTTTAGCAAGTGTACTGCGCCCCAGCAGGTTAGGTGCGGCCGGAAAAATACCTTCATGGGTTCCCAGCATGACATGCTCACCCGTAGGGTGGCATGCTTGCCGTATGGCACGACAGGCCATGATGTGCTCAGGAGAGGTCTGTGGACAGACCCGGGACGCCAGCAGGGCATGCCCATCACGGCATCCAGTGATCGCCACTCAGTCCTCGGCAATTGCTGCGAGCAGTGCACCGCGCTATGTAATCTTCACAGGTTGCAAGTCCTATGCCTCAGCATCGCCTGCTTCAGCCTATGCTCTTCTATGCGCAAATGAGAGAAGCACAAGGATAGGCCTGGCCATGTGCAGCCTGAGCTGGGCTGAGCTGGCTGGCCGGGTGAGCAATCATCCGATGCAAACATTGCATCATGATTATAAGTTATCGGATGACATCCCTCCCCACCCCACCCCCTGCAGGGGTTGCTGGCTGCCTGGGTTACTTAAAACATTCTATGACAAGACAACATCATCCCAGCTGCAGGTGGCCTTTATCTGCAGCACATACATATTCGCTGAAAACCAGCCACAGCCGGGGGCTCGGTTGCAGTTCTGCCGTTTATAACACAGCCGGGCTTGACACTCAACAGCAAAAAGCCAGGTTGCTTAGTTGCAGATTGTGAGGACTCTCCTGATGCATATGCAACCCCATTGCCTGCTGAAGCTTGCATAATGTTACCGCACTACCCTATGTGGCATGGTGGCAACACGTCAGGTGTGTCACGTGCGCGTGACAGCAGCAATAATCAAGCCGAATAGAGTCCAAGCACGCATAAAAACATGTTTGTCTCTTGTTCCTGTAACTAAAGCATACACGACACCTGCGCTATGCACAATGACGCTCCCTTCGCCAGTTTCGAACAGGGGTCGACGCGCGTAGGCGCGTAGGGCCCTGATTACCCAACTGATAATACAACTTTTCCCGTCACTCAATGGCGCCTACCAGCTAAGCAGCTTGGTTGGTTCGCCATCACCGTCATCCAGAAGGGCAGTACATGTACCTTTGCTGCGTTCAGCATGTATTCATCAACACCTCAAATTCATAAACCGCCCCCCGCTACTAAATTATGTAATGGCCGTTTCCTCGCGCTCAGCATTATTGCGATAGTGCTGGCGCTCACCTACTCGCTGCATTCGCTTGGCATTAGTTCGTTGCACAACTTCAAAGGCTGTCAGCCTGTCCCCCTCATCCTTGCGGGATTACAGAATGGTAGCCTGCTTCCAGTCGAAGGCAACCAGTCTGTAGTTGCTGCGGGTGCCACTGCTGTTGTCAAAGCAGCAGCTGAGGCCATGGGCACAGCAGCAGCAGCAGCAGCAGCAGCAGCAGCAACAGCAGCAGCAGCAGCAGCGCCAGCAGCAGTGACAGCATCAAGTCACACACCAAGATCTGACAGCAGCAGTAGTCAAGCGGATGCAAATGCAGGACTGCTCATAGCAACAATACCGTTCAGGCTGCCAGCCGCGCTCGGGCTTCCATCTGATGAATGGCGGCCCCACATATTCTCAGAGTGCGCGTATGGGATGCCGCGTGCATATGCACCTTGCCTGAACTACACCAACCTGCTGCGCGGCGAGGAGCTGGTTTACCCAGGTGAGCAGGAGCACGCTGGTCAGCACTGTGCATGTGCATGCACACACTGCCATGGCGCAACCAGGCTGCATGCTAGCAGCTTCTGCAGGCAGCAGTCGTTCAGTCACTAATATGCTCCTGTAGCAAGCCGGGCAACGGCAGAGATCGAGCCTCCCTGACATGCATCATAGAAACCATGTTGGCTTAATGACAAGGAAACAGCAAGGTAGCTAGGTGAGGAAATGGACTACGCAGATTTGGCACCTTGGTTGCTCCTCGCAGCAGTGCAGCATGTTGTTTGTGTCAAGGGCGCGAGCCACTTGCAGAACGCAGTGCAGCAGTGGAGTGCATGGGTCAGCGGCCGCATTGCCTGCCCTAGAGCAGTACTGGATGACAGTTGCAGAGGACAGGTAGCCAGGCAGGGCTTGGCCCACCTGTGTCTTGGAAAGAGCAAGAAGCCATGCAGACAGGCAACTGCAGCAGAGCAGTAGCCACCTGTCACTGCTTGGCCCAAGAAGGCAGCCACAACATGGCAATCATGCAGTGGAATCCTGCGGGTACCTGTCATCAGCAATACTTGGTTCCGGTCTGGTTGTTGAACTTGGAACAGCAGCACGCATGGCATCATGTGACCTTGTTGTGACCTTGTGCAGCAATATGGTCAGCCGCACCAAACCTGCTGCCTCAGGGTCCCTGCTAGGACTAGACACACTGCTGCAAGAGACGCACCACCATAAGTACCACAGCAGCATTGACACGTGCAGGGTGGACCGACAAGCTGGCTGAGCATACATCTGCAGTGACGTCATTGCCAGTAGTACTGCTGCTGCTGCTGCTGCTGCTGCTGCTGCTGCTGCTGCTGCTGCTGCTGCTGCTGCTGCTGCAGACTACCGCATCCGCATGCCCCTGTCAGTCAACGAAGAGCATAGCGACATTCTCATTAAGTTCATCAAGGCGCGGTTCAGGGTTCAGGGCAAGTGGGCATACTACTTAAACCAGCACGGGCGCAACTTTGTGTTTGCCAACACCAGTTACATTATGGACCCACCTCCCTCATGGGCACGGCAGTGCTGCATGTGTGAAGGAAAGCCTGCCGGCCACACACAGTTTGCGCAAGCGCGGGACTTCTCGGCTGCCGGAATTGATGTCGAGGAGGAGGTCATGTTTGCAGCGTCACCAGATTCCGGCACCTTCCAGCATTGGCGGGACCGAACAGCGATGATGCTGACGCAAGCGCAGCACCTGCTGAAGCCCAGCACAAAGTTCATCGCCTCACCACCACGGGACGACACCGTCACCACGCATTGGCAGCTGATCAGGAACGTAACAAAGGACAGGCTGATCTCTCCGCGTCCCGTCAACGCCCGCAAGTTCATCTACTCGTGCGACACGCCGCTGCTGCACCCCTACCTGGTGCAGCGCATGAGCGAGGGCATGCTGGCGGCTGCTGGCGTGGATCCGCGGGGGGTGCCGTGGGATCAACGCAAGGTGGTGCTGCTGATCGGCCGGAACAACGACGCCGGCGTGCACAACGGCCACGAGAGGCGCTGGAGCAACTACGACGCCTGCAAGCCAAAGCTGGAGGCGCTGCTGCAGCGCAGGGGCCAGGGCGAGCAGCTGGTGGAGTGGGACCTGAGGAAGTTCAGCTCCCTGCAGGACATCATGAAGTTCTGGAACACCCAGGTGAGGCGTGTGTGAAGCTCTCGGTGTGAAGTTCTCGGTGTGAAGTTCAGCTGCCTGCAAGTCATCTGAGCGCTCCGGGCACCTTTGACTCCCTGCAAGGCTTGAGGCAGGGTAAAAACGGCACAGGTGAGCGGCACTGTATGTACTGTATAGAACGTCATGTATGTTTTGGGCGTGATTAGGGTTGGTGCTTAGGCTGGACTGTGGTTTCTTATGCAGCAATGTCCGAGCCGTTATCAAGAGGCATCATGCTGCCGGCTCATTTTGCAGCTGGCTGCACACACCACGCGCACCGTTTTTCATTCGCTGGGGAGTGGCATGACTCTGGTGCAGTCCATGCTTCCAGCACTGAGTCATGGCCACACACCCCACTCTCCTGCCCAGCCACTCTCACAGCCACACTCCACGCTGCTGTGCATCGCGTGCAGGTGCGTGGGGCTGTGGGCGTGCACGGCAGCGGGCTCATGAATGTGCACTGGGCCTCCCCAGGCACTGTGCTGTACGAGATCTGGCCCGTTACATCGGACAAGAGCGCGTCGCGCGGCCTGAACGTGTTCTGGGAGCAGGCAGCGCTGAAGGGCGCGGCGTACTGGTGGTTCCATTCAGAGAGCGACGCAAAGTGGAACGTGAACGTTGACTGCGACCTGCTGGCGGAAGCATTGGACAAGGGGCTGCGGGCAGATAACCGGCCAATGCTTGAGCCGTTTTATCAAGGAGTGATGTGGTCGACGAAAAGGTAGATGGGCTCATGGACCTGGATGTCTGAACTTGGCGGTGCTCTGCTACGGCGATGGTGTGTGCCTGGAGTGTGCATGGTGTCTCGGAGAACATGATGATGACAGCAGCAGGAACTGTTGCCAAACATGCCGCAACGTAGGTCAGGTTGAAGGACAATATTGTGTGGACCTGATAGTTAGCATGAAGAAGACGCTGTGAATGCGTTGGGTGGGTGGTGGGGGGGTGGAGTACGGGCTTTCTATAATGAACCTCTTTCAGCAGGCCTGGCAGTCTTGGTGCAGCCTGAAGCCTGTTGATGGTAGGCCCAATCTCTGCAGCATCAGCATGGCTGTTCCTCATGGTCATGCTGCACTTGCCTTTGCTCAAGTCAGCACTGCTTGCAGATGTTAGTGTCAACACTAGGCGGAAGCCCTAGATACGTTTGGGGTGAGGTTGGTTGATCATGTGCTGTACGGATGTTGTGGGTGGCGCTCTGCAGCATGCATGCATGCCGTATTGCGTTGTTGTACGGGCATTTGTTGTTGGTGTTGTGGCCACTGATGCGCAGACATGCAGCATGCCTGGCAAATGCTGCTTTTGTCGGGCATCATCATGCCTGTGCACCATGCACATTGCATGGCTTGGCGTGCAGCGTGTCACCTGCAGCTGCTGCACACGCCGTTTGTTGAGTCGAAGTGCTGCCTGTGGCGCAAGATGAGCAGCGCAGGGTTCACCGCGAGTGAGCTTGAAGCCTCCCTCAGGCAGCTGCTGATGCTGCAAACTTTGGTTGTAGCTACGTAGTTCTTTTTAATGTTGTTGTGTGGAACTATTGGCTACATTGCTCAACTTGACGCGGGCTGCTGGTTCCTCAGAGGCTTGCCACCAACACCTGGTGCCATGCTGAAACAACAGCAGCTTGCACTGCTGCCTCTTGAAAGCCAAGCTTGGCGGTGTTCAACAACATACAAACAAGCAGCGATGGTGCCCCTGCTAGGCTGGTGTCATTCCTCCCCTGCTATGTTATGTTGGTGGGTCGTTCTCGCGGTTGCCCGGTAAATCTCATCTGGAGCTTCTCAGTTTGTGCTGATCGGATGCGGTGGTGCTACAATTTGATGTGTTGTGGTAGCATTTGGCTCCTCTGGCAACCGCTTGTTCCCTGTCGTGCACGTGCCTTGGGCGTCTGCTTGCATCATATGACTTGCTTGTTCACAGGCTAAGCCTCTGGCAAGTGCCCACGTGGTATGTACACTTGCGTTGAGGCCAAGAAAAATGGTAACGTTGCCGCTTGCACGCTTTGCTGCCTGGATCAGGTGTGCTCTCTCTGAAAGCTTGAAAGGCAGCGCTACAGTCCAATGTATACCCACCGTGGCTGATGGACTCCAATGAGCCACACTGCTTGGAAGCATTGAGTTGATGGTGAGCAATACAGCCAAAGTAGTTTTCAGGCTGCGGCAGGTCGCCTGGTGATGTATGTAAATCACAAACACCAACAGTGTCAGTGCGGTACCTCCGAGCCATGAGTCATCATCATCATCATCATATTACCCATTCAAGCCATAGCATCAGCGCCATCGGCCCCGCGCCCCACCGGGGCGGAAAGAGGAGGGAGCACTGCTCCAGAATGTTTGCATGCATTGCGCACATCCTACGACTTGACAAGAAAAGCAGCCATACACGGTGACACCATCCGACATCTTCCAGAACTGCCCCAAATATCATCAGATACAAAACGCAACACCTTGATTGACGAATCAGCCATGGACACAACGCTGCGCAACTTTTCAGCGCAACCAGGCAGGGATCTGATCTCAGCAAACATACTATCCCTCTGAGCAGAAGTAGCAGGGCAATCAAACATGAAGTGTGACAAAGACTCAACTTCTGCACCACAACAAGGGTATCCTGAAGTGGAGTTAGCTCTGCGACCGCCAAACTGACTAGTACGCTCATGTACACACAGACAACCCATACGAACACGCAAAAGCAATTCAATACCACGTGGAATTGCCACTGAACGCAAGTACGGCCTAGGCCTCCTGAAACCCACAGCATCAACATGAGTGGGATGCACATGAGCCACATACCGACTCAGAGTGGAGTGTTCCAACGTTTCACATGCAATCCTTTCAGCGTGTAGTGTCCTGACCTGCTTGTTGACATGGCTCTTGCACGCACTGGCTCTGCCTTCCGCGGTCACAACATTCACACCATACTTGCACAGCAGGCTCTGCACATACTTGTGCCACGGTGTCACTGCCACAGCACCACTAGGACGCCTCCATTCAGCTGTAAACACTTGATTTGGCAGCCATGAGTCATAGTGCTTGACCAGGCAGTGGTTGAAGGAATGAGTAGTGTTGCTGCTTTCCGAAAGCGTGGAGTCCAGAGTTGCTGACTGGTACGTAGCAATCCAGAGTTGGCACATTTGTTGCTTCCCAGTGATGGCATTACTAGTAGTGCTTCTGAAGTTACTGACTCTCTGAGTTCTGAGCTCTCTGAGCTTGTTGAGGTTGCGGTTCCTTTTAGCTGATAGTCTCCTTCTGTGTTTGGTGGACCCCATGAGCCTTGTTTGGCTCCTTTGCGGGTGTGCCATGGCCAGTGGCCCTACTTTAGTAAAATGGTAATTGGTATTGGGAAGCACACGCAAAGCACAATATTATGTGATTAATCCACATTTTCATGTTTTGGAAGTTGGGTAACTTCGCCCCGTTTGGGGAGCCAATTACAGGCTCATTGGGCAAAGAGCAAAAACCAAAGCAAGCCGGGAAAGTACAAGGACAACAGCAAAGCCAGTACAGGCAGAACTTACGTTTGTGAACTGCTTGATGCTTGACCATGGATTTTCAAGATGGAAGTTCCATCTCGCAGGATTCCGGCGGACCATTATCAGATGTAGCATGGAAGCAACAGTTACACAGCAACTAAGGATACCTGCAGACGTAACAGCTGCTGTTAGGAATGTGATTATGATATGCAATTGTTCAGAATGGCAGGGGCCGAGCCTTGCATGCAACCTGCAGGAGCAGCAGCACCTGCTACCACCAAATGCATCATGCCTGCAGATATCTGCCCAGCAGTGCTGTGAAACAGCCCTCACCACAAGCAGCACCAACATGGCTGTGGGGCACTACTTGCGTGCATGCAGTGCTGCTTCCAATTACATGGCAATCCAAACAGGACACGGTAACACCTGGACAGGAGATCGAGGCTTCAGTGAGACTCCCATGCGCTTCTGTAGCTGGCAGAACAAGACTGCCAGCATGCAGCACCCATGTTGATGTCTACGACACAATGCACGCAACACATGTGGCTGCACAGCGATGTGCCAATTGGGGGGGGGGGGGGTTGTGCCAATTGCAAGGGGGTTGTGCCAATTGCGATGTGCCAATTGCAAGGGGGTTGTGCCACTTCCACACACACAACACTGGTGAGGTGTAGCGTCCACGTCCCAAAATTAACAAAACCCCGAAGCCAGGGGGTGAGGGTGTTAGGCCGCACATGGCAGCAGCATGCAAGGCAAGCTCAGAGCAGTTTTCAAGCAGCCGATTGTTGCTGCAGCTATTATCTGCTTACTTCCGCAAGCACAGATGTGCGTGTCGAAGCGCCAAGCAAAAGACTCGAACACTGCTGGATCAATCTGCAGTGCTCTGCAACCCAAAACACGACTGTCCAGCTGAACGCAACACAACACGGCACTCCACTCGAGACTGAGGCACTACCCAAGTGACCCCAGAATGCAGCAGAGCAACATCATGTGCAGCTGTACAGTGCCACCCTGCCTGCGTGGCAACAAACACCTGCAGGCCAGGCACACAGTCACCCAAAACGCAGGCACCGCATTGCAGTAGCTGCTATAGTATGTCCCGCCAATCGCCGCAACTAGCTCTACTCATACAGCGGCAAGCGTGGATGGAGAAAGCCACAGGGGCGGCACCCACCCATGAAACACCAGCCTAAGTGCTGCCGCCTTGCTGTATGCAGGATCCAGGAGGACCAACGAAGGAAGCAGTGCGGCAGCGGACTGAATGAAACCTAAACCACAGCAAGCGCCAACACGCATCAGCAGTGGCTTTGGGGGAGTGTGTGGCTGCTGACCAACTTCAACTGGGGGCGACGACAGCCAATGCAGGCACAGCCAGCTGTCGAATGGTGCCGTGCAAGGCACGCGCTTATATGCTGCGCAAACCGCGGTGGCCGATGGTGGCACATGACACAACATGCCAGCAGCTGCATGCCCAACTCAAGAAAAACAGCACACAGAGCGTGTGAAGGCCACGGCCTGCAACCAGCGCCTCGTTCTGCAGACAAGCAGACAACACTACACTGGACGGCCGTTTAGCAGTGATAGCCAGCCAGCACGCACCCCGCCAAAATTTGTGAAGGCCATGCGCTGCAACCAGCGCATGTGCACATGCAGCAGGGATCGACATGAAAGGCTAGCCAGGTGCACAGCACAATAGAGACCCAGCGGACTGATGGAGATGCTGCCAAGCACACGAGCCGTCGACCTCACGTGCAACTGCATACATAGGTTTGTCACTCGTATATCACCCGCATACACCCGCAGCCGACAAGGTCAGGCCCCTCCATGCTGCCCAACACAAGATCACACACCACACCACACATATCCCAAGATCGATGAACTCGCATCTCAACCCAGTCCATCCATCAGTGTGCCACCACGCTGTGCAGCGCCGCACCACAGGGGTACGCCCGACACTCCTGACATCACAGCACAACACACCACACAGCCCGCGATGCCCCAGCTGCCCCTCACGCACCTAGCACAGCTGCCACTCGAGCACCTAGCACAGCTGCCCCTCGAGCACCTAGCACAGCCGCTGCCCGTCCAAGCCACGCCAGCAGCCTGCCCAGGCCTCAACTTATAGCCGGCTGCAGTCACAGCAGAGCGCACGATTGCCCATGCATGCAGCACCACAGGCGACAGCCGGCACCACTGCCTGGACCCAACGGCAGCCGCTCAGGCGTCAAAGGAGGGCTTCTTGCGGTCGGCAAAGCGCACGACCAGGCCCCCGCAGCCCAGCTGCTTCACCAGGGATGCGTTGTCGATGGAGTCGAGCCAGGTGATGGCGCGCTGCGCCTGCTCCACGCACGCATACTCCACAAAGGCCTGCTCGCGGCTGCGGCGGCTCTTCTTGCTGATCAGCAGCTGCAGCAAGGAGGGAGCGCGGCAGCGGGAGGGCACGGGCAGGGAAGGTCACGTCGAGCGAGCTCAAAGCAGCACAGGGTGCAATGTGTGTACACGCGCTTGCATGCGTCCGCTACACTGCTGGCTCGCGCGACTGCCAACTGCTGGCTGATTGTGAGCTGCCCGCGGGGCTGACGCGAGCAAAGGCAGGAGCAACCAAGACGTGCGTTGCCGGCACGCGTCGCTTTGCCAGGTCCTGGCTTCACACCCCGAGCTGATGCACCAGCAGCCTCTCCAAAAGCAACCATGCTGCGATAATGATTCAATCTTTGCATGCAGGAGACACTTGTCCCAAACTGATAAGAGCACCCCCCTGCAAATCCTTCTCAGCAACGCGCCAGCCAGAACTGCCCACGTATACACAGGCACATCCACACAGGCACAACCCGTCATGACTGCCCCGCCACCAGACTTGATGCACTAAGGAACAGGCTGAGTGCTCGACAGAGCACATGTGCATGTGCTGCTTGTCAAACAGCCAAATAACAGGTCGTCGCAATTCACAACAGCGCACAAAGAAGCCAGTGCAGCACTCACCCGCACGCTGACAAGTTCGCCGTATGGCCTGAAAAAGTCCTGCAAGTCCTTCTCAGTGACCCACCAGCCCAGGAAGCCCACGTACACACATGTGTTGGGGCAGGCATCAGCTTTGCTGCGCAGCCGTGCATTCTGCGCAGCAGCATCCAGATCGTTGCCAAGATCTAATTCACCGCCCGCCGCATCAGCAGCAGCAGCACTAAAGTTGCCGCTCGCTGCGTGCTGCAAGGTACTTGCCATGGCAGTGCTGCTGCTCATACTGCTGCTGCTTGGAAGGCTGCTGCTGAGCAGCTGGACCTGCTGCTGCTGCTGCTGCTGTTGCTGCTGTGGTGTGGTTGCGTGTGTGCCGCCGCTGCTGCTCGCGGCTGACTTGGCAGTGGACGATGCTGCTGGAGTGTCCTGGTCACAGCTGTCATCTGTGTCAGCCAACTCCTGCTCCTTTGAGGGTGATGCATCTGCTTCCTCACCCCAGTTGTCAGTCCACCTGTAGCAGCAGCAGCAGCAGCAGCAGACACGAGGACAGCGGCAGCAGGCGGTGGTTTGTGCAAGACCACCAGTACACAGGGTGAGTGGGGCACCCATCCGGCTGCAGATGTTTGCAGACATACAAACATAGGTGCAAAGTGGCAGTGCCGCATGCCGCGCAGAGCCCTGGGCCCAACAGAACCTGGACTCGGTCACTGGCACTGCATCATACGCAACATGCATGCCAAGCCTTCTGGGACATGCTCTTCCACGCTTGATGCACGCGCTTGATTCGCACGTCCAACGCCGCCGGCTGCGTGCCCTGCCAAGACCGGAGTTCAGATCAGTACTCACTTAGGAGCTGAGCTGCTCAGCGCCAACTGCTCTGCAGCTTCGTCAGCCGCCACTGCTGCTGCCGCTGCTGCCGCTGCCGTTGTAGCGCTTGCTGCCGCCGCACCAGCAGCAGGCGCGGCGCGCCCAAGCTCCCTGCCAGCCGCATTGCTGGCGCTGCTGCTGCGCACCAGCCCAGCAGCCGCGTCCCTGTCCCGCTCCCTGCCGCTGTTGCTGCTCATCAGGCGCTCCGGCGGCGCCGACAGCGGCGCCATGAGGTGCTGCTGCAGCTGACCCATGTCGCCCCTGCTGCTGCTGCCACCCCCGGTGCCGCCTGCAGGGACCGACGTGCTGCCTCCATGCATGCCTGCACCACTGGGCACCGGCACAGGCACAGGCTTCCCGCCCCGCATTGTGCTGCCGGCGCCTTGCATGGCGGAGGCCGAGGCACCCGGCATGCCGTTCATGGCTGCGGCCGCCGCCCAGTCGGTCTGCTGCTGCAGCTGCACCTGCGCCTGCGCCTGCAGCTGCAGCTGCTGCAGCTGCTGCAGCCGCATCACCGCCAGGACCTGCTCCTGATCCACCAGGCCTGCAGGCCCCATGAGGCCAGGGGCGAGCCCGGCGGCGGCTGCTGCAGCCGCGGCAGCCGCGCCGATGCCTGCTGCTGCTGGACCGAGCGCGCCGGCCCCCAACAGGTGGTCAAAGTCGTGCACGCTGCCGCCGCCCAGCAGGCCGGCCAGCTGCGCATTGTGCGCGGCGGCGGCCGGCGAGTACTGCTGGGGGTCCAGCGTCAGTCCCGCCGACATGTTTGCAGCGGCGGCTGCTGCCGCCGCCGCCGCCATGACTTTGTTGGCGTTGGCCATCAGGTCCGCGCCTGCAGGCACGCTGCCGCCCCTGCCAGCGCCGATGAAGTCGGCTGCCGCTGCTGCTGCAGCCGCCGCCGCCGCGGAGGCGTGGGGGTCTGCGGCACTGCCCGCTGCTCCCGCGCCGCCTGCTGAATGCTGCAGCTGGTCCAGCATCGCGGACCCCTGCCTGCTGCCTATCAGCATGGGGTGCTGCGCCTCCCAGGACGCGGGGCTGAGCCCAAACGCGCCGGCCCCGCTGCCCGCCCCTCCGGCCGAGACCGACAGCTGCTGCGCCAGCTGCTGCTGCGACGGCCAGCTCTCCGCAGGCAGCCCGCCTGTCGTCGCGTGCCGGTTGCTGCTGCTGTGCCGCCCGTGGCCCTGCGCGATCGGCCGTGGTGCGGTGGGCCCGCTGGGTATGCGGCTGCTGCTGCTGCTGCTGCTGGGCATTACTGCGCCCGGCCCGGCCCCGCCCGTGCTGCTGCTGCTGCCGAGGCCAGCCGCCGCAAGCCAGTCCGTCGCCGATATGTTGCTGAGTGAGAGCGACTGGCTGCGCATTGGGCGCCCCGGTGCAGGAAACACCTCCATGTCTTTGGTGAAGTCCTGGCTGCTGCTGCTGGCCACTCCCCCAAAGCCAGCGGCCGCCGCCGACCCCATGCCGCCGCCAGGCGTGTAGCTGCGGGACACGGCCGCAGCGCCGCTCACTGGCTCGGGTCCCTCGCCGCCGTTGCCGGCGCGGTGCTGCAGACCCGACGCCAGCGACAGCGAGTGCGACAGCCGCGACAGGTCGCGCTGCGACTGCGGCGACAGCGACGACACCTGGCTCTCCTGCAAGGCGGACAGCAGCCCTGCCGTCGGGCTGCTGGCCGCCAGGTGCCCTGCGCCGCGTCCGCCCCTCACGTGGTGCTCCCCGAGCGGCGCATGGCTCGCGCTGTGGGCGCGGCTCATGCCCTGCGCGGGCGTGGGGATGGGTGTGCTGCTGCTGCCGGGCCTGGCGCCGCCCACGCTGCTGCTGGCGCGCGGCAGGGACAGCGGCCGCGGCTCGTCCTCGGCTGCTGGGGAGGCCGCCGCAAACACGCTGTGGGAGAGCATGCCGGCCGAAGCTGAGAGGCCGGACGGCGGGATCAGCAAGCTGGCTGTCCTGCGCCGCCTGGCGTCAGCGCCGCCAATCGGCTTGTTGAGCTGCTGTTGGGAGTCTTGGCACGAGGGAGCGTCCGCCGCTGCCGCTGCTGCTGCTGCTCCCACGGCTGCATGCTGCTCCCGGCTGCAGTTTGGCTGGCTGCTGCATGGCAGCAGAGGAGGCGCGCGCGAGTGAGTAACCCGCAATGCACGCACAAATGGTCAGCAGCAGCAGCATGCGGCTAGCAAGGTGCGAAGCACGTGCATGGGCAGCCCATCGCGAACATGGTGGGCTGCTGGTTGTGGGAGGGGCTGCTGCAGGTCATGCTGTGATCTGTAGCTCGCCTCAGCATCAGCTGGCAGTACAGTGCAAGCAGGGCAGTGCATAGTGCATGTCGTTGCAAGTCATGCTGTGCCACAGCTAGCTTCACAAAGTGACAGCTGGCAGTACAATGCTGTCAAGGGCGGACAGTAGATGCTTGCAATTTGTGCACCATCAAACTGTCTGGGTGAGTATATCCGCTCCTGAAACCATGGCACAGCAGCACTCACTGCTGCTGCTCAAAAGGTGTTGAAAGCAACAAGCTGCTTGCGGCAGCAGCGGCCAAGCAACGTTGCAGTCTATCGAGTTGGGGATGGCCAGCTACCCTGAGAATAGCAATGCTTTCTCACCTGGGAGCGCAAGGAGATAGCTGCTGCCGCTCTCGGGCAAAAGACCAGGATTGACTGCGCAGGTCTGGCGCTGCAGATGCCGGCCTCTCCGCTGCTGCTGATGCTGAGGTATCGCTGCGTGCAGCACCCGCTGCTGACAGCAGCCGCTTCAGCTTGTCCACATGCTCGCACAGCAGCGCATGCAGCTCAGCTGTAGGTTGCTGCAGCAGCAGGCTGCAGCCGTCCAGCAGCTGCTCCGCTGACCCTGCTGCTGTCACACGAGCAGCGAGGCCAACCGAGTCCTGCATATCCTGCAGCAGCTGCTGCAAAGGAAGCTGCATCTCCGATGCATGCCGCTGCAACTGCTGGTTGCTGTTCTTGAGCTTATCATTTTCTGCTTGCAGCCGAGCCGTGCTGTTGACCTGCAGCTGCTCTGACAGCTTGCTCTGCTCCTCGAGCCATACAATATGCACCTGCAGCCGCTTGATTTCGTTGGCCTGCGACAGCTGCTGTTGCTGCTGCTGCTGCAGATTGCCCTCAAGCTCCAAGACACGGGACTGCAGCTGCGATATTTCTAGTAACTTGGATCCCAGCAGTTGCTCAAGCTGTGACGAGCGATCGACGCTGCTGCTGAGTGCCGCGGATGCTAAGTGTCCACCGGCAGATGAGGCAGCGGCATGAAGGTTGCTGAGCTCATGGCTGAAGCTGCCGTATTGGTTCAGTAGCTCTGATTTGAGCATGTCGCTGTCAAGGCCCCGGATTGCCGCATGTAGACACTGCGCTGTGCTCACACCGCCAGGGGCAGCGAGGGCCTCGGCGCTGGTCAGAGGCTCGAGATCTCAAATAAAAGATAATAAAGCCTAATGCAGGTGCCAATGAGTCGTTACCAAGCCTCGGAGGGAGGGAGGGCAGCAATTCAAGCATAACACAGTTTACATCTTTTGACTCATAGTCATTCTCAGCCAAGCCACGTGAATTGGTTCGACCCCAGCCTTCAGGCTGACGAGTACAGGCGGGCAGTAACATGGGCAAACGAGGCGCAGGTCAGCATTGAAGTCCGCTGTTCGATGCATCCGAGTCTGCGGGTTCCAAGATCAACCAACTTGGAGGCAAGTATTCAGTGTGTATTCATGTTGCGTGGGGGGCGGGACACCACAGGTCCCATCCACAACCGAAGCCCAGCAACTCTGCTGTCGAGCGGCAGTACACTCTCAGACGCCCTCAGCAAGCTGATATACTGCAAGACTTGATTCTCATCAGCCTTACTGAGTATAGCTGCTTTGGAAGCCGAGATCAACCCAGCCGCATTCTGCAGCAGATCCATTGCCTGGATAACATGCTCCTGCATCGTCATGCATGTAAATACAGGGGCAATGCGTTACAACACCTGGTTCGTTTTACGCTTTCATCTGAGTGAATTCGTGCAGGTTACCTCTGTAATCACAGCATACACACAGCGCCACTGTGCGGCATGGCCCATACGGGACGGTACCGCAGTAAGCAATGATGCTGAGCACTGGAAACACTAAAAGGCACCTGGCAAGGGACCATCGTGATGGACAACTGTCAATCAAACGATTAATGTTGCCATCAACACTAGCAGATCCTGGCATCGTTGAAGTGGCTGTCAGGCTCCACTGCTTGCAGAACTGTTTATATGTCACTGGCACTGTGACTCAGCAGGGGAGCAAAGCAAAATAATCAGAGATTGTACTCTTTGGTTTGACGCGGACTTACAAGAGCCATCTCAACTAACCCTCAGTGCACATAGGACAGAGGGGGCATCTGCAGAACCTGATGATCACAACTCATCGTGCCAGGTGCCAGGCTGGTATAAACGCACACGTCATGCTTTGCTGATCAGTTCGAGGGATTGTGACATGTCTCACCTTCAAGTCGTTGGCACAGCTGCAACTTGAGTTATGGCAGTGCTTGCATCAAAATAGCTGCAAGAATTTTAGCTCGCACCAACTAGAGGAGCGCTGGAGCCCTGACCGCCGACATTGCCCATGAACTGTTGTAAGCTGCACCAATATGACTGGACGTTTGCTCTTGCTGAGCTGCCGCTCAGTACGCTCAAGCACGGGCAGCAAGAAGTGATCCAGCTGAACATTGCCAGTTCATCATAATATTACCCATTCAAGCCATAGCATCAACGCCATCGGAACATTGTCAGTTGACAGGAGACACTTCTTGAATAAGGCAACCATGTGCGCAGTCACCAGTTGAAGTCCATGTCTGCAGGTGATGAGTAGTGAGCATCGAAGTAGAGTGCATTTGCCTTGCACCTCACTGTGGACCGCATCTCATCAATCAGCCTGCAGCGCAACCGACACAGCACGGCACAGAGCCCATGGTGACGAATGTAACATTGTGCACAGTGCCACATATCAAGCAGAGAGCACTGCTGGTGTTGGCTGGACCTGATGGGCTGCACGTAGGGCCTCCAGTTGCGTTTGCTCTGTACACCTATTCACTAGCCACATGCATCACTTGCCTGCAGCCAAGTACGCCAACACCACCAGACATACCTGATAGCGGTTTTGGTCAAGTACCAGCACAACCTGGGTTCGCAAATCCCCACGACATATGTTGACTAGGCAGCTGTGAAACTTATTTCAGCACTGCGTGCGCTACCTCAGATGCAGATACTAGCAGCGCACCCACCTAGCCCAGTTGGAGTAGACGGATGCAACAAAGCCATCACACTGCATCGCCAAGTCCAGGTTCAGCAGGCACTTGATGACATCCCCTGACGGCCCATAGTCAAAAGTTGAGCCGCCATCATTTTCTAGCTCGGTGTATGACGTGCGCCAGCTTGCAGCTGCACTGCTGGTTGTGGTGTTGGTGTAGTACTGGATGGTGACAGGATCTTCAGTGCTCAGGAAAAGCTGGTTGGTGAGTGCTGGGTCTGCCTGGCGCAGCCGCTTTGTGACAGATTCATACTCACGATCTGAAAACACTGGAGATTCATCCACTTTGTCACCGTGCCTGCACAGTCAGTGCAGCGCATTGCAGGGCAGTTGCTGTACCCAGTTGAAGTGCGGTGGACAGCAGGACGAGACAAGGCGTGCCCCGATTGAGCAGTGTTGCACTGGTGTTGTTGTATTGCAGAACTGCGATGAGTTTCTGTACGAATGCCATGCCCGTGCTGCTGCCTCACTCATGCCTCACTCATGCCTCACTCATGCCTCACTCATGCCTCACTCATGCCTCACTCATGCCTCACTCATGCCTCACTCATGCCTCACTCATGCCATGCCCGGCTGCTGCCTCACTGATAAGCTAGTACACGGCAGCTTGGACCAGATGTATGACACTGCGGATTGTACAGACTGCTTGCTGCGACAAGCAGGCATTGCATCGAAATCTTACACGAGCGAATGTGCTCAGCTCCAACCCCTGATGCCTGTTGAATGCGGCACACACCTGATGTACAGGCTGATGCAGCCTGGTGCCAGCTCCCTGCCTCTGTACCGTCTGCAGGACACAAAGTGTGACTCAACAGTGTGAAGTGCCAGCAGGTCACAATCCATTGAGGATGGACCCGAAGCAACAGAACAGGCTGTTGATTAGCAGGTTGGTACAGCACTCAGCATGCTGCTTGATCAGTGCGGCGCTGCAGGCCCGAAGGAGTTGACATCACGTTTCGCTGTGGTTAAGCGGCTTCTCTGCTGAACTGCTGCACTGCTGCCACAACACCAAGCATTGTTCAGCCTCTTCTCAAACATATGCAGGCCCAGCCGTGAGCAATTCACACCTTGATCTGCGCTTCTGTATCTCTTCCAGCATGCGTGTGTTGGGCCGCACCAGATACGCCACTCCTTGGCTGCGCCACCAGTAATGCAAGTTCTTTGAGGGAATGCCCGTCTTGCTTAGCATCCCATGAAACTGCTTTGGAACGCTTGCCCGCAGCTCGCCAATCAGCGCCATTGATGTCACTCGCATGACACGCGGGCTGGCAGGATCTGCCAGTTCTGCAGCCGCCGTTGCCACCGGCGCCAACTCAACCTCGTGCTTGCTGAGTGTGCAGCTGCTGAGGGGAACGAAGTAACAGCTGTCCAAGGTTGTTTTAGCCGGGCCACAGAAGTCACTTTTGGCCAGCCAGTCGTCGTGTTTGAGCAAGATGCGCCCGTAGTCGAGTGCTGCTGCCAGGGCAACGGTGTTGATGTGGAACACAGATCCAATACCGCCTGGTAGGGCAGCAGCCAAAAGCCAGCAGGCAGGACGGACGATGCTCATCGTCAGCCATAAGACTATCATCAAAGATGCAACGAGGGTCTACAGGTGCATACAAGACCTACAAGTAGGTTGGGTATCCCAGCAACTGAGCCATGGATGCAGGCGCTCGCATGTTTGAGTTGCTGTACTGCTGGGCGCAGCAAGCTTGGCGACAGTGTTTGCCGGCTCTGCTCGCCTGGTGGATCACTCAGCACCAGGAACTTGGAGGTGCTGCAATTGCTAGGATGCTGATGCTGCCAGATGGCCTGCTGGACCTGCGCAAGCATCCGCGGCGGCACTGAGAGATGTGACGGATGGCGCTAGCGCTACTGGTCATGACAGTTGGTGTTGCTGGTGCTGCTGATGCCGCTGTGGCAGTTGAGACGCTGCAGTCACAAGGTAGGTGACCAGCCCTGCATGGGCTGCCAGGGGTGCACCAGTGGCAGGGCAGCATACAGCTGCGTGTGGCAAGCGCCGCCACAGACCGTTAAACCCTCCAAATGTCGCAAGCACGCACAGCAGGCTGCCCAACAGCACGCGTTGCTGTGCTGAGTGGAATCCAGCACAACACCAAGCATCTGGGCAGTGCACTGCTTCAAGGCCAGACCGTCCGTTGTGCACAGTCGCGGCTCGCACCTGTGCGGTGTAGGGCAGCACTCCGCTGACTCCAGTCACTTCGCCAGGGTTTGTCCAAGACCCTGGCACCAGCTGTGGGGGGCAGGGGTCCGTCACTGTACTGCTGAAGATGTGGTGGGTGCGCCACAGGGGCGGTACACGGCATGCATCACCCAGCAATGCGCGTGTGGCATGCTGCTGCTGCTGCTGCTGCTGCTGCTGGATGTTATTAATTGACTGATTATTATGCGCGTGCTGTTGGTATTGCTGTCGCGCTGCTGCTGTTGAGAGTAGGCACCACCACCTGCACAGCATGCAACATACAGCCCATCGAGGGCCGCCGCACGTGTCAGTTGAACAGTCGGTTGGCTGGCTTTCAGGATGGCGCAGCAGAACATGCCACCGCCTTACACAGCCAAGCGTAAATCAGGCGCTGCAGTAGTTGCTGATGCTCGGTTGCCGCAGCTCCTAGCCAGGCGGGCCACACATGCTGCGTGCAGCAAGTGGCCTGCTGCAACAACCGCAGCCACCCGCCTAGAGCACGTTAACTCATCTGCTGCCTCAAACATGCTGGCCTGTTGTACCTCCGTACCAGCTGCCTGGTGCTGCCACTGCCACCAGCTATGGTGCAGCAGAGAAGATACCGCCATCCCCAACAACACCCCTGCGAAAAGCAGCACACATGGCTGCAGAGGGGGCCGTTGAAAAGCCTTGTAACGCCCCATAATATTGTTGGCCAGCTAAGGCAGTCAAGAAAGGAAAGCATATCAACTGCCATCAATCATTTTATGTAACTGTTGAAGCAGGTTCTGCTAAAAAATGTGAAATGGGTGAAGTGGGTGCACAGCCAAAGTCACCAGGCGTAGCTTGTGTGTGCCTGAGTGACTTGCAACCACACACATTCATGAAAATACAAAAAAGCTACCGAGGGGAACATGCTGCAACTCGTACACATGACATACAGGCAGCATTTGCTGGATGACTGCCCAGCTGACACTGGCATGTGACAGTTTCACTGGAGACCACTTCAGCCTGCTCGACGCCCCCGATAGAATTGTGTGCACTAGGGTGAGACTTCAATTGTTGCTGAATGGCCTCCCATCACTTCCCCGAGAGTTGAGTTTACAACCTGTTCATGTCTGATTGATGCGCCCATCAGCAGATCTTGTGGAGAGTAGCTTGGCGTTTTATTATTGATCGTTTCCCACGATCGTCAGCAAATGCTGCGCGGTACCAGCACATCTAGGATCGCGTGTGGTAGTAGCAGGACAGCCAGGCTCTCCAGTAGAGGCCCATGCCTGCCTGCACAACCATATCGGCCTTCTAGGCAACGCCGGGTGGCGGCATCTGCACTGCTGGACCCCACCGACT
Organism: Scenedesmus sp. NREL 46B-D3; assembly: GCA_014080715.1. Lineage (NCBI taxonomy): Eukaryota > Viridiplantae > Chlorophyta > Chlorophyceae > Sphaeropleales > Scenedesmaceae > Scenedesmus > Scenedesmus sp. NREL 46B-D3. The sequence goes on along the minus strand of JACERP010000079.1, from coordinate 115,513 downwards.
TGCTGCAGCATGCCCAGGCACTGGTGCAGCACATGCCACTTGCCTACGAGCCCGTGGCAGCGCCTTGCAGCCTCATGAACTGCGGGGATGTCGTTCACAGAAGGTATGAGGCCGCAGATTGCACAAACTTGCAGCTCTGGTTCCTCGGCACACCCTGACGTGGCAGCCTGGCTCGTATCGCAGCACACTGGACCCAGTGCTACGCGGAGAGACGCGTGGCATCGACTGGAAGCTGCTTGCCTTGGCAGCAATGGCTGGGCTGTACCTGTTCGCTACACCTGGTGAGCGCAGGTGCTGGTGAAACCATCAGCAGTTGCACTTTGCTGCGCATGCAAGGCAGCTGGGCCATTGGCTCAAGAATCACCTGAGAGGCATTTTGCAGTGTCACAGATTGTGTTTGCTGGCCTTGCTGGCATCAGCAACGCTGAGCAGGGAGCTCCATGTCAGCGGTTGTCACCAGCAGCGAGGGTTGTGCAGTGGCACCAGGGTTTGCTGGGCACCAGCAGCTGTACTCAGGGGGTAAGGAAGGAGCTATTCCAGCAACCCTCGCCCCCAAATGCTGTTAGGCTGCTTTGGCTGGGTGTTGCCACACCCCTGGTCGAGTTGCGCTGTACTGATGTGCAGCACTTGCAGCTGGATGTAGCAGATGCTGAACCACAACATGGGTATGCAGCTAGGTTATAACCTTACAGCCCGGCCCTTGCTGTGTTGTTGGTGTGATTGCAAAGCAGCCCAACACCCCGTTTTAAGAGTCAGGCACCAGCCCCTCTTTTCCCCCAGGTTGTGGTAGCTGCCCATACAAGCGGTAGTGCAGCAACTGCAGTGGTGCGGCCGAGCCCCATGCATGGCGGCAGTCAAGCAAAGGGTCGCACAGTGTACGCATCATCACCAAGTCTGCACCGCAGCACCCAGGCAGTCGGCAGCACGCTGCAAGCCTCCTGATTGTTTCACGCTGCAACACACGTTGTGCAGCATGCAGCTTCGCCTGCAGCAAGCACACCAACTGCATGTGTTCAGGTTCTCTTCTATATCGTCTTGCATGTTTGAACTTGTTCGACCGCTGCCCTGCAGGCGTGCTGCCTGGTGCGGTGGACTACTACATCACAGGGCCTCTGCAGCGACGCAGGTCAGCAGCCATCACAAAGGTGCGGGGCATGCAGCAGCGCAGCATTCACTTTGTTGTTGCAGCCATCATGTTTATGCAGCTGTGAGTGCAACAAGCGGGGCCAGGCAATGTATTTGCACACCGTCTAAGCGGCAACGCAACAGCAGCGGCAGCTCACCAACTGCTCTCCGTCAGGCCGCTGCCTTTTACTGAGCAGCTGATGCGGCGTGGCTTGCAGCCTCATGTTTGTGCATGAGAGTGTGCCCGCTTCGTGCTGGACTTTGTGGACTGGTGTGGCACCCAATGGGCTTGACGCCCAGCACCTGATGTCTTTTTTCACGTTGAACTGCACCGCTTTGAACCGCAGGACGACTTGAAGCTGGGCAAGCGCCTCGGGGCCGGCGGCTTCGGCAGCGTGTACAAGGCCACACTCACAAACGAGGACGGCACCACCACACCTGCCATAGTAAAGAAGGTGTGTGCGGGCGGCCACACGCGACTTGGAAGCAGCAGCAGTGGGGCAAACAGCAGCAGCAGCAGCAGCAGCAGTGCGAATGGCAGCAGCAGCGGAAGAGGCAGCAGCAGCAACAACGGCACGGCAGGAGAGCAGCCAATGCGGGTTGCAGCACATGCTGGCAGGAGCACAGGTGGTGCATTGGTGGTTGCTTCCTTTGTCTGTCACTCTCCTGGCTCTGGCAGGCCAGCAGCAGCACCCCTGGTGCTGTTGCAGCAGCCGCGGCATGGCGGTCTGGGCAGCCACCCCTGTAGACAGCAGCAGAATACCTGGTGGCCTCATTCCTGCAATGACTGTGGTTGCTGATGCAAGCGCGGCAGCGCCTCCGTCCTGTATGTCCCCTTGCACCCTTTGGCTCGCGGCCATCAGTCGCATCACAACATGTTTGTGTTCAATCACTAACACAGCCGGCGTGAGTTTGTCGGGGCTGGGTAGCAAGTGAATGTTCATGTTGTACACGGTTTGCAGCACCCACAATGCCTGCTGCTGCTGCTGCTGCTGCTGCTGCTGCTGCAGGCCAAGGAGTTTGGCGAGGCTGAGGTGTGGATGAACGAACGCATGACGCGCGCCTCGCCCAGCAGCTGCGCGGAGTTCCTCGGCGGCTTCCTGGACACACCCGAGCCGGGGCAGAAAGTGGGGCCAGCGGGTGAGCACCGCTGCAGCCCCCTCTCTTGGTGCACTGCCTGTGCCTCCCTTGTGGCTAGCAAGGCCGTGTCAGTGTGGATGCCGGCAGGCGGCAGCGATGCGGCATGTCTTGTGTTGCTGCGGTGTAGCTGTACCAGGTCAGTGATCGCTGGCCAGATCAGCTTTGAACGACGGGAGTAGCATTGGCAAGTCGGTGCGACGGACCGCGCGTGTGCTGCCGCCCAGCCGTCCCCCGTGGGTCGTGCTTGTGGCGGCTGCTATGCAGGACACGTCTCTCAGATGCAACAAGCAGCAGCGCTCTCAGCCCAGGAGGGCAGCAAAGCAAAGACAAGCAGAAGGGCCCGTCCCTCAGCTGTGGCAGCCCCTGCTCATCGCTTGTGTCGCGCGGGCAGGCAGCGTGCATGTCCAGCATGCACTGCAAGCATGCAGTGGATGCACACGCTGCAGGCGTCAGCTGAGCGGGGCGCTCCATGCGTCTGCTTCGTGATCAACGGGTGCTGCTGTGTCCTCAGCTGCTTCTGCTTCTGCTCATGCTTCTCTTGTGAATGCGTGTTGAGCCTCTGCTGCTGCTTCTGTCGCATGCAGGCGCTGCTGTGGGCCTCGGTGGCGAGTGTGTGTGGCTGGTGTGGCATGATGAGGGGGAGGTGCGGCCACCAGTCGTGCAGCAGCACCGGCAGCAGCAGCAGCAGCAGCACCCTGTAGCTGCTTTTATGCAGCAACTCTCTCTTTTGTCTGCAGTTGATCGTTGCATGCAATTGGTGCGATGCCTGAACAGTGCCTGTGCACAAGTGGGCTCGGCTTCTCCGCTGCGGCAGAGCGCTGTGCTAGCAACAGGCGTAGGGGATGGACCGGCATGACAGCGGACTGCATCAGCTGCTTACTCTTTACACGCTTGTTCGCGCTGCAGTTCACGCTGTACGACATGATGACGAAGCGCGAGTTCCCCTACAACGTGGAGCCCATCCTGCTGGGCCGTGAGCTGCGCCTGCCCAAAAACAAGCGGCGGCGGCTGGTGACGCTGAAGCTGGTGATGCAGCAGCTGCTGGAGGCACTGGACACAGCACACGCAACGGGCATAGGTGTGCGCTGAGTGTGTGGTTTGGTGCGAGTTAGTTTGCTTGCTGTGTGCGTGGGTTCATGGGTGGGGGCGGCGGTTTTGTTGGAGGGGGGGGGGTGTTGATGGGGGTGGGGGTGGGGTGGGAGTGAGTGTAGTAATGTTGCGTGGGGGGGGGGGCACGGCTGAAGCTGGTGATGCAGCAGCTGCTGGAGGCACTGGGTGCAGTACATGCAAGCGGCGCAGGCGGTAGTGCTTTGATGTTTGCACGTGCTTTGATGGCTTGCTGGCACATACTACTTGGTGTGGCTTGGTATGGGCGGCGGTAGTGTTTCTGATGCTGTGTCTGTGTCGCCCCGCGTGCCTGTTCCCGCCATGGTGCATCATGGCCTGACTACTGAGCTGGCAGCAGACACCTGCTAAGGTTGATGGTAAGGCCTGGAGCAACACAGTTGCTGCTGCTGCTGCTGCTGCTGCTGCCGCAGTGCACCGTGACGTGAAGCCTCAGAATGCCATCCTGTCGGTGCGTGACAAGCGCCTGAAGCTCATCGATTGGGGCGCTGCTGCTGACCTGCGCTTGGGCATCAACTACGTGCCCAACGAGTACCTGCTGGACCCCAGGTGGGTTGTTACTTTGAATTTATAATCGTTGGTTGTGACTGTGTTCTATGATGGACTGCCGTCAATCTCCGAGCTCACCAAGACACTGCTGCTGACCTGATTGTTGACACCCTCAACGGTCACACATTGTTACAGGAGCTGTTACCATCCATGTGATGGATGATAAGATATTGCTGTCGTGACTCACACGACTGTGTGAGTATGCGGGCTAGTCAATGTGACACATTGTACTGCCTTGTTAGAACTACGCTGGCCTTGCAACGTAGGCGGTCTGCACCAGCTCAAGCTGGGCCTTAGGCTTGTTCTGTTGGTTATCAAACCTTATTTCCATGTACGCTTTCACATGCGTCCAACACTCGTTGCTGCTACATTTGGCACCTGAGATGTGTTCGACGTGACCTGACCTGTTATATACGCTTTCCAGGTTTACAGCTGGATGTAGCTGCCTTGTTTGCTCTGCTAGGCATGGCGGACCTTGAGCAGGGCCAGGTTGCCCCCGTCGCTGAGCCTTACAATGGCAAGTCAATTCGACCCAAAGAGTACAAGGGGGGTGGGAACCCTCCCTATGAAAACTTCATCATTAGCAACAAGCTTTACTTTGTTAGCGCCAGCGTCCCGCCAGGCCAGCAAGGCAAAACCCTGCTGGTGAACAGCTCAGCAGCTGTTCAGGCTCGTGCTTTCCAACGCGTTGTCGCTGCTCTAGACAGCACCGAGTTTGAGACTGAGACCTCCGACAAGGAGAAACTCAAGGCCATGTACAAAGTGCTCCGCGCGCACTTTGTCCATGGCATTGAGCTTCTCCTTGTTGGAGTTCTCAGTCTCAAACTTTGTGCTGGTTAGAGCAGCGACAACGCGCTCATACGTGTTTTTTTGAAACATCTGCGTCTGCTGCATTTGCACCAGCAATGCCTAGTGCTTGGAAAGCACGAGCCTGACCAGCTGCTGAGCTGTTCACCAGCAGGGCTATGCCTTGCAGGCCTGGCGGGACGCTGGCGCTGACAAAGTACAGCTTGTTGCTGATAATGAAGTTTTCAAAAGCAGGGTTGCCATCCCCATTGTACTCTTTGGGTTGATTTTAATTGCTTTTTTTTGCTACTGTTAGGCTCAGCGACGGGGGCAATCTCGCCCTGCTCAAGGTCCGCCATGCCTAGCAGAGCAAACGAGGCAGCTACAACCAGCTGTATATCTGGAAAGCATATAGACCCAAAGGTCAGGTCAAACACACATGTTCCTTGTTGACTTGAACTTGCGCTGGCGTGGAGTGTGATCACACCACGCGTAGCTCCATACTTACTAATGGGCACCCCGTGTTTCTGCATAACGGGCACTTGCTGGAACTCGGGTGGTATGTTACATGTTCTGAGGTGCTTTGTGTCCAAGCCGCTCTCAGTTGACAAGTGCTTGAGCGAGGTTGACCGGGGTCCGTGATGCTGCTGGCCTGTGCCTGCGGCAGGCATTCGGCAGGCCCATGCTGCTGCCTGCCAGCTGGTCATTGCGCGCCTTCCCTTGCTGCACACACGTGCTGCTCATCGTTGCTCATGAAGCAGGTGACTGGTGCCGCTGCTTGCAGGTACGCGCCGCCGCAGCAGTATGTGATGTCGCGGCAGACTGCCACGCCGCCGCCTAAGCCCGTCGCAGCGCTGCTGAGCCCTGTGCTGTGGCAGATGGAGCACCCCGACAAGTTTGACATGTACAGCGTGGGCATCCTGTTCCTGCAGGTGGGTTGGAGTCTGTGGCACTTGCTGTGGACACGTCAAATGGCTCGCTGAGCGTCATGTTGTGGCAGATGGAGCACCGGGACGAGTTTCAAGGTGTGCTACGTGTGGGCATCCTGTTCCTGCAGCTGTCTGTTGTCTGGCCAGTAGTATTCACATGGTTTGGCTGTCGGTCAGTGCTGTGGCACATGATGCTATGGCAGCATTCAAAGTGCAGACTTGGCATTTGTGTCAGTTTCTACATCCTGTGCAGTGCCTAACAGCATATGGGGATGCCCGCTTGAATGTGCTTGTGCTGGGAGGTAGTGCAGGTCATGCTTGTTCCGAGCAGCACCTCCTGACGTGCTGCCGGCCCATCCCTCTGCCTGCCTGCATCGCTGTCCCTCCCGCTCCCCTCGTCTTTATCGCAGATGGTCTTCCCCAACCTGCGCAGCGACAACAGCCTCGTCGCCTTCAACAGGCGGCTGCAGGAGCTGGGCTGGGACCTGCCAGTGAGTGGGCGCGGCGCTCAGAACCCTAAAACCCTTCGATACCAGCCTCACCTGGTTGCGTTCCCATGCGACAAACCTCGGCAGCATTGACAGATCACCAAGCATTGAAACATCGCATGTGCTGCATTTCTGTCAACACCCATGCGGTTGCATGTCTGCCGTGGTTTTGTGCGAAATTCACCTGTGCTTCGCTCACCATGTTCTGTGACGTGTCACTTTCCTGCAGGCCTGGAAGCGTGAGGTGATCCGCAAGCACCCGCGCGGCCTGCCCAAGGAGTATGAGGAGGGCTTTGAGGTTTTGGAGGCAGAAGAAGGAGCAGGCTGGGACCTTGCTTGCCAGGTGAGGGCTGGATCTGATGCTGTTGTGGTTGCATCTGAACCTTTGGGACTTTGCTTTTTTATATGGTTGTGCACGTATGGAGAGATCGTTGAAGTGTTTTCAGCACGAGAGGCAGAAGGCCAGGACCTGGGTTGCCAGGTGACGGCTCACGATTCTCATACCGTTCAGCGCCACGGCTCGTATGCTCTCCAGCGCGTTGTCGACAGCAGTGTTGTTGAGGGGCTGGAGGCAGGACAGGGAGCATGCTGGGACATCGCATGCCAGGCGGCGGCTCAAAAGTGCCACTGGCTCCAGGGCTTTGATGATCTCAATTGCGTCAGCTCTTGGTGGAAACGAGGTTATTCATGGTCTGTGTTCAACTGCTGGGGGCGCTTCTCTCTGACATTCGGGACAAGACATGCCGCTGGTCTCATGGCAGGAGTGGCAAGCACAGGGTGTCTTTCAGATCGGCCGCCTGTTTTGTTCTGTTCCACGGCATGCCACCCCCCACCCCCCACCTTTGCGCTGCCCTGTCTGTTGCCGCTGCTGGTCTGTTGTCCACGCAGCTGGTGTCCTACAACCCCAACGACCGGCCGACAGCGGGCGAGGCGCTGCTGCACCGCTGGCTCGAGCAGATGCCGAGCGTGGCGGGCATGGCGACGCCCAGCGGCACAGGCAGCGTGCTGGTGACCGGCTCGGTGGCTGCCGCCACCGCTGTGCGCAGCCTGAGCAACAGCGTGGGCAGCACGGTCGGCACCGTGGGCAGGCGCGTCAGCGAGGCCATACCCGCAGGTGTGTGGTGTGGCTGCCGCAGCGGGTTGTTTCATAGCACTGTCCAACGCAACTGTGTGACATGGGAGGGTTGAGCAGTGTCAGTCAAGTGTGTGTGCTGAAGGCCGGTAGCGTGCCTCATCACTGCTCTCCCAAAGAGGTAGCATGTTGTGTGACATGCTCATGCAGTGGTGCTGGAAGACGCGGCGCCCATGCACGGCAACAAGCAAGGGCCCATCTAGGGCTCATGCGCCTTTTCTTGGCCTGTGTTATACAGCAGTTGTGTTGTAACAAGCTGTGTTGCAACATGTCCTCGCAGGCCTGCTTGAGGAGGCGTTCACCCACAGCAAGCAGCAGGGGCTGACCGAAGCGTGGCTGGCGGAGGAGTTTGGCTGGAGCAAGGCCGCGCCGCCGCCGCCAGGCACGGGCCCGCAGCGGGAGACGATCGCGTGGTTCATGAATCGCCAGGTGCGGGCAGCTGCTGCTTGTGTCTGCTGCGGTTTCGTTGCATGTTTGTGCATCGCTCGAGAAGCTTGGGTGGTGTTGGCATATCGCCGGTGTGTGCGTTCAGTCGTGTCAGGGGCACCTGGCTGGGACAAGCTGGTGCACCACCCCTCTCCAGGCAGCGGCCAGCAACGCAGGACAACACCAACAACCGCAGGGGCCAGCAACGCAGCCTGGTTCACAGAGTAACAAGCGTGGCTCAAGTGACTTGTGCCTGGAAGTTTGAGGGCGTCTGGCCACGAGTGTGCGTGCCCGGCAGTTGTAGGCAAACACGGGATTGCCAGCGACCCAGGCAGCGAAAAGAGAGTAGCCTAACGAGAGTAAGGCTCAGGCTACTCTCTTTTTGCTGCCTGGGTCGCTGGCAATCCCGTGTTTGCCTACGATTTGCGTGCGCTGGCTGGCTGGCGATCAAGGCGTGGCGCTGCACCCACAGTGTGAGCTGCAGCGCAAGCCGACACGTTGCGTGAGGCTCTTGGGATGCGTGGCGCGCTGACGCCTCTGCTGCTGCTGCTGCTGCTGCCGCTGCTGCCTGCAGAGCGAGCAGCTGCGCAAGCTGGCGCTGCGCCCGGCCAAGTTTGTGGGTGATGTGCGCAGGACCATCCGCGGCGTCGCGCGCAAGCTCGGCACACCCGGCAGCCCCAGCAGCAGCAGGCCTGGGAGCCCCAAGGTGAAGGGCGCGGCCGTCGCAAACGGCAACGGCAAGGCGTTTGCTGCACCTGTGGGTCCTAACGGCAATGGCAGGGGGTCACCTAGCGTTTCAGCGGCAGCTGAGGCCAACGGAGATGGGCGGGTGAGCCCTGCTGCTGCTGGCGGCGCCGTTGGGAAAGGGAAGGGCCTGATGAACGTGCTGCGCTTGAAGTAGGGAGGCCTTGGTGCAAAGTTCTTGGCGTGTGAGGGGTGTGCAAGGGGCGTGAAGTATGGCGTGAACAGAGAAGTTCAAGTGCGAGGTGTTAAGGCGTGACTTGCAACACACAGGGCGAGACATGGTGAAGCGTGTGCAACAGCAGACAGTGTGAGGGGAGGCGCGACTGGCTGTTGGAAGGCTTTGAATGGAGCGATGGAGCGTCGAGATGTGTGCGCAGGCAGCGTCTGCTGGTGGCTGTACACCCCAATGCAGTGCCTATTGGTCTGCTGCTCTAGCTGTGCGCGCTATGCCAGCAGCACGTTGCTCGGTCAGCATGTGTTGGCCTGCTGGACGAGGCGCCTGGCTCAGGCTTGCCGTCAGACGGTGCACACAGCAGAGCTTCTTTGCGTGCTTGCAGAGGTTGGCAGCACGCACTTGGTGTGGTGCTTGACGCACCCTGGGGTGCAGCGCTGCCGCTGGCTGTGCTTGTGTGGCGTCTGCTCGTGGCCGCTTTGCTCAGCAAGTTGAGTGGGCGAATGTGACGCGTTCCCAAGCGTGTGCACATTTTTGTGCTTTGTCTGCCGTGGTTGCTATTTGGCGGTGCGTTGGTGTTGCGGCGTGGTCGGGATGGCGCGGCTCTTGTGCGTGTGCTGCGCGTGCACAGCTGCAAGGGGGGTCGGGGTTTCAGGTACCAGCTTAGCGGAGTGGCCATGCTGGCAGCTGCTCCTGCTGCAGCAACAGCAGCCCAGTGGATGCTGTGTACAGCAGTTGCGGCGCGTGGATGCTGCAGTGGCAGCGGCACCAGGGAGTAGTGCGCATGCTTCAGTGTTAGTGCATCATGGGGCTGGCACTGCTGATCCTCATTGTGGTGGTCAGCAGTGTTGCCGTGGACAGAGTTGACGCATTAACGGAACAGAGCTGGAAGGTTGTCGAGCAAGGATCATGCAAGCGTGGCGTCAGGGGTTGCACTTGTCAGGGTTTGCATGTGCTGCGAGTGGTTGCACATCCTGCATGCTGTGTCCATCACCAGTGTGGAGCAGAGAGGGGATATGGTGTCATGTCTGGCAGATGTGCTGCCTTATCCCGTGCAGTTGTTCTTGGGTGAAATGGTGTGACACCTTCTTCCCACTTTGCATGCCTGTTTTGTCAGCTTTTTGTGCATTGTACAATGCACATGCATTGGAGATGCGCAGATGCATGGCAGATGTGCGTCGCAGTGTGCAGCCTGTGCATTGTCAGAACTGTTTGCCAGAACTGTTTGCATTCAGATGCAGGACTTGGTCTTAAGTCGTCTAGGTCCGGTTCCCATAGCTGACAGTGGAGTGTCATGCAGCTTGCAATGCTGCTGAGCGGCAATGGCAGCATCTTGTTGCGTGAGCGCAGTTCATGCGAGTGTTTAATGTATGTTCTGATGTTGCCTGCCTTCAAACTGCTTGGAATCAGCACCTCCAAACCAAAAACACCAGCTAGCTCATCACTTTTGTGTCATGTGGGCTACAGCTCTGATCACGGCTATGTGAGTTTTGGGCGTTTGTAGGTGCAGTTGTTGCTGAGTAGCGAAGATGCTGTTGCATGATCCCGATGCTTTCTCAGTGCCACGTGCGGCTGCAGTTGTTGGTTGTTGGCGAGCGTTTCTGCACGTGCGTGTAAGCAGAGAGATGGCGCTGTTATCGCACTGCTGCAGCAAAGTTGATGCAGAGGAGCAGCAATGTGCATGTTGTGGCGGTGCCAGCGGTGCTGCTGGCTGCAGTGGTGATGAGCTAGTTGTTCCGTGAGTGTTGAAGTACTGGGGCTGCCACAGCATACCACACCGGGCAGTTCTATGTGCCTCCTGCAGTCAATGTGGTGTAGGCCGCTTCCCTGCTGGTCTTGCAACCAGATGGTTGTGCTGGCCAGAGGCAGCAAGCGTGGAGCCATCATCATCATCATCATATTACCCATTCAAGCCATAGCATCAGCGCCATCGGCCCCGCTGGAGCCATCAGTGGCTGGTCGCTTGCTGCGCGATGTTCAGCTTGTTTGCCATGTTTGCTTCAGTGCTGTGTGAATGTGTGGCTCTTGGCGGTGGCTACAGCTAGCAGGCACCTATGTAGACGCCCTATGTGCTTCCCAACCGCATCCCTTGTGCAGCGCTCAAAGCGAACTGAACTGCTTTCATTCCTCTTGTTCCTGCTGCACGGCCATCTGGACATACTGTCAGTGCTCCTGCTTACCACACTGTTAGCAGGGTTCTGAGTTGCTGTTGCTGAGGCACAACTGGCAGTTGATTTTGATGTCTGTTATGATGGTTGTGGGTGGTTTGGCTGGTGAGACTGCATGCACCCTGTGTTTGCTCTGCAGCACAGTGCAGTGCACAGCGTGTGTTATCCTGCAACTCTGAACAGAGCTGTTCAGTGAAAAGGATTCGCATAAATCCGAACCTGTGGTCCTCAGTGAGTCTCCTCCGTGGCAGCAGGTGCAGGCCTACCCTAGGGTGCGCGGCGCTTTGGCGCAGCTTCCGCCCGCGCCCGTTGCGCCAGAGAGAGCCCTGCCAGGCGAAAGTGGCGCAAACCTTCAACATGTTACAGTCAAAACCTGGTGCACTTTGGCGGGAGAATGTTTTGAAGCAACCCTGGGCTGGGTTCAGTTAATCAGGAACGCGTGACGTTTACCACGCTCGCGCTGTCAATAAATTAAACATACTGCACCTCACAGCGTTCGCTGCAGCGTTAAACGGGCTGGGGTTAAGTTGTCGACGTTCGGTCATGGCTGAAGTAGATGAGCATGAGTTCGAGCTCAGGCTTGCAAAAAACATGTAAAGAGAAACAAGGTGAGGGATCTCTGTCGACCCGCCTTCGTTGACACAGTAAGTTGTTGTTTGGCTTCATTCTGCAGCTGGACCGTCGCACCTGCTGCACACTGCTTTTGTGAGTGCGACAGGCATGGTTTGATGTTTCAATGGTATGCCATCGTATGTCGTTCAGTTACTGACCACGCTTGTCTGGCCCCTGCTTTCGCTTGCTGCCGCTGCCCCTGCTACTGTACCTGTTGTACTTGATGCCTGGCTTTGCTGTGCGCAGGAGTTCCATTAGGGATGTTTACATCTCCAGAGGTTGGGGTGTGAGCTTTGGCGCCAGAGGTGATATTCTGCTTGCGCTGGGCTGTAAACTGCATGCTTGACTGAAAGGCACAGCCATCCTGTAATACAGGCCTGAGTCAGCGTGTTGCTGGTTTGCTCTGTCATTTGTTAGGGCGCATTGCAGTGATGCAGTGCCAGGACCTGCTTGTGGAAGAGCTGATGTTAGATTTGGTGCCATGCGCTGCCATGGTGGGATGGAGCGCAGTGCTGCATGTGGCTCAGGGTGCTGCTGGGTAACTACAAACTATAACCGCTGCTGCATGTGCAGGCAACACATGCTGCTAGGGATATTTATGGAATGCTGAATGCTTGCCCACCGCTGCGGCGTATGGCCGCGCTGTTGTTGCCCTGTCTGTGCTGTAGGCGCTCCATGCATGAAATCTGCTGGGGAGGCATCGTTCCATGAAGGGCGGCTCTGCAACGACAACCTTCAGTGTGTGCGCGCAGGTGTGTTTGTTGTAGAACGTCACAGCACTGCTGAATGCATGCCACGGTATTTTTCCGGCAGGCCAGAAAGCTACATGTTCTGCTCCTGCGCGCACTGCCATGCACAACACAACGGCAAACCAAAACCCACCAGTGCAAGTGTCACTGAGCTTCATGCCAGTGCCATCAGCAGCCAACCTCACCGCTGTGGACTTGCCGCAGGCAGGGCCGCCCCAGATGATGATGATGATGGGGTTGGCGCCTGCCGGCAGCAGCGACAGCATGGATAGGCCGACCACAGGCACTGAGTACGCCAGCAGCGCAGCCGGTATGAGATCGCTGCCGGGGCACATCTCAGGCAGGTGCTGGAAGATGGCGGTCACAGCGTCGCGGCTGCCCTCGAGGCTGACTGGTGGCGGCACAGTAGCAGATGCAGGCTGCGTAATGCTGGCTGCAGCCGGCCTCTCAATGAAGGCATATGCTTCTGGACTCCTGACTCGTCTTCAGCCGATGTTCCATCTCCCATCCGGCGCCGGTCGTTTGAGCTGTTGTACATCAAGATGCGAGGCAGCAAACACGGCAGCAGCCCAGAGCAGGCATCAGCAAGCAGGCAGTGCTCTCACTCGACAGTGCAGAGTCGATCTGTTGCTGAACTTCTGCACTCACAGGAACAGACGCTACACCAACGCTGAAAGAGCAGCGGCGTTTCATGGCATTGCCCTGGCGGCACAACTAGGTGACATCTGCATGCAGTTTGTGCAGGCTGCCGCCGAAGGGCGACACCACATGCGCGACTGCACAGCATTTTCAACATATGCTGCAGTAGCCCTGGAGTGCAGAGCTTTCCTGCAGCAGCCCTGAGCGCTAAATCCAGGCGCACATGATGAAGCACTTCACCGACCAGCTGCACAGCAGCACGGTCTCTGGCGGTCAGCGCTGCCCCGAGGCGATGCTCGCTATGTACACCAACCAGGAGCCAGACGTGATCAAGGAAGAGGCCGTGCTGTCACGCGTGCTTACCATCCACTTTCCAAACGTGATTGTTGGCAGTAAGCGTGTTTGGCCTGGGGCTGTCTGCCGGTTGCGAGCCAGCCAGCGTTGTTCTCGCGCATACTCTTAAGCACAACACCTGCCTGCGCCTGCTGGTTTTGATGCTCTGTCACAGGCATTGCAGGAGGGCGGCTGGGCCTCGCTGAACCAGGCCATAGAGCTGGGGCGCCTGCTCGGCTGCACAACCAGGGCAGACTGCTGCGTCATCACATGCTGCTGCGTCGGGGCCAGCACAGCTGCGCAGAAGGCAAGTACGTGGATGCCATATTCTGCCTGCACACACTGCACAGCCTTGTCACACAGATGGTGGTTGGCTTGGCGTTCTTGCCGGATAAGTCAGCAGGTGCCAAGGAGGTACTGTTCCAGCAGCTGTTTGCAGCACAGGCAGCAGTGCCTGATGCTGTCACAACTAGTTACGTAGGATCTGACCAGCCGCATAGTGATGTAGGCATGCTGCGGGCAGTGCAAGCGTGTGTGTTGCCACATGCGCCACCCCTTGTTGCTGGTGACGACCTGTGGCATGTGAGCGACCGCCTGATGAGCCATCGGCGGTCAGTTGCATTTGGCGGCGTGCACAGGTCGCTTCTAGGGGTCCTGAAGCGAGGTGTGCAGCGTGCTGAGCAAGGTGTGCGGCGAAGGCCAATGTTCACGCCCAGCATCATCAGGCCGTTTTACAGGCCCTTCAAGCTGCCTGGTGATGATGTGATCAATGACAGCTTCCGGGCAAAGAGGTGCATGCCTATCAGTGATGCAGTTGCAGCTGCTGATGCGGCAGCATGGCGAGCTGCTGCTGCTGCATCTGCTGCTGCTAGTGCTGCTGCGGCCGCTGGCAGTGCTGCTGCTGGCAGCGCTGCTGCTGGCAGCAGTGCTGCTGGCAGCACTGCTGCTGGTAATGGTGCTGCAGCTGTTGATGATGAGGCTGTGCCTGTGCCTTGGTCTCCAGGGGGCCAGCAGCCTGAGGTGCCGCGCACTTTAAAGTATGGCCCTGGCTTTGGTGAGCAGCAAGAGTGGCTGACTGCTGAAAAGTGGCAAGCAGCATGTGAGGGGCGGCTGGGGCATGAACTGCAGGAGTGGGTTGACAGCATGGCAGAAGGTGAGATGCGCGACTGCATGGGGGAGCTGAAACAGGCTCTCACGCAGTGCCTTGCGGGCCTGCACTACTTGTTTACGTTTGTGCCATATGCGGTGGATTTGGCTGTGTAGGGCACGACACCCAACGAAGCAGGCCACCAGCGGCTCAACAGGCGCACCAAGTTCATAACACACATGCGGCCTGACAACACGACAGCGCTGCTCAAGCACATGGTGTACCTCATCAACAGCAAGGCTGCTGCCAAAGCCGCTATCCATGTCAAACTGCCAGAAGCGGTGCGGCGCCTGTGTGCTCGCTTGTTCCTGCGCACGCCAGGCATACCTTTTGAGTTTGTGGCAGCACGGCGTGGTGTGCCCTACATCATGGCGTTTAAACGCCCGCAGCGCGTGTACACCATGGCAGAGTTTGATGCTCAGTTTCGGCTGAGCGAGGGCTTGGTCTTATGACAGTGTTGTCACGGCTGCTGGTTGAGAGCTTTTGAATTTCATCTTGTTGCTGACAAAGGATTAGAGGTGCTGACACAACAGCTTACATGTCAAGGCGGAGGGGCAAAGCGCGCGCGCAAGCGCGGAAAAACCAAAGTTCACGCGCGCAGCTCAAGGGGCAAAAGAAAGCAAGGGCTGCTGCAGCTCAGGGCAGGAAGCTCATTGGGGCACTAAAAACCAGCAAGGGGGAAAAACAGCAAGGGTTGCAGCACTAAAGGAAGCTCACTGGTGCAAGGGGCAAAAACACCCAGCAAGGGCGGCTGCAGGTCAAGCAGCTCAGGCCAGGAAGCTCACTGTTGCAAAGGGCAAAAAACAACAAGGACTGCTGCAGGTCAGGCACTAAAGGCAGCTCACTGGTGTAAGGGTCAAAGAAAACCAGCAAGGGCTGCTGCAGGTCAAGCGGCTCAGGTCAGGAAGCTCACTGTTGCAAAGGGCAAAAAAACAAGGACTGCTGCAGGTCAGGGACTAATTGCAACTCACTGGTGCAAGGGGCAAAAAAAACATGGGCTTCTGTACTGCTGACTGCTGGCTGATTGATGGCTTAAATGGTAGCATGATGAAGGCAGCTTGACTGGTGCAAGGGGCAAACAAAAGCCATGGGCTTCTGCAGTACTGGCCGGTCGAAAGTTCTAATGGCAACATGATGACGATGATGAAGGCTGGTTGAAGGCAGCTTGACTGGTGCAAGGGGCAAGGAAATTATGGGCTTCTGCAGTGCTGGCTGATTGATGCAGCAACTTCACTCAACAAGTGCTGGCTGGTCGATGGCTTGAATGGTAACATGATGACGATGATGAAGGCTGGTTGAAGGCAGCTTGACTGGTGCAAGGGGCAAAAAAAATATTAGCTTCTGCAGTGCTGGCTGAAGACTGCGTTTTCTAGCTTTCTAGTTTCTAGAGGTCCTGCTTCCGTGTGGCTGGTATTATTTCTTTCCTAGTTTCTAGTATTGTGTTTCTAGTTTCTAGCCCGCGCTACCACCCTTACATGCGATTGCGTTTTCTAGTTTTCTAGATTCTAGAGGCCCTGCTTCCGTGTGGCTGGTATTGTGTTTCTAATTTTTAGCCCGCGCTACCACCCTTACATGCGATTGCGTTTTCTAGTTTTCTAATTTCTTGAGGCCCTGCTTCCGTGTGGCTGGTATTGTGTTTCTAGTTTCTATAGTATCTAAGCCAGGAGCAATGTCGCAATAGTAAATTTTAGTCTGAGCGTTTAAATCGACTCGGCAGACCCCTTCTAATTTTCTAACACACGCGAGTGTTTGTCAAGCAGCAATCCCATGCACGGGATAGCCACATCGGCCGAATACTCTGAGGTGCTGATATCGTGCGACATATATGCGTTGCGGTCTCTTGCTAACAGCTGCAGGCGAGTACACGTACGATTGAACGAACCATGATTTAACGAACAAGGGCGATTTAGCGAACATGTTGGTGTTCCCCGGTGTTGCTCCAGGGCAAAACAGGGCAACACACCCTCCTGTTTAGCGAACTCAGGTTACCGAACACCGAACCCCAAACCCCTGATCTATCACTGGAGTTCGGTAAACAAAGAGCGGTAGATTTGGATGTTTTTGCTGTGTTTTGCACTGTTCGTGTCCTCTGCCAGCCGGCTGGCTGATCGTTTGTCAAGGGTGGTGATCAGCAACTGCACAGCAGATGCCAACATCAGACAGTTCATGGTCCCTGCAGCCGCAGCAGACCCAGCAGCAGCGGCAGCAGCAGCAGCAGCACCACCACCACCAGCAGCAGCAGCAGACCCTAATGTAGCAGCAGCAGCAGCAGCCCAGGAGTAGGTCCCAGTTGCCTGGCAGCTGCCAGGGGCTGGGTGAGGTTGATGCCTTGCTAGTGGGCTTTCTGCACAAGCACATTGTGCT
This sequence comes from Scenedesmus sp. NREL 46B-D3, assembly GCA_014080715.1. Lineage (NCBI taxonomy): Eukaryota > Viridiplantae > Chlorophyta > Chlorophyceae > Sphaeropleales > Scenedesmaceae > Scenedesmus > Scenedesmus sp. NREL 46B-D3. The sequence goes on along the minus strand of JACERP010000079.1, from coordinate 98,885 downwards.
CTAGGCTTGGTGGTGTACATGTGCTGCTGTATGCTGGTAGAGGCGTTCATTCGGTGTGGGTGGGAGAGATAAAGGCATGTAACAACCTGGGATGACTGCCTGGGCGCTGAGCAGCCCGTGACAGGTCGTTTAAGGCCGTGTTCAGTTTAACGAACACGCTGATTTAACGAACTATTCTGGAGGTCCCGTGGCGTTCGTTAAATCGAATGTTACGTGTACTTCATCACGACACCCATGCACAGGGAGATGCCTTGGCTGTGGAGCTCATCTAAGTACCTACAACTATTAAGTGAAAACCTCCTCAAGCGGTTTCAAGCATCGCGGCTGACTGGCTGCGAAGTCAAACAGTAACCACCTGCACGGCACAACTGCGGCGCAGCCTCAAAGGTTGCTGCCCCTGCCAATAGTCGCGATTGGCAGAATCGGTCAGCACGTTCTGCCAGCGCAGAACGAGCTGCCCCCACCATACATTTCGAAGAGGGTCGCTTATAATGTTGTTGGATCTCTGTACAGAGTTTCGTGCCAAGTCATGCTGATGCCGTGCGTCTGGTAGGTGCATGGGTTTTGCAGCTCGTAGCACAGCAAGCCTACAGAGCAAACCGCCACTGATTGTGTTCCATACCAAACACAATCTGTATATTGTCACTGCTGGGGTGTCCACAATTACAGGCAGCAACTCACGCCCAGCAGCAGCAATATGCAGGCCCATGCAACTCCGGGGTTCTCACGTTCAGAGTTACATACGCAACTCAGCCCCATTCACCACTGTTCTGCATGCTGCTGCCACACTACAACACTGCTACCTACACCTGCAGCTGCTGCTGCTGATGATGATGATTCGCACACGCATCAGTGGCAGAAACCAGCTGACCCTCACAACAAGATGCAGCCTGCTGCTGCAACACCATGACTGAAATGCTCTCCAAGCGCATGCACTGCCAGCAAGTGCATACCACTGTACGGTGTTGATTATGTGCAATTTGCAAGGAACGAAGATCCGAGATACAAACCACATATGCATGCACGAGTGAAGCTTGATTCTGTCACCGCACACCATCATGGCATCGCCAACTGCCGCAATGCGCCTGCCCACTGTGCACAGTCATGCCTGCCTGCATGCACAGCGTACTGTTGCAGCGCCAACCCTGCTACCGACACGTGCACAACTAGTGCCCTGCCATACGCCGGACGCGACTGAGCTGCTTGTTGCGAATGGCTGATTGCAAACAGCCAAAGCTGATTGTTTCGTGCAGCTTGCAAAGTCACAACGAAGCACCATACAATCTGAGTACCGGCACCACACGATGTTTGGGCATGTGCACCTGACTCCACCAAGGCCAGCAAAGCAGCCACAAAGCCACTTACCAAAGACGGACATCCGTCCAGTGTCAGTGCATTGCCCTGCAGCAACGCTGCCGCAGCCGCCACCATCAAACCACCAACAGCTGCATTCGGCACCTCGTCACTAATAGACACCTTAAGATCAGCTTGGACAATCGGCAGCCAACTGCATACGATGCTTGCCAGCACCACCACCACATCAAATCACGGCAACCACAGCAGAAGAGGAGCACTGGCGCTTTCCAACCCTGCACACTGTGCTGCTCTGTTGTGCGCTTTCCTGCAAAGCCACACAGCTGGACATTCACCACACCACCTTGCGTTGCACGCAAGGTAGCCGAACCCAAACTCCTGTGCACCGCGTTGGATGCCTCAGCAGTGTACCCGGTATCTACACAACTGCAACAATGCCCTCTTCCCACGCCCCGAACACATGACAACCACCTCCCCTCACATTCGGCCGTCTGTCTCTGTCCTGCCGCCCGACCTGCCGCCACCCCTAGGGCCGCCCCTGCCACCCCTGCCACCCTCGCCAAGCCTGGACGGCCCCCCACCCACGCCGCCTGCAGGGCCGCTGCTGCTGTTGCCGCCGCCGCCGCCGCTGCCAGATCTGCTGCCGTCCATGCCGCGGCCCTCGCCGCGGCCCTCGCCACGAGGCTTGCCCCTGCCTCCCTCAGGGTAGCCACCTGCACGACAGCAACACGACCGCACGGCATGGGGTCAGCTGCCCTCGCTTCACCAGCTGGGCATCATTTGATAGCATGTACGCAGCGCGCACAAAAGAAAAGCACCTGCATCCCCCTGATAACCCTCAGAGCACACGCAGCACAACATCATGGATACAACACTGCCTGACGTCGACGCGCGCCTGCGTTCCACCGCTGCCACTCGCCCGAAAGCTAACCAACCACTTGCTGATGATATGACAGTGCATGCGCTCAGCGTGCTGTCCAGTTTACCAGCCAGACGTACAGCGCCCGACCTCCCACCCCCCGCTGTCACCCTCGGCCCTTGCCTCGGCTGTTGCCCGCACATGATTTGGCAGGCAGCGCGCACAAAACAACGAACCTGCTCACCTTGCCTGCCGCCAAACGCGCCAGTGGAACCGGAGCGCCTGAACTCGCCGCCCCTGCCGCCGCCCCTGCCGCCCGACCCGCCCATGCCGGCAGCCAGGCGCTGCACCTTGGGGATCTTGGGCAGCACCAACACTTGCACCCCGCCGATGACCAGGCTGCGCTTCTGGTACACCGCAAGAGCCTGCAGGACGCAGCGGCAGCAGCAGCAGCAGCAGCAGCAGCACCACAAACGCGGTTGTAGTTGGTCGGAAACGGCACTTGCAGCGTGTTAACATCACAGCGGCTTTCACGCAGGCTGCGCACTTGGTAGGTCCGTTGAAGCCTGCAGGACACTCCAGCAGCAGCAACCTCAACAGGCTGTTAGCCTGCTATGCGACATGTGCTGCCTTGGCAGACATTGGCAGTGCGAAGCCCAAACACCACCCGACGCCCCGTATGTTCTAAGTGTCGCCGCGGCCTAGCTCATAGGCAAACAGCACACAAGACAGCAGCAGAAAACAGCGAAATCACTCAGGTGCACAACACCATCACAGCCTGGCATGCATAAGCATATCCTGACGTCACAACACCGAGGCGCAGGAATATGCTTGAACAGCGCACCTTCTGTGCGGCGGTGTCTGACTCAAAGTCGACGTATGCCGTGTTTGTGTCATGTGTGCGGCTAGGGACCACCGAGATGCTCGCAATGGGGCCATACTCAGCAAACAAAGCTGCCAGCTCATCCCGTGTTGTGCTGTTGGGGATGCCCCGCAGGTAGATCCCTGCTGCCTCCCCATCAACAGGCTCCCCAGGCGCCTGCTGCTGCTGCTGCTGCTGGCGTGTGCCAGTAGCAGCGGCGGTGCCTGCAGCTGTTACTGCTGCTGCGTCACCGGCTGCAGATGGTTCCGGCCAGCCAGCTGCTGCTGCTGCAGCAGGCTCTGCAGCAGCTGCCGCTGCGTCCGCTGCACCCGGCGCTGCTGCTGCTGCTGGCACGCGGGTGCTGCTGCTGCTGGTTGTGCCACTAGCTGCAATTGGGGCTGCGCTGGCAGCAGGTGCTGCTGCTGCTGCTAGTGCTGTGCGTGCTGTGCTGCTGCTGGCTGCTCCTAACCGACCCAACTTCACACGCTCAGCGTATGACAGAGGCTGAGCTGGAGCTGCGGGGGACGGCTGTGTTGCTGCTTGTGGCTGCGGTTGCTGCGGCGGCTGCAGCTGCTGCTGCTGCTTTGGTTGCTGCTGCTGCTGCTGTGGTTGCTGCTGCACAGGTTGCTGCTGTGCCGGCTGTGCTGGCTGCTGCGGCTCTGCTGCTGTTGGTGTTCCTGGGCCTAGTTCGCCTGGCGCTGGCTGTGCTGTTGCTGCTACTGCTGGTGCTGCTGCCGGCTGCTCGGCAGGCAATGCTACTGCTGTTGGAACTGCTGCTGGCTGTGCTACTGCTGGTACTGGTGGTGCTGCTGGTGCTGCTGCTGCAGCAGCAGCTTCTGGTGCTGGTTGGTCTGCAGCAGGTTGCACAGTTGGTTGCTGCTGCACAGGTGCTGCTGCGGGCGCTGCTACTGTTGCTGCAGGGTACAGCCTAGCTGCTGCTGCTGCTGGTGGTGGAGCAGCACCTGCTGCTGCTTGAGCGGGCTGCTGCTGCTGCTGCTGCTGCACAGCTGCTGCTGGTACAGCCGCAGCTACTGCTGCTGCGTCCTCCGCTGCTAGGTAGCCGTTTTCACCTGCTGTTTTGGTGGGTGATGCTGCTGCTGATGCTGCTGCTGATGATGAAGAACCTGCTTCTATGGTTGGGTGCAGGCACAGTATGTCGTTCAGCACAAAGAACCCCTTATCCTGAGGTGCCAGGAAAAAGATCTGGGTGTACCTCCGCTCTGCAGCCTGCAAGACGACAGCGGTAAACACAAGATGCACATGGCATGTTAGAAACCATGTTCCAAACCAGGTGATGCTGTGTCTCATGGCAGCTGGTGCTAGCAGCTGCGCAACCACACACAGTGACCCCAACTGCGGTGTCAGCGTAGCTATGAACATGCATTCAGCAGCAGCCACATGTGGTGCTGGCGACTATGCTGCATGTTTGTAGCACAGGCAATCTGTGCTGGGTGATAGTACTGTAGAGACAGCGCTATGCAGCAGCGGCGGGACAGCTGCCAATGACAATGACAAGACAGGATGCAAGCAGCACACTGAAAATAAAACCGCAAAAACCAAGCGGCTCAGCCCGAACGTGTGTGAAAGCAAAACAAGTTCGCCTTCAAATGACCCAGCATTGCAGGTCACCCGTCCAGCTTGCTGCTGCTGCTGTTGCTGCTGCACGTTGCAGCAGCCAGAGCTGCCGTGGATCCATATTCACCTCGTTGGGCAGCACCAAACGGCCATCAACCTGCAGCAGGACGCCTGACTGCAGGGAATACTGCGCCTCTGAGTGCTCTATAGTGATCTTGGCGCCCTGCACTGTGCTGTTCACCTTCTCCTGAATGTCCTGCAGGACGCGCCGCAGCAGGTGCTAACTGTCAGCTTGCTGTCCAGTCTAACAATAAGATACACGTAGGAACGATGGCGCACCTGTGTAGTGGACACAGTCGTTCTAGTCTCCACCCCGCCGTGGTTGCGGAGCACGAGCGTGAACTGGCTCTCCTCCTTGTAAAAGCGGTTCAGGAACTTGGGATGCTTGGCCAGCACTTCATAGTAGCGTTTCACAAACTCGTTTGCAACCCATGCTGCGTCTGGTTTTGGCCCTGGCCCAGTGCTGCTGCCGCCGACGTTTGCCATGGATGGTGGGTTTTAGCGAGCGTACTGAGACTGATTCAAGTCAGATCAGAACACGTGCAGAGCCTGAGACAGCCGGCCTGCCTAGATCAGGGGCTCAGACGCTGCACGAGGGCAAGTGCGCGTGCCAGGCTTATAGAACACAACGGGCTCGTAAGCGTCTAAAACGCTTCAAATCAATGCGATCACGCTACCCAGAACACGGCGACAACAGCAGCGCGCATGTTAAATTTTGGGGTACAGCAGCAGCAACTGTGTCTCTTTGTTAGCTACGGCTACAAGTTGCCAAAACAACGTAGCATGGCAAAAGTACGTCATCAGCAGGTGCTGCAACAGCTGCAGCACTAATGCGAGTATTGTAGTGCCTCTCCAGCAAGGCGCTGACAGGTACACGAGTTGCACCTGCGTTCCCGACCTGGCATCTAGGTCTGCCATCACGTCCGGGTCTGCCATCACGCTCTCCATCTGGGGCAACTGCTTTAGCCGGGGTGCTGCTGATCTGTTGCAAGGGATTCACAGTAGGCGCTATGCTTACAGCAGCTTGCACATCTTAGGCTGCTGCACCACTGCCAAAACCTGCCCTGAGCCACGCCGCGACCACATCCCCGACTGCATAGATAACCGTTGCATTGTGCACTTAGTGAGCCATGTGAACCATTCTGTGTAACAACTAGCAGCACTCTAAACAGCTCCTCTTGCAGTGCTGCCAACCCATCATCCATCAAGTTACCACACACACCATTGCACTGCATGCCTACCAAGCAGTGCCTCACCCGGTTGCCGGTTGGTGACTCCTGCGGAGCGCATCTCCCAGCACAGTGCACAGCATTGTGCTCAGCATGCAGCACACCAGCAAAGCCGACACATTGAAACAATACTACAGCACGCCTGCAAAGGTGCATGAAGCCAGCTCCCCCCCCCCCACCCCACCTCCCCCGTTCTTGGTCCTTCTTTCCCTGCCTGTTCAGACTGTCAGCCCTGAGCTGCACTGGGTGTACGGCTGCCTGCAACGCAGCAGGCCAAACAAAATCATCCCACCCGTTTAGCCGCTGGCACACACACAACCCGCCAACAACCAGTGCATTTATATCAGCGACACCAGAGTTGAAACCTCCAGTCTCATCGTCGAACCTCATTCCTCTTCGTCGTCGGCCTCCTGCTCCTCTGCACCTGGCCTGTACACGTCCCGCCGGCGCGCGCTGTACTTGTCCCGCAGCTGCCTGCACGGCAGCATGTCCCCGCGCGCATCCTGCCCCAGGAACAGCACGTAGCTGTAGGGGTGCTGCAAAGGGTCAGGGCCATAGACCTGCGGGATGGTACATACTGTTGCATGTGGGGGGGCCAGGTGACTCTGCTTCGCTGTTGGGTTAGAGTGCTGCTGCTTGTAACAACACCGTGCAACAGACACAGTGTGACGTCATGTAGCAACACAGCAGGGAACTGCGTCCAGCCGCAGTCCCCGATGGTCGATCTAACGTATCAACATAGCCCGCTTGCTGGGGATGCCAGCCCTAGCCCCAGCACCCTCCGTGGTCCTGCCAGCAGCGCATGTGCAACTCAAGCCACCAGCGGCTGCACTCACACCCATCCACAACGGCATCGAGCACACACGCTGTGGGTTGACACACACTGGGCTTCACCTGACCCCAGCTTGCGCCCTCATCCTCCAGCTCGGGCGCTGCCAGCAGCTCCTGCGCAACGTACGCCACTGGCGGCTGCGCTGCATCGTAGCTCCAGTCGGACACCTCCACCAGCAGGTGGTAGAAGGGCTGGCTGCACTCGTGAAAGAGCATGCAGTACAGACAGAACAAATGTAAATGAGTGAGGAACAGCAGGAAAGCAAAGGTGTGTGGCCACCACACAACCTTTTGTGGCGTCGGCGCAGCAACGTGCTCAGTTGCACACAAGCATCCAAAGGTACTTTGGTCAGACACTGGCTGCAGTTGCGGACCAAATAAGGAAATAGCGACAGACGGGCTGACACAGATCAGCACTGGTGTGTGCTGCTTGCTCTCTGGCGCACCACCCTTTAGGGCTGTGCGTGCATTCCCGCAACCAACATCTGCCACCTACACCTGCGCCAGCAGGTGCCGGGACTGACGTGCCTGGGGGAAGCCTGCTGCTGTGGTGCAGTGCACACGCCATGTCGGCAGGCACCGTGCCGAGCCGCACCCGAGGCCCTCGCCGAGGTCGCCTGCGCGTGCAGCCGCCTGCCAGGCCTCATCCTCGCAGCAGCCCACGTCCCAGCCCACCACCACGCCGCGGTAGCCGTGCCTCCTGCAGGCGACACAGCAGCGTCACGCTGGTTGTGCACGGCGTCGCTTGTCAGACAGTTTGAGACAGTCGCAATGCAGTGCGGTGGCAGCGCGCATCAGGAGTTGCAGCGAGGTTCAACCTGCGTCATGGCACGCTATGCATGTCTCCTGCAAGCAGTGCGTGCACTGCAAGCCGGTGGTGAACGCAGCGCAGCAGGCTGACAGCAGCAGTGCACTGCAGCGCACTCTGCAGCAGCCCTGACTCCTGCGGCACCAAGACAAACAGAGGCAATGTGTATAATATGTATTGCAAGCAGCACAGTCTGTCAACTGCAGGACGGAGGCTGGTGTGCAAATATGGTATGCCCTGTAGCTGTGCCTGTGGTGTGCCTGTGGTGTAGCTGTACCTGTCGCATACGTGCACTGTGCCTGTGACATGCCTGCCATGGGTGCAGCGACGCTGCTGAAGTGTCCTGCAGAAGCTTTGGCAGCAGCCCCATGCGATAGATTGCACCAGCTTATCATTGCCCGCCTGTGCACCAGCGCTGCCCAAATCGCAGGACCACCACCTGCTCTGTTGGCAGCAGAGGCAAGCACAACTGCTGGCACAAGCAACCAGCTCAACAGCTGGGCACTACAACACGCCACATGTGCGCCACGCGCTGCCCCAGACCTCCACCTGCTGAGCTGGCAACAGTGGCATGCACAACTCCCGTCGCAACAAACAACGAAACGGCAGACGCTGACACATCTCACCTGTGCACCACGCGCTGCCCCAAGCGCAGGGCGACCACCTGCTCCACTGGCAGCTGCTCCGCTGCCAGTGCTTCGGCCTGCTTTGCTTGGCGGTCCAGGGCGGCCAGCATGTCGCGAATTTTGGCAGCGTCCGCATACCTGCAGCAGTGCAGCGGTGTGCAGGAGGAGCGCGGCATGCAGTGCACGATTGTGTCAGTGGCTTGGCCGTCCAGGGCAGCCAGCATGTCGCCAATCGTGGCAAAATGTGCACACCTGCATGGTGAACAACACTGCTGCGGGCAAGGCGGCACCGCTCAGCTGTCAAAAAGACACCCAACAATCAATATGTCTGGACTGGGCTGGCAGCCAGCATACCTGGCGCCGTGCGTGCGATGCCTTTCATTCTGTACGCGCACGGCCTCTGCTTTGGTTCTGTTGCAAAATCCCACACGGGCTAACACAAAGCACCAGCCCCCGAGTGGCCTCCTCAAGCATGCTGAACTGCACTTCACATGCTACGGCTTAGCGCAGCAGGGCACCGGAGCACCTGTCCACCGCTGGGCAGCTGCAACGGGGCGATCTGCTTGCAACGGCGAGTAGCAGAACTTCGGTTCAAGCCCTTCAAACCCCAACATATTGAGGACCTGCTGCTTTAATAGAAGGTTGATTAGGTCCAAAAAAAGTTGCTAAAGCCCAAGTTTCTTTTGGATCTACCGCGAATGATCCCACGATGCGGCACCCCTCACCGCTCCTCCTGCACGGCCCGCTGCATCTCGCTGCGCAGGCGCAGGCCCTCGCTCATGGTGTCCCTCAGGTCCAGGCTGGCCTGCGCGGCGCCGGCGCCCACGGCGTCCTCGTCGCTCATGCTGGACTGCACCGAGATGGCCTTGCGCTCCTGCATGTCGCGCAGCGCCAGGTCGACCTGCAGGGAAGGGTCCCCAGCCACAGCAGGAAAGGGCGCCAAGCAGCAGCCGGCAGCAGGAGTGTCAGCATTGGCATATCCCTTTGCAGCCGCCTGGCACTGTGTGCAGCAGGCATGGAAATCGTGCCTGTCTGGGACAGCAGCGTGTCCACTTTCTGGCGGCTGCAGGCGGCCGCACTGGTCTCCTGCATGACGTGCAGCGCAAGGTCGACCTGCAGAAGAGGACGGGGCGAGGAGGGGACAGCAGACTCAAGTCCGGCAGGACATGCAGCGTCGACACCGAGACCTATGCAGTAGCAGGGCTGTTGCTGGAGCACGCACGGCTCTGTGTCAGCAGCTCCTGCCTGCCAGCTTGGGAAGGAGGAGTTGCGCGCCCTTGCATGTCCTGCAGCAACCGCGGCAGCAGTGGGGAGTGGCGCCACAAGCCACCAGCAAAACACGAAGCTGTGACGCGCAACCAAGCTGGCTTGCAGGCATGGGTGCCTGCCAACGCCCCCACACATACCTGCTTGGAGACAGAAATTTGACTATGTTTTGACTGTGGTGTTGGTCAAAACGTGCCGAGCTGTCACTCACCGTCTCTCGCTTGGCCCTGATCTGCTGTGCTGCTTCATAGGCCTCGTAGTTCAGCGCGCGCTGCAGCTGGGCATCCAGCTCCAGCTGGAAAATGAAGTAGACGATTTCCTCATTCACCAGGGCGGATCGCTCAGACTCACGCTCGCCTGCGTGCACACACAGAACAGGAGCGGACATATCGTGTGGGCAGGGTTGGCAGCAGCACGGCCTAGAAGGTGCAGGTAGTTGACAGGCGCCTGTCGCATATGCATTGTGTGATGTGGCATGGGAGTGCCACGGGGGGCAGAGTGCATTATAGGCATCCTGCAAGTGGTACAACCTGAATGTCTCCTGCCGGTGCGGCTTGTAAGCAGTCCGCAAAGTGATGCATGTTGACTCGGCCAACAGAAGTTCAGAGCAGATCAGTTGCGAGTAGCAGGTATCTCCTTCCACATTGGACTACCATGTGCAGAGCAGTGATAAGAGTGTGGCAGTGGCTACTCGGAAGGCCAGGTTTGCTGCGGCCGCAGCTCACCTGACCACTCAGTGCACAGTGACTGAACCAACCACACGCTGCTCACGCCGTACACAGCTACACATCTGCATCATGCAGTGCTGCTGCTGCTGCTGGTGCTTCAGCTGCTGCTGGATGTTTACCTGACCAGCATTGTTCACCTGCTGGCATGCCCTGTCTGCGCAGTGCCATCCAGTTTGGGCTTTTCCACGGCCATGCTTCTGTACTACTGCTGCCACTGCTGCTGCTGCTGCTGCTGCTGCTGCTGCTGGCTGCAATCACATGGCAGCGCTGGTTCTCCCTGCTGTTATGGCACCAAGGTGGCGCTGCTGCTGTCAGCTGGTAGCTGCCTGCTGCTGTTGAGGACCTTCCTGGAAGTGCTGATGCTGCTGCTGCTGCTGCTGCTGCTGCTGCTGCTGCTGATGATGATGAGCCCCTACATGCTGCAACAGAGGTGCTCTGTACCTTTTTTGAAAGGTATCGTCTTGAAGTGTGCTGATCAGAGCAAATGCGCAGGTGTCCTGCAGTTGAATGCAGAGCAGCAGCAGAGCAGTGATGAATGTTGCCACGCAAGCAAGGTGCCCATACACATGCCAGATCGCCGTCCGTGTTAGTGACGGATAACTTGTAAGCTGTAGCGTGTTGGTAATCACCTGCATGCCCCTGCAGCATCATCGCTCGCGCTGTGCGCCTTGCCTGTGCGAAATCACCTCCTGCTCCTGCAGTGTTACGGTTGATCTAACCCCTCATCAAATTAGACGAATTTGATTAGCAGCTGGCCTTGTTGCTTGGAGCACTGAACGATCGACACTTGACGTCGGACAGTCAGTGGCACGACCATAACACCATTGCCAATGGCATCATTTCTGCTTGGGTGGGGGGGCTGGTCTGTTATCTCAGCAAGCTTGCTTCATAGTGCATCAAACTGTGAATCCACAATTTTCGTCTTAATTGCATGTTCAGAATCCTTGTGGAAGCAAAACTGTGCTGGAATTTCAAGCAGCGGCTGCTTGATTTGGCTGGTGATACTGCCATAAAGTGCATTGCTATTCTACATTTAAAATAATGTGCTGCTATGCTGCGACACGTACCGCCCCAAGTTACCCTGTATTGCTTTTTTTCCAGTTTCATATGTCTGTGACTGTCAGTCTGCTGTCCTTGCTGTGCGGCTCAGCGTTGGTTCACGTTGGCTACCAAGTCCCTTTCCAACAGACACCGTAAGGGTTACAGAGCATCACACAAGTATACTGCATGATACAGCACGCATGCATTGCTGTGTTCGCTGGTGTGCCTTTTTTGCTCCTGCTGCTTTTCTTGTTTATTGCCTGCTGCCTGCACAGGAAGGGACCATAGCTGGCAAGCCAAGGTTCTGTCATCGAGGTTTTGGCAACGGCCATCCAGCTGGACCACAAAGCCAGCTTGCCTTTTCATGCTAGGTACTGCTTATTCTTCACAAAGCCAGCGGCAGGACCAGGATTCGTCTGGGCACCAGCCCACCGACAATCCTGCTGCCGGTGCGCTCTTCGCTTGCTTCAGGTTATTATTTCGAGATGTCAAGTGCGTGCGTGCGCAGCCCTCTACCTGATGCTTCTTGGATGCAGAAGGGTTGGTGCCCCTGAAGCTCCTGGATCTGGACAGCTGCTTTCTACATGTCATCAGTGGCGCCAGCATCGTTTACAGTGGGTCGTCCGCGTTGCATGCATGAGCAGCAGCAGTCATTCGCTTCCATGTGGGGGGTTGGGTGGGCTGCCAGTGTACTGCATGCTAGTGCCGTGTCCTCTCACAAGTTGTGCGGAGCTTCTTCCAGCAGTGCACATGGCATGGTCAGCTGCCAGCTTTCATTGCTTGAAATGCCTGACAATCCTGACAAAAAAAACAAGATACATTTACGCATTTGATTGAGGCGACAGAAGCACTTGCAGCGAGCGACAGGGAGCACTGCATGCATTGCGCAATGCAGTGTAGCATGCTACAGCCTTCTGCTTGCTTCAGGTTTCTTTAAGGGGATGTTCAAGAGCGTGCGTGCGTAGCCTCTACCTTTGCTTCCTGGACGTTCAAGGGCTGGCGCCCCAGAAGCGGCTCCGGTGGCCTCAACTTGCTTCATGTTCATCAGTACAACCAATGGCGCAGTACAGTGGGTGGAGCCAGCTTTGCTTACATGAGCAGCCTCGCATGCAGGGGCAGGGAGACACTTGCTTGCCTTTTCATGCTAGGTGCTGCTTATTCTTCACAGCCTGTACGGCTGCTGGCTGTGCCGCCCGAAACACTTGCACACGTTGCCGCAGCAATTCTTGGAAGCGTTTAGAAGACATTTTCAAACCTATAAAATGTTGTAAGGTTATGTCGACCACGGCAACTAGACATACGTCCGCATGTCATGATGATGGCGGTGAAGTCACGGGCTAGCTTTTGCTATGACGACGCAACCCTAGCCACCATAAAGGGCCGTTGCACAAAATAAATGGCACATTGGCAGATTAGTTTTCATACAAACAAAAGATCAAAGGAACGAAACAAACATTGAACATTCGCACCAACTTTCCAGCACCGGCAACTTTAACGCCAACTGGCAAGATGTTGACCCAGCGCACAGCAGTCGTCTCTGGCCGCGCAGCAGCGCGCTTTGTCCCTGCGCTGCCTGCTCGCCCTGCTCTGCGATCTGTCGTGCGTCGCTTCCAGTGCGTGGGCCTGATCAGCTCATGTAGCAGCAGCATCAGCAGCAGAAGCAGCAGCAAAGACTAGCACTGCTGCCTATGCTCAGTGCTATATGATAACATTTGTCTGCAAATGCACTCACATCGAAGTCTTACAGCGTGATGCGTGGGTCATCGCGGTCTGGCTCACATTGTGCATCCCCGTGGCCTGCAGGGAGGAGAAGGACCACCTGTCCGAGGCCGTTGAAGCGGCTTCCTCCCACAAGCAGGGCAAGGTCACAGACACCAAGCTGTCCCAAGAGCAGCTGGAGGAGGTATGTTGCACCAACTGTGCTCTCAAGATGTGATGACTTACAACATGCACCAATGTTTCAGCTCCCCAGTAGCAGCATTTCAGCAGTGCACCACGAATAACAGCAGTGCTGGCAGCAGCATTGGAGCTGCCATCAGCCAGAGTCAGTGACAAGACAGCAGCCTACCATGGTGTTTAGCGCAGTCGCATGCCAACATTGCAGCTACATCACACCAGGTGACATGCATTGCCCAGTACAAACCATTGCTGGGGTTTGCTGGCACTGCGAGCTGAGGTGCACATTGCATCCAGCATTGTGCCGCAAGCAGCCTGAGACCTGCACTGCGGGCATGCAGCTCAACAGAGTGCGGCGGCTGATCATCATGTGTGGTGTTATATGCTTATATTACAAGCTATCGGAAACACTGTGCATGGCGCCATGGCATGTGACCTGGGAAACATTGGATGTGGCTGACAGGGGTTGAGCACTGCTGACCAGCTATGTGATGCATTGCTGCTGCTCACGCCCCCACCGCCCACCTTCCTTCTCTACCTGCACAGGTGTACCGTGCCCCTGCTGGCAAGATCAGCCCCAAGATGGCAGAGATGAGGGCAGACTTGGGCACTGGTGAGTGATCAACTATTAGCCTTGGCTCACAATTTGTGTCTACGCTTTCCTGCTGGTAATCCATGATGAGGAAACTCATTCTTTGATTCTAACGGCATAGATGAAGTGGAAACCAAGGCATCCGCAGCTGTTGCGTGACACAAATGGTTATAATGTCGTGCATGATGAGGTAGTGGTGCAGCCAACTGCATTTTCCCGGGACTGTGTGATAAGGCCTCGGGACCATGCACGTTTGCCACAATCTCTGCATGCCTGTGCCAGCCCCGTCCCCAACTGAGATAAACGACTGCAATTTGGCAGACAACATTCCGTAGTCAGAACACATGCTTCCGTTCCAGCTCCTTGCACCAGGCAGTTCTGACTTTACTGCTGCGGTTGCTGCTGCCATCGTGCTCTGTCTTGTCTGTGTACAGCGGCCTCCGACCCTGCAGTAGCAGAGTATGCAGGCCCCCTGCAGACCCTGCAGGCCTTTGACGGCCCCATCCCAGAGACCTTCAACGGCAGGCTGTGCATGCTGGCCGCGCCCCTGGCCCTGTGGGAGGAGTGGGCTCACGCCAACACCATGGCACAGCAGGTGCAGGCGCACCCTGAGCGCGTGATCGGGATCTCGCTGCTGATCCTCATCGCCACCTGCGTCCCCGTCTTCAGGTGCGGTGGTGGTCGGGGGGGACGCTGGTGGTTGCGGGTGGCTGAGCATGCCTACGCAACCTTGCACATCAATCGTGCAATGTTCGTGCATTGTTAGAGTAGACATGAATGAAGTGGTGGGAAGTGTGGCATGGCAGATGTTGAGGACAGATTGTTGTGTACTATACTTTCCACAACAACAAATGTGCGCGGTGTCGGTGCGGCAGGAAACACTGTGTGGTGTACCAGGTGGGCTGCTGACTGTGTTATCCTGGGCTATGCTGCTGCTGCTGCCTTGTGCTGCAGGGGTTACACACGCAAGGAGCCTTATGCCCGCGGGCTGTGGACCCCAATGGCAGAGAACTGGAATGGCAGGTGAGGGAGGAAAAGGGGGTTGTAGCGCTGGCAACACAAACAGCAGTGTTCACGTACAGCAACCACATGCTGTTGGTCTGCTATTGCAACCTGTGCACAGCAGCGCTGTCAGCACTGCTGGGCAGGTGTGATGTGATGTGGTAATGATGGTGTGAGAAATGCACAGCGACTTGCACCGTAGCAGTACACGACAATGTCGTCTTGCAAGCAGAGTTGTGTGACATTGACCCAATTTGAAGTATGGGGCTTTTACAAAAAATTGTGCATATGTATGCACTTGCTGCTGGCCCGCAGGCTGGCCATGCTGGGCTTTGCAGGCATGGTTGCTACCGAGCTGATTACTGGCGTGAACGTGCTGCAGGCATGGGGCCTGCAGCCGCTGAGCACACTGGTCAACACTGTGAGCCCAGTCACTGGCCTGTAAATCTTTGGTGGATTTGGTTCAATAGACAGTGTGAAGGGATGGCTGGTGGTGCTGTCGACATGGGAAGTGCTGGTTTCAGGAAGGAAAGGGTTGAAGCAGAAGTTGAAGAAGTGACGTCTCGACATACTGTCACAAGGTTGCCACCAAGAAAAATGTACAGTGGAATGTGATGCACAGTGAAGAGGAGTTGTTCTGACGTGCAGTTTGTTTTTTCCAGTTGTGGTAAGACATCTGCACCATGTGCTGTAATAGTGTTGACTGATGGTTGGGAATGAAAGGGAAATGCACCGATTTGTGGTTGTACTGCTTGCCATTTGTGCAGCATATGCTGAGCAAGCATATGCACAATAGGGTTCTTGTCTGGAGTTAGTCACCCGTTGGGCCGTGAATTGGCTGGCACTATGATGATGTTGTGGTAAAAGCCACGCTGAGAAAGATGGTTGCATCTAGTCCTAAACATGCAGAATATAGATGATGGTAACAGGTGACGTGACAACCAGAGGTTATGAAGTGGTAATGAAGTGGAAGTAACGAATCAGAGGAATACATTCAAGAGTTAATGCTGCATTATGCAATCAAATGAGACAATGTCAACCTCAAACCAAAACCGCAAGTTGACGATGTGGTGCAATAAGCATTGCTAATGTGCTGCACATACTACATCGTTGTGACATGGTGAGAGTGGCAAGCAAGTCAAGCAAAAATCCACCCATCTACACACTACTTCCTTCTGCTCTTGAAACGTTTTGAAATGCGTGCAAACAGCTCACGGAAAGTGTGCAGTAACATTGTAAGTGAGGAATGACATCAATGCATCTGCATCAGCATGAAAGCAAGTGCAGCAAAAATTCTAGTTTTCCTATGGTGATGCCTTGCAAGATGCGGATGGAGACCTGTTTGAAGCAGGATTACATATTTGATGTTCACCACAGCTTTTATGCATACGTCACTGTTACCTTGTCAACGCTAGAGCAACTGATGATTCAATCACAAGTTGTGATGATGCTGCTGTCACGTCATGACACCATCCGGCAGCCCTGCACAGTCTGTGTGGTGCAATTGGCCCATCAATAACAGCTATGAGCGGCCAACCCCGTCCATGAGACGCATACTGTGCTGTCTTGCTTGCCTTTGTATGCTAGAGTGCTGCTGCTTCTTCGCATACCACTCAACAGACATCAGGATCATCATCATAGTATGATGATCATACTTCTACCCATTCAAGCCATAGCATCACCGCCATCGGCCCGCGCCCCACAACAGCAGAGCAGGAGGGAGCACAGCTCCACAGTGTTTGCACGTATCATCGCAAATCCTAAGCCTGCACAAGACATCCAGCAACATGCCTTGAAACCAACTGACCTGCTCCAGTTCTACACCAAATATCATCAGACACAAATCGCAGCACCATGATGAATGAGCTAGACATGTTCAAACACTGCGCACTATCTCAGCGCAACCTGGCAGGGACCTGATCTCGTCAAACATATTATCACGCTGGGCAGACACACAACAGCCAGGTGAAAAGCACCCTGCTACAGGTTAGTGTGTGCCTGCACTAGCTTGCACACATGTGGGTATGCCGCCTGCCACCTCTGCACTTTACAGAGGGCCTAACACAAGGGTCAAGCCATGCAACGCCTCTGCAGCTGCGACATGCGCCTCATACACTGCTGCTCCTCCTCCTCCTCCTGCTGCTGCTGCTGCGGCTGCTGCTGCTGCTGCTGCTGCTGCTGCTGCTGCTGCTGAGTTTACAGCTTTCTGGGTGCATGAAGGGCCAACGGCGTTGGCCAGAGGCTTCTGACTGCTGCTGCTGCTGCTGCTGCTCCAGGCTCCCTGTTGACTGAATGGGTCGCTGGGCAGCTGCCCCTGTGCACCATCGCTTGGCGCTGCTGCTGTTGCTGCTGCTGAGGCAGCCATGTGACCTGGCAGGCCAGGTTGCTGCTGCCGCTGTTGCAGTTTGCCACCATGTGTGAGGATGTCCATCACCTGTATTGCTACCTGCAGCTGCGCAGCCCTACCACCACCAGCTTCAGCAGCAGCAGCACCGCCTGCTGGTGCAGCAGGTGCCCCCATCCTTGCAACCAGCTGCAGCAGCTGCTGCTTGCGGCGCTGCAGTGGCTCCTTCAAGCGGGGCACGTCCGACGGCTGCAGCAGCCCCAGCAGGTGCAGCAGGCTGGCCTGCAGCTGCGCAGTCAAGCCGGGAATGTACCTGTGCGGCGCGGCGCGAGCATGGCGATGAGTTTGCTAGAGCATTGGCATGCTACATTGTATTCGCAGCTCTCAGTAGTGGGACCGCAAGTGCAAACAAAAGCGCTTGCAGCTGGGCTGCTGAGCCAGGGATGTGCCCAGGCGGCATGGCATGTGGCAGGGATGGATGCTTGAAATGGGCAGTAACTTGAGCGCTGCCGTGGAGCCTATGTTGCTGTCCCCCCATCTGCCCAGAACGTCTGCAGTGGCAACACAAGCAGAGCTACAACTCCAACCGGGGGTTAGGCACCACGTGCAAGCGGAACAACGAGCCCTGCAGAGTCGGCCAAGGCGGATGCGGCTCTGCCGCACACCCACATGTCACAGACGCGTCTTCGCTTGCACCCGCCCGACTATTCTCCCTGCTCATACCTGAAGTTCGGGAATGCCCCGTCGCCGTCAGCACCAGCACCAGCCGCCTCGGCGGCTGCTGCTGATGCCGCCTGGCCGCTGCCGCCCGCCTCGCTGCTGCTGCTGCCGCTGCTGCTGTTGCCTTGCAGGGAGTCCAGTGCTGCCAGTAGCACCAGCACTGCGTCGGCGAAGCACTCCCCGTAGCCTTGCCTGCTGGCGACGGCTGCCAGGGCAGCAGCTGCGTGCGTCTTGATCTTGAAGTTGCTGCTGTCGCGCACCAGCACGATCAGCACCAGCAGCAGCGACGGCAGGACAGCTGACACCTGCGCCAGCAGCGGCAGCAGCAGCAGCAGCAGAGCACAATCAGTGCAGACGACACAGCATGCATGAGTAAGCAATGAGAAGCAAACGATGGAGACGCCGCTGACAGGCCGCAGGCACAGCGCCACCGGGTGTCCTGACGATGCTCGCAGCAGCCTACAGTGAACATCAATGCATGCCTACAGTGAATACCACAGCATCATGAGAACAGCACAGAAACGACACGTTGGGCCGTACCTTGACCGAGTCATGCAGCACAGGGCTCATGAGCAGCACATGGAACAGCAGGACGTGAACGAACAGCGCTATGACGACGTCCAACTGCTCACTTCGGCCCGTTCATGCAGGAACACGTTCTGCAGCAGTCCAGCTGCAGCATACGCCGCGTTCCACACCACCTTGGGGCTGCGGGATGCCAGGCAGGACTGCAGCTGCCCGACAGCGCCGCGCAGCCAGCCAGGCAGCCAGGGCAGGGCGGGTGCACCACCCGCCGCACCATCAGGCGCACCAGCGGCTGCACTGCCCGCCACTCTGCCCGGAGCACTGGCTGGCTCGCTGCCGCTGCTTGCATCGGCGCAGCCGCCTGCACCAGTGGGCGCGCTGCGAGGAGCAGTCAATGGTGCGGCATCAACAACTGCAGCATCACTGCTGCTGCTGCTGCTTGCCAGGCCCCAGTCGGGCTGCCAGCCAGCCAGGAGCGCGCCGACGGCGCGTATGCCGTTTGCGCGCACCTTCTCGCTGTCGCCGGCGGCAGCGAGCGCCGCCTCGCACAGCAGCTGCAGCACTGGGGCGGCGACAGCGCAGCTGCCGGGTGCGTGCCGCGCCACGCCTGCTGCGGCTGCTGCGTCCTCTGCAGGACTGCCACCGCGGCACTTTGCCTTCAGTTCATCGCATGCATTGGCCACTGCCCATGACGCGCCCAGCCGCACAGAGACAGTGCCATCCCTGACGCACTGCCCGAGCGGCTCCAACAGCAGCTGCTGCAGCTGCTGGCGCCGCTCCAAAGCCAGCACGCCAGGCAGCAGCACCAGGCTCCCCAGCACCTTGCATGCCGCCGCCCTTGCAGCAGCGACGCTGTCCGCCCGCGCGGCTCGTGCGGTGCACTCCAGCAGCAGCTGCTGCAGCGCTGCCGGCAGCGCTTGCCACACGGGCGCTGGCACCTCTGCTGTGACGGCTGCTGCGGCCGAGCGTATCATGTAGGAAGGGTGCTGCTGCAGCTGGTCTGACAGCAGCAGATCCAGCGCCTCAACCCACAGCTGCACGAGAGGCTGCAGCGCAGACAGCTGGCATGAGGCTGCACTGGTGTCAGTGTTGCTGCTGCTGCTGCCGGTGGTAGTGCATGCTGCTGCATGTGCTGCTGCGGTCTCACATGCTGGGCTCACGGCTGCTGCTGTGGCGGGGCTGCTGCTGCTGTCCTGCAAGCCTGCCAGCTTGCATCCCGCTGCCAGCCAGTCACCTATGAGCTTGACTGCATGCTGGGCTGCCTTGTCCTCTGGGCTAGTGCTGGCAGACACCTCATCTCTGCTGCCGCTGCTGCCTGCAGCATTGCTGCTGCTGCCAGCAGCAACTGGGGTCCCCCTAGGTGTCCTGGGCACCAGCTGCGCTGCTGACAGGCTACAATGCACAGCTGCAAGCACCGCTGTCCAGCTGGAGCTGCCACTGTGAGTTGCCGTACCGCCGGGTAGTGCTGCTGGGTAGTTGATGCAGCAGCCACGCAGCGCAGCCAGTGCTCCAATGCGCAGCAGCGGCCGTGGCGAGACAGCGGCATCCAGCAAGCTTGTCACCAAGCTACACACTCTGCTGCTGCTGCTGCTGCTTGATTGACCCGCTGGCATGCCATTGGTGACGCTGCTGTCGATTGGCAGCGCCAGCCGGGGCACCGACAGCTTAGGATGAGCAGCAGCCTGCTGCTGCTGTGGTGGCGTTGATCCGCTTGCTGCTGCTGCTGCTGCTGCTGCTTTGTCATGATCCAGCCATGCTGCCAGTCCTGCGCTGGGCTTCTTAGTGGACAGCGCCTGCGCCAGCACCGCCACCGCTGCTGCTGTAGCTGCTGACGCCTCCTCAGGTTCCAGAATGCTGCTGCTGCTGCTGCTGCTGCTGCTGGCTGCATTTGAAACCACTCCAGCCCCTGCTCCTGCAGGTGCTTCAGCGTTTGCCTCCAGCTGCTGCAGTTCCTGCCACAACCTATGTGTACCGCCTACTACGTCAGGCAGCAGATGGCTTGGCAGTCTGTCGTACGGTGCTACTGCTACAAGCACGGACAGCACACGCAGCAGCGAGCACAGCAGCGCACCTGACGGCACCAGTATGTCCCGCTGCTGCTGCTGCTGCTGGGTTTGCCTGGCCGCCTGAACTGCAGCCAGCAGGCCTGTGTGCAGGGCTAACAGCATGTGGCCCAATGACGTTGACACTGTGGTGAAGCCCCTGCACAGCAGCAAGCGCAAGCAAGGGCCACCATCAGCACGCCAGCGGCGGCTGCGGCAGTGTCAGCTGCTCTCAGGCAGCAGCACAGCGGGGCATCACGATACTGCAGAAGAGGCGTGCTGGCCCTCACTGCAGCATCCGCTGGGCGGATCAATGCCACGGGGATGAAACACAGGGGTGCATCTCAACTGTGGTGGTACAGGAAAGAGTGGTTTCACGCATGGTATGTTGCAAGCCGCAATGCCAATGCCTGCCAAGAGGGGCACCTTGCACCAGTGTGGTTGCAATGAACATATGCATTGCTACACATGCACGCTTGCTGCGGAACTGGCAGTGCTGTGCAGCCCACCTGACGGCGCCTCGTGGTGCTGCGCGCGCCTCCGCCACTGCCAGCAGTGCCCGGGCTGCAGGGCCCTCCAGCAGCGTCACAAGCAGCGCAGCAGCCAGCACCCGCACCTGCAGCACAACCACAGCAGGCAGCGAGGTGTGTCAGCAGGGCCCTCCAGCAGCGCCCCAAGCAGCGCAGCAGCCAGCACCCGCACCTGCAGCACAACCACAGCAGGCAGCGAGGTGTGTCAGCAGGGCTCTCCAGCAGCGTCACAAGCAGCGCAGCAGCCAGCACCCGCACCTGCAGCACAACCACAGCAGGCAGCGAGGTGTGTCAGCAGGGCTCTCCAGCAGCGTCACAAGCAGCGCAGCAGCCAGCACCCGCACCTGCAGCGCAACCACAGCAGGCAGCGAGGTGTGTCAGCAGGGCTATCCAGCAGCGTCACAAGCAGCGCAGCAGCCAGCACCCGCACCTGCAGCTCACCCACACAGTAGGCAGCGAGGTGTGTCAGCATGGTCGCAACCACAGGCGCATGCACGTGGCATGCTTGCAGCTGCAGCGCCCTTCAACAACTTGAAACTGCGACAAGGTGACAAGCAGCAAAGCAGCCTAAGGCAGAGGGTTGAGGGTTTCACCTGGGGGAAGGGGGGGGGGGTGCAGTGAGTTGTCAGTACAATCAATCAGCCTCGGTGCACACTGGAGCCCTCATCTCTGCACCTGTTTTGTACCGACACGCTGGTGCACCTCAGTGGTGGTGACACACTACTGCTAATCAGAAAGCTGACACAGGCCTGCCACGCCGCAGCACTGGTCCCCTCCACCACACCTGGGGCAGCTCACCTTGTTGCAGGGGTCGTACAGCAGCACCGTCAGCAGGTGGGATGACAGCGGCCGCACCTGCAGCGGCTGCTGGCTGGGCAGCAGCACCGACAGGTACGGGTGCAGCAGCTTTGCGTCTGCTTGCGCAAGCGCCTGCAGCAGCTGCATCAGTGCTACTCGTACACGGTAGGCCTTGATGGGGTCCTGTTGCAGCAGCAACGCCTGCTGCTGCTGCTGCTGCCGGCGGAGCCTTGCGCTGCTGCTGTCTCGGCTGCTGCGGCGATTGGGTCCCTGCTCGCTGTCATTAGTGTCGCTCCATTCACTGCAGGACTCGGTGTCGCTGAAGGCATCTTGCTGCTGCTGCTGCTGCTGTGCTGCACATGCAGCAGGTGCTGCTTGTAGGGCTGCAGCAGCTGCACCGCGTGCATGTGGAGGCCTGTAGCGGGATGGGCTGCTGGCAGGGGTGCTGCTGCTACTGCCGCCTCTACCACCACTCACTGCTGCTGCTGCTGCTGCTGCTGCTGCTGCTGCTGTTGTTGTTGTTGTACTTGCTGCTGCGGGCACAGCAGGCACTGCTGCATCCTGCGCCAGCAGCGCATCGCTGCCAATAGCGCTACTGCGAATAGTGCCCAGCGGGTCTAGCTGCTCCTGCTGCTGCTGCTGCTGCTGCTGCAGAAGTGGCTGCTGATGTGTGCCATATGTGAACAGCTTGCGTGCTGCTTCTGTGACGGAGGCGGCACAGCTCTGCAAGCCCTGCTTGTCTTCCGTAACTGCACATTGCAGTGCAGCCAGCAGCGCCGCATAGTACTTCGCATGCTGCGCATCCTCCCGTAGCCGATTGCCTCCACCACTGCTGCCGCCGCTGCTGTTGCTTCTACTGCTGGTACCTGCACTGCCACTCAGGCTGCCGCTGCTGCAGCAGCTGACCGTGAGGGCATCCACAAGCACGCGCGTTATGCTGCTGTGCTCATCTGCAGACAAGCCGCAGCTGCCAGCCTTCCTGCAAAGCTGCCCCAGAATCTGCACAACTGCTTGCGATACCTCCAAGCTGCTGTTTGGCTGTTGCTGCTGCTGCGCTTGCTGCCCGTTGCCCACGTTGGTGCCTCCGCCGCTGGTCCACATGCTGCAGCCTGCAGCAGGCCGCGGCTGTGCCATTGACTGCAGCAGCGTGAGCACTGCAGCGCGCTCGTGAATGGCTAATACAGGCAGCTGCTGCGGCAGCAGGGCCCCTATGGCGTTGACAGCGGCAACAGCTAAGCGACCCTGTAGTAAAGTTACTTCTGCACTGCTGCTGCTGCTGCTGGCCCCTCCACTGCTGCTGCTACTGCTGATCGGCTGCCCCTGATGCATGTCTGCCCATTGTCGCAAGCAGCAGCAGACAGCAGTAGCAGCCTGGGAAGGCAACCTCTGCTGCTGGGCCTGCTGAAGTTGCTGCTGGGGCCTCACATGCCTTGGGTGCTGCATGTGCTGCTGCTGCTGCTGCTGCTGCTCTGCAGGGGCCAACAGAACAGCGCTTACTAGCTCACAGTAGCTGCAGCACGCCATGAACAGAGCCAAAACATCCTGCTCTTGCTGCTGCTGCTGCTGCTGCTGCCGCTTTTCTAATGCCTGCTCATCTAGCGGCGGCTGTGCGACATGCTGCTGACTGCTGCTGAGTTTGCTGCGTGTTTGATTCGTGAGCTGCTGCGCTATTACCACGAGTCCATCGGCTACCTGTCGCAGAGGGCAACATATGTAAGACTGAGCAACTTGGCAATGGCAACAGCGCACACGCAACAGTGCTACCAGTGTGCCAGCGCTGTCAGTTGGTGACGGTGTGATTGATGGTGTGAACGCAGTGCGGCTCTCTCCCTGCATCCTTGCGACAACTTTCCCACATCTCCTGACAGCATGCGCGCAGTAAGATAGCCAAAGATGGCAGGGGCCTTACCCCTGGCGTTGTTGCTGTGTGTGCTGCAGGACTGGCTGCTGCCGCTGCTGCCCAGGCGGCAATCGCTGCTGTTGTGGACTGCAAGCTGGCTGCGCCGTGTTGCAGGACTTCCTGCATGCATCAGGCAACTTAATTAGACATAGCATGACTGGAGGGTAAGTGGGATTTGACTGACAGCCAGTCCAGTGGTGCAATTGCATTTCAGGGTGTTAGTGAACAGCACTGTCTATTGCTTTAAGCAAGCTATGTGGGTGACGGGTGCATGCCAGCTGCTGCTGGACACTCAGGAAAGTACAAACAGTTCACAGCAGCAGCAGCACAAGCAGCAGTCATGCTGAACTGTGATGTATTTTCATCCATTGTCATGATCATGAGCCGCAGGAACAGCCTAGGCTGCGATGCCAGCAGGTAACATATTTGTTGCCTGGGCCTGCTGACCTGCTGCAGGGGAGCCATGCACTCCCGCCACTCCATAGCAGCACCGGCGCGTCTCCACATGCTAACCAAGTAAGAAGTCAAGGCTGTGATGCGGTGGTCAGCCCAGCATGCTGCGTTCAGAGGTGAACATGTGCACAGCAGAACACCCCCAACAAAGAAGAATTTGCAGTGCGAAAGCTGCCGGCTGGCTGGTGTTACTGCTAGCGCACGAAGGTCAAAATAATCTGGGTGCCGTAGCTGTACTGTTGATCCGCCCAGTGCCAGCAGCGCACATATCGCCGAGTAAATCTGTGCCAGAACACTCGGCAAGGTTCACGCCGTTGTTATGAGGCACAACAGCTGCGTATGGACTGAAATGGTTGAATTTAGCTAACAATCGCTGTATAAAGGCTGCACCCAAACTGAGCTCGCAGATCACTGGCTTGCAATTTCAAACTTTGGGCCGAGTATTTCTGCCCTTGGCCAGCACTAAGGGATACAACATGCCACAACAAGAAAGCCTTTATGAGGTGTGTTTACAAACGCGGCGGCCTGATACAGGGAGCTCTAGCTGCTTGCAGGTGCTGACACCATGTGCCTGGGCTGTGTGCTGTTGTGCAGATGCTAGGCCTGGAAAAAGAGGCCAGCCAGGTGAGAGCAGCAACGTTCAACACATGTCATGTGCTTGAACGGGGTAACGACTGTTGCACTAGGCAGCCGCTGTATCCAATATGAGCCATTATGAAATGGTGCCCACCTCCATGCTGTGCTGTGGTGTGTGCTGCAGGCAGACATCAAGAAGGCGTACTACAAGCTGGCGCTGCAATGGCACCCAGACCGCAACCCTGAACCAGTGAGCCGCATAGCATTTGCAGCAAGGCAACTGGTGCAGCAGCACTCTAAGCACCGCTGCCACATGTTTTCTTCCTAGATGAGCTGCGGCCCTGACAGGCCCAGCCTGTTGCTGGCCAGCCCTTGCCGTGTGGTAGGCACCAACTACTAGCTACGCTCAGCAATGCAGCAGGTGCAGCAGGCATTGCTCACATGTTTGCCCTTGTGTGTTTTGCAGGAAGCAACTGCCAAGTTTCAGGCTCTGCAGCGCATCTATGAAGTGCTCAGCGACCCGGCAAAGTGAGCAAGCGTCCATGTGCTGCTTGATGTGGAGCAGAACCTGCTGCAAATGACCGTAACAGATTTACCAACAACACAGCATGCGTGCTGCCCCTTCCATTGTGCTGCAGCACAGCACGCTGCAGGAGCCTTACTATAAATGCTGTCACAGTAGTACATGATACCGCTGCTTGCACCTGCTGCCTTGCGTGCATGCTGTGCAGCTTGTCTGGTTTTTAGCACCTCAGCAACTCATGCAAGCGTGCTGGGTGCAATTGTCCTGCAGGCGCAAGCTGTATGACAACACAGGCAGCTTGCAGGAGTGCGAAGACATGGTGCAGGTGCGCGACCTGTGCAGTGTTCAGGACAGGCATAAGGCTCAAGGCGCTGGCACTGTTGCATCATGTCCAGGGCTGTGCAAGGCTGTTCAAGGCTGTTCAAGCTGTGCAATAGTACGTCCCCGTATCATGTTTGTGGCAAATGCGCGCTGCGCACATGCATGCATGCTGCCCCATTCAACACACTGCGGGGGTGACTGCCGTACTTTCACACGTGTGCTGGGCCGGTCCTGCCAGGGTGGGAACTTTCAGGAGCTGTACAACGCATTCCGCGAGGCCACCAAAGTGACAGAAGATGACGTGGACAGCTTTGCGGTGAGAGCAGTGCAGCAACGGCCAGCCACTTTTACTGACGCAAGAAAGGTGATGCGTTGTCTTAGGCAGCCTGATAGCGCAGGCATGCAAGACAGCAGCAGCCACACTATCAATTATGGAAGCAGAGGGGCATACTGACAATGCTGCTGCCAGACACAACATGCTGGCATCCCCCTACCCTGCTCCGCTAAAGAGCGCGCTGGAGTGATGTTGCTTCAACCTGGGGACACTGCATGTGCATCAGGCCACCAATTTAGGACGGTACGAGCACCACACGTTTGACTTACATGGCTGCTTGCAGGCCAAGTACCGCGGCTCCGCAGATGAGCGGGCTGACCTGCTGCAGCTGGTCAACCGCTTCAGGGGGGACATGCGCAGTGTGTTTGACTGGCTCATGCTGTCGCGGCCAGAGCTGGACAGCCACAGGTTCAGGGACATACTGGAGGAGGCCATCACAGCAGGCAAGCAGGGCTCTGGGACGTCTGGGTGTGTGCTGTCATGGATGTGCCCTGCATGTCATGGTTGAGGTTAACAGCATGCGACAGCATGCGACGGCTTCAGGCTAAAGACACACAGGAAGGGGATTTCCAGCAGGGGAGCATGAGCTGTGGAACCAGAGGCACCCAGTCACGGGCAAGGCGTCATGTCACTGTGCCCTTTTTCATGCATCAGCAGTTCAGCCATGAGACATGCTCAGGCGAACAAGGCCTGGTCAGCAGCAGTGCTCTGGCAGCCTCACCACGCTGCTACCTGACTTCTTACCACCTCTCATTTGTGAGTGCAAGCACTGTGTCCCTGGGATCATTCTATGGCTGACATGTGCGTGCTACTTGCTGTTCCGCCTGGTTGTCCTTTGCCACCTTTTCCCCACCTGACTGCGTGCAGGTGAGGTGAAAGCCACCAAAGCCTACAAGGCCTGGTCGGCATCTGTGGCAGCCACCTCACGCCCGACCGCCGACCCCCTGGCACCCCCCAAACCCCGCAAAAAGAAGGGCAGCAGGCAGCAGGGCGAGGCCGATGACAGCATGGCGCTGGTTGCAGCGATCAGGGGGAAGGTGAGCAACACGTTGGGCGAGGTGGAGCTAGCCTGCGTTTGTCGAGTTGCCAGCTTGGTGCACGGCTGGGGCTCGGTGTGGCCTCCTGGCTGCAGCGCGCATCGTGGCACCGTTCCAGGCAGCGGTCTGCCTGTCTTGAGACAATGGCGGGACATCTCATCAAGCAGTTGCCAGCTTGATGCATGATGCTTCCGCTGCTTCCCGCTCTGTGTGTTGGTGAGCGGTGCAGCTATCTGGTGTTGGTGTGGTGAAGCTTGAACATACACGCTTGGGCCACCTGCTATGCCTGCAGGGTGGTGGTGCTGCCTTCAACGGCATGCTGGCTTTGTTGGAAGCAAAGTATGCCAGCAAGGGCAAGCGCAGCAGCAGCAGCGCAGGAAGCAGCGGCAGCAAAGGCAAGGCGGCAGCGGCAGCAGCAGGTGGCAGCAGCAAGCTCAAACCACATGGCAGCAAGAAGCAGCAGAAGCGGCAGGCCACCCCAAGCAGTGAGGAGGAGGAGGAGGAGGAAGAAGGGGCAGCAGCAGCAGCAGGCAGCGAAAGTGATGGTGGCAGCAGCATAATTGCTGATGACGATGACGGTGATGGTTCGGCGCCGACAGCAGAGCCGACAGCAGAAGAGTTTGCTGCTGCACGTGCACGCCTTGAGCAGCGGACCAAGGGGCGGCAGGCAGCAGGCGCAGCAGCAGCTGGCAAGCAGAAGCAGAAGCAGCAGCCGCGGCTGCAACAGCAGAGGGCCCGCAAGAAGCAGGCGGTCGCAGGAAAACCAGCAATCCCTGTTGCCAAGGGGAAGACGACGGCTGCTGGGGCGGCTGCCAAACGGCAGAAAAAGGCTTGATGCCAGCAGTAGTTGTTTCAGCGACTGCACTGCAGTTTGTCTGGCATCCCAAGGATCCTGCAAGGAGCATTGCCAACCACGCACGCCCAAGAATGACACGCACGCGTGTGTGCAATGCAGATGCATGTGTGCGTGATGTGAGCACTGCAACATGTGCAGCATGCGCTGCTACCGGACATGCGTCGCCAAAACGCCCTTGGCTAAGAGCTGTTCCTGACACAGAGTTGTTCTCGTTGCAAGGCAGACGCTGCGCAATCTTTGAAGTTCGTGATGAATTCATTGATGAGGCTTGCACTGGGACCGCAGCAGGGGGCAGCAGGCCAGGGCAGCCCACTGCCCCGACTCTGAGCTTGCGCACATGTAGTATTGAATGACAGCGCATTGTTGCGGCAAGGCAATGTTGCGTGCAGTCATGTCAGACCACCAGCACTATCATCATCATCATATTACCCATTCAAGCCATAGCATCAGCGCCATCGGCCCCGCGCCCCACCAGGGCGGAAGCGGAGGGAACACTGCTCCAGAATGTTTGCAAGCATTGCGCACATCGCAAGACTTGACAAGAAAAGCAGCAATACACGGTGACACTATCCGACATCTTCCAGAACTGCCCCAAATATCATCAATACAATACAATACAATACAATACATCTTCAGGATTGAAACCTGACCTCAGGCACTAGCCCAGCGAGCCGCTACTCCGCTCATGAGGTGATCGTAGTTGTACCCAGTCTTTCCTTCGTTGTTTGGGCGATCGAAACCACCCGCGCAAGTCCGTCAATTCCAGTTGCTTTTTATGCCCAGCCACGGGCGGTTGGACCAGGATTTGAACCTGGGTCTCCAGCATGCGATGCCGGTGTTCTACCACTAAACTACCCAACCATCAGATACAAAACGCAACACCTTGATTGACGAATCAGCCATGGACAAAACGCTGCGCAACTTTTCAGCGCAACCAGGCATAGATCTGATCACGGCCAACATACTATCCCTCTGAGCAGAAATAGGGGCCGATGGCGCTGATGCTATGGCTTGAATGGGTAATATGATGATGATGATGATGAGCAGAAGTAGCAGGGCAATCAAACATCAAGTGTGACAAAGACTCAACTTCTGCACCACAACAAGGACATCCTGAAGTGGAGTTAGCTCTGCGACCCCCAAACTGACTAGTACGCTCATGTACACACAGGCAACCCATACAAACACGCAAAAGCAATTCAATTCCACGTGGTATTGCCACTGAACGCAAGTACGGCCTAGGCCTCCTGAAACCCATAGCATCAACATGAGTGGGATGCACATGAGCCACATACCGACTCAGAGTGGAGTGTTCCAACGTTTCACATGCAATCCTTTCAGCATGTAGTGTTCTGACCTGCTTGTTGACATGGCTCTTGCACGCACTGGCTCTGACTTACGCGGTCACAACATTCACACCATACTTGCACAGCAGGCTCTGCACATACTTGTGCCACGGTGTCACCACCAGCACTATAATGGAATACCACGTACGTACCATCTGATGGCACCGGTGCCACCATCTGACCGCCACCTGTTGCAGGTGCAGTCTGAACAGACATTTCAGCCTACACAGCTAAGCTAAGCGCTTGCAATTGGAGGTGACTGCGCTGCTGCTGTGAGGGACAGCTAGGGTTCTCAACTGACTGTTATGTACAGCTAGCTGTCACGTACGGTTGGTTGAAATCCCTAGTTGTCCCTGACAACAGTTTTGCAGCTACTTCCAATTCAATTTGCATCAGTTGCAGATTTAGTGTTCTTCCTGATCCCCGTGTGCAAGGTTGAGTTCCTCCAAAACGATGCGGCACCGCGTATGTAAGGATGTTCGAGGCTCTGGCTGCCTTTAAACCGGCCATAATACTAAATAGTGCTTCGTTAGTCTGCGGAAGTTTCAACTGGTGCGCGCTTAGGCTGGTTGACATGTTCCTGGGTTCCGTCAACAGGCTGTCAACTCCGAAAGACGTGCACGTCCGCTTTTCCTGCGTGCAGCTTGAGGCTCGCCACAAGATCAAGCAACCTACACAGCTTCAGGTGTTTCATGGCCTACAGTAGCAGCAGCCAGCGCGCTGCAGCAACAGCAATGAAGCAGCAGCAACACCCCCTGGCACTGCAAGGCGTGCATGTACGCTTGCTCAGCAGCCACAGGCGTTACGCTTGGCCAGCAGCTGCTCCGAACCCCATCAAGTTTCAGCATGAGTTTCGCGCTCGGCACTGGAATCTCGCTGCTGGGCTGATCCACAGCCACAACACCCAGCTGTTGCAACAACAGCAGCATGGCATGCAGCAGCTACTTGATCCTAGGGCGGTGCTTGCCAGCCGCATCATCAGCAGCAGAGCGTTTTCCTCTTTCAAAGACAGTAGCAGCAACCCATCAGGTGAAGCTGGCATTCAGCAAGATGCGCTTGTAGGACCAGGTGCCAGCAAACAGCAGCAGACTGCCGTTACCTCTGAACACCCCCAACACCTCCATCAGCAGGAAGAACTTGCAGTAAACACGTCTGTCGGCACAAGCACTAGCAGCAGCAGCAGCAGCAGTGGCCATCAGCACTCTGCCCGTCAAGCAGAAGCAGCAGCAGACACCCACCGTCCAAGCAACAGCCCTAGTCATAGCCCCGCACAGCATGAGCAGCATAACGCAGCACACGGTCCAGAAGAAGGACACGGGGGTGCTCATGGAGTGCATGGGGGTGCTCATGGCGCAGCGCACCAACTGCAACATAGAGCCACTGAGAAGATGACCTTCCAGTTCCTGGAGAAGGTGAGCGGCAGATGCAGCGCACTCATGCAAGGCACGCGAGAGTTCATGTCGTTGGTTGGTGCCTGCACACGCAGACGCACACAGCAGCCAGAAGCAGCAGCACAGCACTGGGACCAGGCCAGGAGACGGGTCGAGCTTGCTGGTGCTGTGGGATGACGGCGCTGAGGATGCATCCAGACCATGAACAGGGGCTTCTGTGCATCAGCAGTCACGCAGAGTGCACAGCAGGGTTGCCTTGCTGCAGCGGCGACCTGCATAGTTGCGACACAGCAGTTGTGTTGATGTGTCTCGATGTTCAGTGTCCTGCGACACGGCTGCTGTGTCACAAAATAAATGGTGCTGGTTGACCTGCAGGTGGCTGAGAGGATGACGGAGCGCTTTGGGGAGCGGGTGAGCGAATCTGCTTTGCTGCCGCCCACGTGACGGAACCGTTCCTCTGGCTGCCAGCGGCTCTGCTGCAACCTGTGATGCAATGCTTTGTCAGTGAAAGCAGCAGCACTTGATCATCAGGGACCGTTCGTAGCAACTCCTGTCTATGTGTTGACAGCTGCGCCGCCATGCACTGATGTTGCTTTGCGCTGCGTGTGCTGTGCTTGTAGGTCACTGAGCGCATCGCAGAGCGCGCAGGAGAGCGGGTATGCTGCAGTAGCTGAGCTGGCCATTGCTGACAGCTGATAAAGATTGTGGCAGCACTGGTCAGCAGTTTAAAGATACATGAGGCATGTCTGCTGTGTGAAGCACCACCTGCAATGACAGCTGCCGCTGTTTCTACAGTTGCCCATTGATATGTAGTGCTTGTTTTGCCACATCAGCATGTACTGCTGATGTTTTGTTTGACCCGAGTGTCTGCTCACTTGGTCAAATGGCTTCCAGGCGGCTGAAAGGGCGGGAGAACGGCTGCTGGAAAGAGCCGGTGAGCTGCAGCATTGCTGCATTTGCTGCTCCTGGCAGCATGTAGCTACATGATGGCGTCACACATGCACTCACCATGTTGCGTGACATGCTTCAAGAATTAGGCTTCACACAATTGAGGAGGGGAAGCAGTTGGCCGCGTGTGTGGTGAAGAGGAGAGCCTGCCGTTGCCATGACACATGGTGCCATGTGCGTGCTTCTCTGCAGTTCCTTGTTGGTCATCTACTGCGGTAGACACTGCATGCGTACAGTCCTCTCTGCTGACATCAAATCTAATGTGTTGGGTGTGTGCTAGGTGAACGCGCGCTGGAGCGCGCGGGTGAGCGGGCGCTGGAGCGTGCTGGCGAGCGTGCCCTGGAGCGTGCAGGTGAGCAGGACTTCCAAGTCAAGGCAGCAGTGCCGCTGCAGCATGCATGCTGTGATTTCATGAGCTAGTCTATCCAGCCTGTTAGCTGAGCTCATTTGCGTTGTGCAGGGTGCAGCTCAAGGCCCTGACAAGCACTGCCAGAAAAACCACGGGCCTGTAAGATGTGGCAGCTCAGCTGCAGCACGTTGCGGACCGTTGAACGCTTGCACATGGACTGTCCAGCAGCACGGTGATCACCTCCCGTGGTTCGGCACTGTATCGCTGCAGGCGAGCGCGCACTAGAAAGGGCTGGCGAGCGAACCATGGAGCGTGTTGGTGAACGCGCGCTGGAGCGCGCTGGCGAGCGCGCTTTAGAACGCGCAGGTGAGCAGCATGACTTGCATGCACTGACAGTGCAGTCGAGCTGTTGGGTCTGTGTCGTTTGCAGGTCGGCAACCAAGTGAGCTGCAGCGCTGTGGTTGCGCAGGCAAGGGTGCTGACGTTGCAGTTCATGGTGGTTTCAGCTGCATGAGGTCTGCAGCTGCCAAAGCTGCACACCACTCTGGTACCTATATTTTTTGCCCGAACCCTTGTGCATCAACGTGTTGTTCTAACCTGCAGCACCCTTGCTTCCAAATGGATTTCTAAAACTTCTATACACCAAGATACTTCAGCGGCATTCAGGTGTCTAGCTTGTTGACAGGTGGCGGGTGCAATTGTGTTTCTGTTTTGCATTGCACCTTGCATGTTGCCAACATTTGAGTGCCGGCAACAACATACATGGCCGCAAGGCAGTGCCTTCAATCATGCGCGCCTGTACAAGCACCTGCCTGCCTGCCTGCCTGCCTGCCTGCCTGCCTGCCTGCCTGCCTGCCTGCCTGCCTGCCTGCCCACCTGCCTGCCCACCTGCCTGCCCACTTGCCTGCCCACCTGCCTGCCCACCTGCCCACCTGCCTGCAGGGGAGCGCGCGCTGGAGCGTGCGGGTGAGCGCGCCCTGGAAAGGGCAAGCGAGCGCACACTGGAGCGGGCTGGTGAGTTGACATACCAGGCCGCTGACGCGCCAACCACATCATGCGAAGCATGCACGTGGTGTCTGGCTTGGTGCTGCACTTCTCAGCTGCTGAGCGACACGCAGCTTGACGGAGTGTGTGGTGCCTGGTTGTGTTCCTGCAGGCGAGCGTGCGCTGGAGCGCGGTGCTGAGCGCGCATTGGAGCGCGCAGGGGAGCGTGCACTGGAACGGGGTGCAGAACGTGCACTGGAACGGGGTGCGGAACGTGCACTGGAACGTGCAGGTGAGCACCAACACTGTCAGCGGCTCGCGACGGTGCACATCAACAGTTTTGCAGAGGCACTCATGTTGAAGGGAGCTGCACAACACCATGCAACACCATGAAGCAGCTCTGGGCACAGGCGCATCCGATGTCGGGCAGGCGGCTCATGCAGCAAGCTCGTCACACATGCAGGCATTGCCTGGTAGCTGCTCACCGCTTGCTCTTGCATGTCTTCAGCTTGCGGCAGGTGCGGCAAGTGGTGCAATGCTGTGCGTAAATGCTTGTGGTTTTGCTGGCAGGTGAGCGTGCGCTGGAGCGTGCAGGCAAGCAGGCTGTTGAGCGCGCTGGCGAGCGGGTCTTGGAGCGTGCGGGTGCGGTGTTGAAGTGAATGTTGAATCACTGCTCGAGCTGCGATCACCAGCACGAATTGCGCCTGATGTGCCATTGACGGCATGATCTCATGCGCATGGGTATCCTTGCTGTGGAAACCTTGTTCCCTAGCCGCCCGCCTTCTGGATGTCGTCTTACCAGCACCCAGCAATAGCTGCCAGCAGTGCAGCCTGGTCGTGCTGGTCAACACGGCAGATGGACCACGAGCACCACGCTGACTCATCATGCTCGACCGCCGAAACCGGTGAACGTGCCAGCCTCCATGCAGCGCAGCCATCTGTGCACATGCCAGTTGCTATGCTGCTGCCGTCCTGGCGGACGACCATGCAGTGCTGTGACCTTTGGTCTGCTGCTGCTGCTGCTGCTGCAGGTGAGCGTGCGCTGGAGCGCGCTGGCGAGCGGGCCATTGAGCGTGCTGGCGAACGGGCGCTTGAGCGTGCAGGTGAGGGCATGCACACTGGGTGGTGCAGCTGAAGTTGGCTGTGTGGACGCTGTGAGTCGCCTGCCACTCGCTGTTTTGGGCGTGCAGTACGTGCGCAATGACTTCAAGGCGGCGCCTGCCTTCAACTGTTGTACCCTTCAGTCCCTGCCCCAGCCTTCGATGCGCATTGCCTGGCTTGGGCTTGCCTGGCATCGGCTTGGCCTGGCTGGCTTAGCTAGGCTGGCTGCCGCATCCTTGTGGCCCTTCCCTCAGCTGCGGCTGCCTGGCTGCATGGCGTGCAGGCGAGCGTGCATTGGGGCATGCGGGCGGAAGCGCCATGCAGCGCGCTGGCGAACGTGCAGTCGAACGTGCTGGCGAAAGGGCGCTGGAGAGGGCGGGCGAGCGTGCAGCGGAGCGCGCGGGGGGGCAGGCGCTGGAGCGTGCGGGTGAGAGGCGGATGGAGTTCTGCAAGCAACCAAACCTCGCCCATACACAACTGCGGGCAACTCTTTCTTGAGAGCACTATGGGTGTTCTGCCTTGCCGTCATCATGCGCCACTTGCACGTGTTCAGCTGCAGCTACGCCTTGCAGGGGAGGGCTTGTTGTATACAGCTGCAGCAGGGGAGGGCTGCGTGGTGAGCGGTCGCGCGTGGCATATTGCCCCAGACACGTACAGCCTTCAAGGTTTGAGCTGCGCTGCAAGCAGCAATGGATCCAGCCGTTTGTTCGTCGGGACCATTCCTGGTATCCCCAGGCTGGAGACTCCTGGCGCATAAGATCAATTCCTGTAGGCTGGCTGCCGGGTGGGAGGGCAGTTACAGGTGGATCAAGCCGAATCAGATGGTGTGGGCAACCCCTAGACGCGCACTTAGTCAACCTGTGACAATACACGTTTTAATCACCTTGGTGCACGCAAGGTCTCTTAGGGTTACAACTGCAAACATCATTTTGTGCGTGGTGTGCTTGCGCGTGGTGTGCTGCGTGTTGCACTGCAGGCGAGCGTGTGTTTGAGCGTGCCGGGGAGCGCGCCGTGGAGAGGGCCAGCGAGCGCACGCCTGCGCCCCTGGCGCGGGCGGGTGAGCAGCAGCAGCAGCAGCAGCGGCAGCGGTGCCGGCAGGGGTTAGCAGCGCGCTGTTGCAGTGCGCGTCATGTCCGTGCAACACACGCGGCAGCATCATTGGCGGCAAGTACCCACACGTATGCTTCGCTGGGTTGTAGCTGGCCTTGCATGCGAAGCTGAACTTCAGGGGCCTTGATCAAACTTAGGCTGAGCTCGAACGGTCGATGTTCTGCTGGGGGCTGCCCTGTTGCCGCTGTTGCTGCTGCTGCAGGTGAGCGTGCGCTGGAGCGCGCCGGCGAGCGGGCAGGTGAGTCAGCGGCTTGCTGTGCAGTGCTGTGCCAGCTGCGCATTGCTCGCTGTGGTGCTGAAGCTCTGCACAGGCCGCACCATGTTGCACCCAACACAGTACAGTGCTCTTCATGACTGCTCACGGCAGCTTGTGACATTGGACATCAAGACGAGCATGCTGAAGTTTGATTGCAGCTTCAGCAGAGCTGCTGCTGTCTGCTGCTGCTGATCCCTGCTCTCGGTGCTGCCGCTTGTGTGCTGCAGCCGGGCGTGCCGTGCCCAAGGCCGGCGTGAGGGCTGGCGAGCATGCAGCGGAGCGGGCAGCAGAGCGTGTTGCCGCGCATGCTGGCGAGGCAGTGGCGGCCCACATGGGCGATGTGGCAGCCGCAACAGGCGTGCATGCAGGTGGGCTAGCGTGACAGTCATCGTGCGTGTGGTGCCGAGCCAGTAAGCAAGCGTTGTGTTGAGACTTCAAAGTGAGGTGCTGGGCGAGCATCCAAAGTTCTTGAATGCTGCTACGCATGCACATGTGTACACATAGTGGAGCA
This sequence comes from Scenedesmus sp. NREL 46B-D3, assembly GCA_014080715.1. Lineage (NCBI taxonomy): Eukaryota > Viridiplantae > Chlorophyta > Chlorophyceae > Sphaeropleales > Scenedesmaceae > Scenedesmus > Scenedesmus sp. NREL 46B-D3. The sequence continues at coordinate 63,241 of JACERP010000079.1, read as the reverse complement.
GCACGCTTCCATTGATGTGAAGATCTGCATGTATGCCATGGACAGGTGGCAATTTCATACGCTAAGCAGCAGTGCCTTGGCTCCAGGTCATCATATGTCAGCAATGCTTGCATGCAAGTCTGACACTGCTTGGGTCGGCGCTGCTGCGCTCACCATGTGCAGGTGCTGTTGCTGCTGGTCATGGCAGCAGCAGAGGCGTCGGTGCCTTCCTGGACAGGCTGGTGGACAAGGTGCTTGGCAGCAGCGTGTTAAGGAGGTTCATGTCACCGGCGGTGAGTCATCGGCCTGATGTGTGGCGCTGCATGTGTTGCGTGTGACAACAGAGCGCCGCAGCTGATGGGATTCTTGTGTGTGCGTGTTTGCTTTGCTTTGTAGTGATGCTGGGCCGCAGCACGCTGCAGCGCTTCCTGTCATCAGCGGCGACGCATCAGCTGGCACGCTTACTCAGCATCGGGACTGCGACAAACAGTGCGATGCAGCTTTGCAGGCTGTCCCAGTGGTTTTGTGCGCGGCTGGTTGCATGGTCTTGGGCAGCAGCGCGTTGATGCGCGCCTGTCAGTGGTGGTGAGCCACCGGCCCTGTGTGTGGCGTGGCACGTGTCTTGGACTTGCGTCGACATGGCAGTGCGGCTGTGGGGAGGGTGTGTGTGGGTACATCCATGTTGTGGCGATGCTGGGCCCGCGACACATATTGCTGTGCATGGTTGTTCTTACTCGGTAAGCTTGGGCAACCCTGGACAGCAGGGAATCAGGCGCTGCATGTCACCAGCAGGGAGTCTGCGGCAATGCATGGAACATGCTGGCCAGCAGCACTTGGACCGTAGACCTTGCCACGGACCGTGGGTGGGTGATCTGCACAAGCTGGCCGACAAAGTGAGGCCCGTGTGGGGCTCTGACCACCTTGCACAGCACACGTGAAGCATCCCAGCCTTGAGCTGGGGCCCACCAAGTGCGACAGCACGCTCACAGCAGTGGGCTGTGCCGGCTGCTGGCATCCGGCTGCTGCACCGCTGCATGCAGGTCATGAGCCGCATTGGTCGGGGCGCGCTGGTCGGCCTGCCGGCCGTCGGGGCGCTGTTTGTCGCACACCTGGCACATCAGGATTGGGACAGGCTCAAGGAGGAGCGCACGGCAGGTGGGCTGCGGCGTGCTGACTCAGCATGCAGGGCGTGCGGTGCCTGCTCACAAAGTGGTGTGAAGAGGCTGACATTGCTGGGGAGGGGTGTAGGTATGTGTGCATTGTGGTTTGCACATCTGGCACACCGGGACTGTTGACAGCTACTCACAACAGAGGAAGCATCAGGTGACTAGGGAGCATGTTGGCGGATCAGAGCATGTATGCTGCATGAACATGCTGCTGCGACCCATTACTGCGCATGTTTATGCTGCTTCGGTGGACGCGGCGCATGGCAGAGTCGTTGGCACGTGTGTGTGCAAATAAGATTCGCAGCTGGTTGTCAGCCGCCTTGGTGAAGCTGCTGCTGACAGCCACCATGTGTCATGCCAGTGTTCAAGCTGACGGTGTGCATACCTGTCACTGCTGCTGCTGCTGCTGCAGGCAACAGGGCGTCCACCGGCGCGTTTGCTGTTGCGCTGCTGGGTGACCTGCTGGATGTGGCGGCACACGTGGTGGTGGTGGTCGGCCTGCTGCACACACACTTCCAGGTGAGACACCCACACGCTGCCGGCGGCATGCTTCGGCCTTTTGCCGGCCTTTCTTGGGTCATCCGTCGCGGCGACTGTGAGCTTGCTACACTGTGGCGTTCACCTCCAGGCTATGTGTGTTCGGCATGAGGGCGAAACCAATGGGTGATGCGCGACTTGTCGTCAGTTGGGTTGTACGCGTACAGCGACTGGCTCACTGATACTGAGCCTTGTGGCAGCCCCGGTGGGGAGGTCATTGACCATGGCGGAAAATCAATAGAAGCGGCATCCGCTGCCGCTGCCGGGTGGCTGTCCTCTGTCACACGGTGCATCACCACCTGCTGCACATCGGTGGTCCACTGTGGATCTTGTCTGAACTGTGCCTCAGCTGCTGCTGCTGCTGCTGCCGCTGCTGGTTTCGGCAGGTGGGCCTCCCAGTGGATCACCACCTGCTGCACATGGTGGAGAGGGGCGGGCTGTTGGTGGCAGCAGTAGGCACCGTGGCAGCCACCCTCGGGGAGATCCTGACAGTGCGTGCGCTGATACGCAGAGAGCACGGCAACACACGGCAGAAGGTCGACGCTGCAGCTGCAGCGGCAGTGGATGCACTGGACAGGGCAGAGCGCAGCGGTGCGGCCACGTCAGTAGCAGCTGACGGCAGAAATGAGCCAGGCGGGGCAGCTGGGCACACAGCCAATGCAGCTGTTACAGAGGAGAGGATTGCAGGGGGTGATGAAGCTATAGTTGGTGTCGTCGATGGAGCAGCTGCAGCAGAGGTGGAGGGGAGTGGCAGCTGCGGGTGGCAGTGGGACAAGACAGCAGAGGGAAGTGCCAAGGCTGATGGCGTTGTAATGCAGCCGCATGGGTGGAGCAGCAGTGCAAGCAGCGCCAAGCAACAGCAGTCATAGCGCTTTGGTCTGGGTGAATAAACTTGCACCAGCTGGTGCTCTCTACTGCTCTCTACTGGTGAACCTTGCACCAGCTGGTGCCCTCTCCCTACTGCAGTAGAGAAGCAGTTAAAGTAACCTCTCCGCTTTCCGCCTCTCACAGGTTGAGGTGTGTGGCCGATGCCGAAAGGTATGGCTGATAATGGATGGTGTAGCGCTGCTGATGTGCTGGCTGGCCGATCTGTGTTGGCCTGTGCGATTCAGCTGGCCTGGTGATGTGCACACTCCTTTGCAGGTGTACACCTGCAGCATGGTGAGTTTATGCTGAAAAGCACAGCTGCTGTCACAGCAGCAGGTTGTAGTGCCTGCTTCGCTTGTTGTGCAGCTTACTAAGCTCACAGTGTGACTGGCAATGCTGGGCTTTCTGCAGCAAGGCGTGACAGGTGCTACACAACGTGATGTACCAGGCCCACAGGGAAGTCTGCAGCAGGATTGCAGGGAAAAGCAGTGCATTTGGAGACGCGTATGGCGGCGAGGAGTGCCAGGCAAGGTTGCCAGGCAGCAGCGGGATGCTGGAACATGCGGCAGCTGTCTGCGACGTTTATCGCCGTGGCACTGGTGTCGGTAGGCTGCCTGCCTGGCACCGGTAGGCTCACGCTGGCAGGGTGACAGGCTTTTGTCCCATGGCAATGATGCTATGGCTTGAACGGGTGATATGATGATGATGAGGCTGCTGTCCCAAGCATGCATCGACGTTGTCTGCAGCGGCGGCTGGGTACACACGGCTCTGCACTCCAACAGCTGTAAAAGAACGGATTAATGGCTCTTGGGCTCCAGGTAAATGCATAACGACATACCTTCAAAGCAATGCTCGACCAGGAGCGGCCCGCTCGAGCTCTCCTGGTGCTCCGAGTGTGCTGCCATGCAGGCAAGCTGGCCGGCATCAAGGCATCATCTTCATACGCACCTGTAATGCAAACCCGAGCTGTGGTGGGCAAACGTCCGACTGTTGACTTCTATGTTTTGGGAGTCGATGTGACACCAGGTCCTGCAGGTGCGCAGGCAAAATGTTGCATACTGTCTGTTCTCATACAGTTTCAATAATGACATTTCATACCGTATTCTTGTATGGTAAGGTTTCATTTTGAGTGCAGGTAATACTAGGGAAACTAGCGAGGAAGAGAAGTAGAAGAGCAGAGGTCTGTGGTTCAAGACAGCCATGGTGGCGGGGGCCCCATCTTAGCATGTGAGTGCCGCATTTGCTGCATTGTGCTCTGCGATATACGTATTACTGCAAACCCTTTACATTGTACGGTCTTAGATGGTGACTGGACCGCGCTGATGCTATGGCTTGAATGGGTAATATGATGATAGGGATGATGATGATGAAGTACGGTCTTAGATGGTGACTGGACCCACTTGTAACTACTTTCTCGCAATGCATTGCACAGGTGGACCCACCGGCATTGCGGTTCATGCGGCGTGACATGTCCACTTATGCATGGTCCATATGGTCCATATGGTGCATTGCACTTTGTCGCGCGGCGTACCAACCACTGCCAGTGCCCTGCCTGCCAGTGAAGTGTGCTTGGCGCTTGCACCTGCCACCACAAACTTCGCACTTGTAGTACCAATCGTTTGCAACGGTCGCCACTGGGGGCCACACTGATGGCGGCCATACTGATCATTGGCTGCTGTAGGGGCGGGTGTGTGGTGCCACAAATTCAGGCTCGGTTGTTGGACTCAAAACTGTCAATATTGATGTTGTGCAGCTGCTTCAGGTGGTTTTGGGGTGTGTGTCCACAGGGGCTCGGCCAACAAAACAGCAACCTGCCATAAACCACATGATGAAAGCAACGAGTAACAAGCTACATGCTTTTGCTGCTACGTTAGAGTGCTGCGTCTTCTTGACATGCAGTGCTGCTGCTTGTTACATGCTACATGCTACATGGCGGCTGCGGTTATCAATGTGTTGTCAATGTGTTATCAGTATGTTATGTAGCCTTGTTTGAAGCTGCTGCGCGCTTCAACAGCTACCAAGCACCGGTCTCTTACAATCTGCTCAGAAGCGGCTTGACCATCGCCTGACTGGCTGTACTTGATCCTGAACTGCTGCACTGGTCTCTTCTGCACCTGTGTTTAACACACAGGATGTATGTATAAGCTGCTAGTGCTGTTACAATCCGCTGCTTGGCTATCCAGCTTGATTTCACGGCAGTATGCCTCCTCAGACTGCCACTGGTGGTGCTGTTAGCCGTAAGGCTGCGCAGCATGTACAACCAGATCAGTTGATCACAGCTGCTACAGATCTATGCCAGCTGGTCTGCGCCTGCAACGTGCTCGGAGACGTGCAGCGGTGTGCGAGCAAGGTGACAGCTACGTGTGGCTTGCTGCGCCGCTGCATCGCTCCTTTTGATCAGGACTTCGTGGGGACGCTGCTGGATACTGAGCTGCTAGACTTGCTGTTTCAAAGCTTAGGTTGACGTAACCGATTAGTTCCTTGTCCGATTAGCTCCAGCTTGTGTGCTGAGCACTGCTATGCTCAGCTGTTCCCTCTTTTGGTGGGTATGACCAGTCAACTTGGTTAACCTAGTCACGGCTATGCGTTGATTAGAGCACCGGAATTGGTGATGTCGTTGTTTGGATGACTATTGTGGAAAGCAGCAAGCGCGCCATTGGCTTGTGCGCGATTGCGTGATTTTGTCAATCAGGGCCCACATCTGTGGTTTTGTGGGCGCTGACGGCCTTTTGTGGCGTGGCGTGCCTGAGTTCGGGACGCCGAGAATGCCGAGTACGCTGCAGTCTACTGCTGCAAGGTGTGTTCGCCGACAGCTAAGGCTGCCTCAATACTCTGCACACCCGATCAGACACTGTGTTGCTGTGTTACCTTTTACCTGGAGGTAACTCTCACGATGACGGCCTGAGATTGCGCTAGTGATCCACTCTGACCAATGTGCTGGCTGTTGCGTGCTGCTCCACTGCCCAACAGAGTCTCAGTCACTTATGGATGGTTACAGAGGCTCAATCACTCTTGTGCACAATTCTCGGCGTCCCGAACTCAGGCACGCCACGCCGCAAAAGGCCGTCAGCGCCCACAAAACCACAGATGTGGGCCCTGATTGACAAAATCACGCAATCGCGCACAAGCCAATGGCGCGCTTGCTGCTTTCCACAATAGTCATCCAAACAACGACATCACCAATTCCGGTGCTCTAATCAACGGATAGCCGTGACTAGGTTAACCAAGTTGACTGGTCATACCCACCAAAAGAGGGAACAGCTGAGCATAGCAGTGCTCAGCACACAAGCTGGAGCTAATCGGACAAGGAACTAATCGGTTACGTCAGCTGACGTAACATATTAGCGCTTGACAGATAAGCGCCAAGGCATGCATGAACAACATCAGTAATACTGGAATGCTGCCTTAGAAACAAGTGCTGATATGCTTGACTGCTTTGCAACAGTCATTGTTGGCTGCCATACTGCAAGTTCTGCTGACGGTCACGTTGTGCCACGAACAAGTGTAGCCACTGGCTGGCTGGTACAAGCAACCCCCCAACAAGCATCATACCATCAAACGGGTGTGTGGTTGTTTATATACCAAGCCAGCACAAACTGCCAACTGAATTTGTACCACAGTGCTACTGCATAAACGCAGCTAGAAAATCAACATAAAGACGTACGTCAGCGTGTCCAAACGCTGCACAAAAGCCTGATAGTAATATAGCGAGCAAGTGAAGAAGCAAGCTGTCGACATGCAAAGCTGTCCAAAAGCAAGACCAGAGATCCTAGATCACACGAGCCCTGCAAGCCGCAGGCAGTATTACCACCGAATACATCAAGCAGCGCGCATCACTGGCACGCATTGCACACGCCAAGTCAAACTGCCCGCAACCACTGCAACTACTACAGTCTCCTACAATGAAGCAGCATACTCTGGCGATCCCCTTTCCTCAGCGCTTGTTGCTGGCTGCTGTCCCTGCGCCTGCTGCGCCAACTGCTGCTTCAACTCTTCCAGCGCCGCCACCAGCTGAGCCATCTGCTGCCTCAGAGCCTTTACCTCCAGCCACGCTGTGTCTCGCTGATGACGCAGCTGATGGTTGTCTGCTACAAGATGGCTTGGCTGCTGCTGCTGCTGCGCACTGAACTGCTGCTGCTGCGCACTCAGCTGATGTGGGCCCTGATTGTACCAGCCAGCCAGTGGCTACACTTGTTCGTGGCACAGCGTGCCCGTTAGCAGAAGACCCCCAATGAGCCTCTCGTTGGCTCCTGAATGGGGTTCCCACTCCTTGTTGGGTGGAGCATGTAATGTAATGTAATGTATGTAAGAACTTGCAGTATGGCAGCCAACAATGACTGTTACAAAGCAGTCAAGCATATCAGCACTTGTTTCTAAGGCAGCATTCCAGTATTACTGATGTTGTTCATGCATGCCTTGGCGCTTATCTGTCAGGCGCTAATATGTTGCGTCAAGGTCACTGCTTGCAAGTGCTGACAGCGAGTGCAGCAGCAACAGCAGCAGCACCACCAGCAGCACCAAGCATCGGCACAGCTGCAAGAAGCGACCCAGTTAGCGTTGTGGCCATGCTGGCAGCTGGTGTCAAGTCTTTCTTGAATGGTTGCTATGGGACCCCCTGCGCTGCCAAGGTTGTGCCTGCCATGCAGGGCTCTGGTGAGTGCGCTTCTCCTGCACTGAGCAAGCTGAGCTGGTGTCGTGTTTCAGCATTTGAAGCACGCAGCCGGGCATTGTTCCAGATCAGCTGTACCTGCTATGTGGTCATCTCTGTGCAGGTTTTGCCACAACATCCTCGAAGCAATTGCCCGTCTGCTTGCTGTTTCACATACTCTGTTGCAGCAGCTGAATCGCACACAACCTTGCATGATCGGCCAGCTATTGCACGCTCAACAAAGCTACAGCATTATGGCGCATGCTTGCTGATTCCGCCTGTGCCACTGGCCCGCAGGTCTGCTGTTAGCCATTGCTGCTGCCTGCCCTGCTCTGGCAGGCATGTGCCGATCAGCCGGCGATGCATGCAGCATCGCAGCAGATGAGCAGGCGCAGCCACAGCCACGGCAGCAGCGACGACAGCGGCAGCAGCAGCAGCAGCTCGACACAATCACCCAGCAGACGATGAGACAGCTGGATACTGCTACATCAGCAGCCAAACAAGTGTACACAGCACAGCGGTGCACACTGGTCAGGTTGCTGGCCACCCACCTCCTGGATCTTTGGGGGCTGTGCACCTTGTTGCTATCCAAGCATGAGGACGCTGCAGTCGACGACGCATCAGATGACGGGCATATGCTGCTGTGGCACCACCAGCAGTGGAGCCAGACACCGCTGCCCATAACCCAGCTAGCTGCAGCACTGCTAACAAAGTGCTCACATCAGCGCGTATCGCTGAACAGTGTTGCCAGCGCCAGCATCAGGAGCAACAGCAGCAGCAGCAGCAGTAGCACATCAATGCGCCCCGCTGCTGCCAATCGCAGCAGCAGCGGCCGCAGCAGGAGTGCTGCTCGGTCTGCCAGCAGCAGCAGCAGCAGCAGCAGCCGCAGCAGCATAGGTGCCGCATACTCTGCAGGCAGGAGTCGTGATGTAAGAGCAGCTGGCCCTGCAGCAAGCAGCAGCAGCAGCAGCAGCGCCAGCGCCAGCGCCTGCCAAATCAGTTCATCACCTGAGCTTTGTCAGCAGCCGCCTGCTGGTAACCTTACAATCATGCTCCTCCAGGTTTCAGTGAAGTACATCACAGATGTGTTCTTGGACGGCATGTGTGACGATGACGACGACGACGACGACGACGACTACAGGCAGCATCCGCTGTGTCACTTGGCGGCTGCACCTGCGGGCGCACTGCGGGACTTCTGGCGGCTGCTGTTTGTGCAGTTGGCGTGGGCTGTTGGTGCTGAGCGCCAGCAGGGGCAGGACAGACCAGCAGCAGCAGCAGCAGCAGCTGTGCCAGCAGGCATTGGAGGCAGCAGCAGCAGCAGCAGCAACAGCAGCAGCAGCAGCAATAGCAGCAGCAGCAGCAACAGCAGCGCGCAGCAGAGGACACAGATGTCCTTGCAGAATGGGGCTTGCAGCTACCATGCAAGGTTCCTTGCTGCTGTAGGTGCGCCAGCTGCTGCTGAGGTGCAAGCTGCTGAATTGTCGAAGGCCTGCGAAGTAGCAGATCTGCTTGAACTGCTGGTGCGCCTGAAGGATGGTCTGCCTCAGCTACCTCTTGAGCGGGCCAGGAGCAACAGTACCAACATCACATCTGGCAGCAACAGCAGCAGCGGTGCTAGTGATGTCATCCCCACTGCATTGGCCCAGCAGTAGCAGCAGCAGCAGCAGCAGCAGCATCAACAGCAGCAGTGGGTGCCAAGCCTGCTGCAGGAGCAGCTTGCTGAAGCATTGCCCTACCCGGACACCCTGCTGCTGCTGCTGCTGGAGCTCCTGCTGCTGCATCCTTCCGCTCTCCGCAGCTGCAATGCACTCATTAAAGACATGGTTTCGTCGCTGTTGCATGCTGGGCGAAAAGCTGCAGCGGCAGAGGCTGCCGCTGCCCTGCTGCCGCTGCTGCTGACGCAGCTGCCACGCGCTGTGCTGCGTGCTGCTGCTGCAGCCGACTGCCCCAGCATCAGGCCGCAGCCTGGAGCAAGCAGCGAGACTGTCGAGTAAATGGCAGAAATGCACAGTCAGTTTGCAACGCTAGTGGGCAACACAGCTCATCATGCGAGTGCAGCATGCACAGGTGAGCAGGCTAACTCGGCTGTTTGCGATTATGGCATGTAGCAGCTGAGCGGCCAAACGTGTCGACTCAAAACAATCCACGAACATGGGCTGTGTGGCACGAGCAGCTGCCAGGCTGCAGGTACCTTCAACAAGTGCATGGAGCCGTGCTGTCCTGCAGTGGATGAGCATGCTGAGCCTGCTGGCAATGGTTTGGCAAGTGGTTCAGACGCATGGCATTGGAGCTGGCAGCTGCTGCAGTGGGACAACTACGTTTGAGCGCCCACTTGTCTGGCAGCTGGCAGCCAGGTTGAACCTAGCCCTGAGCAGGCAAATGCATGCTGCAATCGGCTTGATACGAGTTGATTGGCAGTGCATGTGGGCACGAACACACCATCACATGCATCTTCAATGTCGCGGACCGGCTGCTGCATTGGTTGCGGACACAGTGGATTGCTGTACAAGCGGTTCGTGTTCCATCTGCTGTGGCAGTGCCACACTTTCCATCGTGAGTGCCGCAGCATGAGCATGTTGCTGCACATGTCCGTCTGCTGCAGTGTTGGAGACGCGACGCCACACATATCGCTGCAGGCGCTGCTGCCAAGTCTACGCCAGCAGTACAAGCAGCCAGCAGCAGTGTGCCGTGCACTCGACATGGCCATCAGGGGGCTGACAGTGGTCGCTGGCTCTTCCCCAGCGCAACCAGATGTGTTCATAGACTTTGTCTGTTGTGTGCTGTCGTCTGTTGCAGCAGTTGCAGCTGACAGCGCAGTAGTGGCACGGCCAGGTGTAAAGCAGCTGCAAGTTGCTGACCTGTACTCGCTGGGAGTCAGCTGCATGAAGCTGGCAGCAGCAGCAGCAGCGCCAGCAACAGCAGGGCCAGCGGCAGCAGCAACAGCAGCAGCAGCGGAAGCAACAGGCAGGTCAGCATGGGCTGGTGACAGGTGCCGGGCAGCTTCTGTGCTTGCAGGCACAGTCATGCTTGCAGAGGCAGCGCAGAAGTTGTGCACAGCTTGCAGGGTAGCAGCAAGCAGCAGCAGCAGCAGCAGCAGCAGCAGCAGCACGGACAGCAGCCCGCAAGCGCTGTCGCTGCTGCTTTGTGCTTTGGGCGCGCGTCCTGCGCATGGCTGGGCAGGGCTGCATGGTTGGAGCTAGCACAGCTGCCGCTGCAGACGGCAGCAGCAGCTTTGTGCAGGGGAGGACTGACGCCTCGTGGGGAGCAGTTGTGACCGCTTGTGTTGCTGGGGTACAGGCTGTCCAGCAGCTGCTGCCGGGCATTCAGCTGCCCGGGGCGCAGGGTTCTGAGGGGGCCTGCGCTGCAGCACACCATGAGCTGCAGCAGCAGTGCGCGCTCCTGCAGCAGCAGGCCTGCGCATCCTGCGGCGCGGATGGTGCGGCTCCTGAGGTCTGCGTTGTGTCGCCGTGCTCTTTGCGCAGCGCTTCAAGCCAGCCTGAAGCGCAGCCGTAGCCGGGCCACGCCGCAGCTGCTGCGGTGTCAGGGTGTGGTCAGCAGCTGGTGCAGGTTGGTGAGGCGCTGTGTGCGCAGCTGCCGGTGCCGCACTGCTGCAACAACCCTGGCTGCACGCAGCTGCTGGGGGCGAGCGAGCAGCAGCTGGTTGCAGGCAAGGGCAGCGTGTGCGGTCGCTGCAGGTGGGTGGCAGTGCACAGTCACGTCGAGAAGATCTTGTTGTCAGGTTTGCAGCACATTGTTCAGCTGTATGGCAGCCAATGATTCACGCTTCAAACTAGCATTGTGCCTGCACAGGCCACTGTGAGATGCCCTCAGGAGTGGCAGCACAGCAGCCTGCCATGCAGCAGCAGTGCATCAGCCACCCGTGTGCGCCACTGCCCTCTTTCTGCTTGCAGGACTGCGCGCTACTGCGGCAGGGCCTGCCAGCTGGAGCACTTCAAGCAGCACAAGACGGTCTGCAAGAGGATCAGGGGTGCACAAGCGTAGCAGTGTAGCAGCTGGTGAACACACAGAACTCTACAACACATGATTGTGATGGGGAAAACTCATCTTTTCAAGGGTTGTGGCGGCTGTATGTGCCACCTGGCTGGGCAATCATGTTGTAATGTTTTGATGTAAAGGTCGTGCCTGCACTAGGCACAGTGGATGGTTTTTCCGGCTGGGTGACAGTGCTGCTGCTTACTACGCCTTAGTAGTACTGCAAAGTCTGCAGTACCACTGCGAAGTCTGCATGACAGAAAGATGTCCCTTCGAGCCTCTGGCAGCGGCCAGCTGCCAGCCTGGGCGGCCAGGGCAACATGCAACAAAGTTTCCCTCCTCTTTCCGCCCTGGTGGGACGCGGGGCCGATGGCGTTGATGCTATGGCTTGAATGGGTATGATGATATGATGATGATGATGATGATGATGATGATGATGATGATGATGATGATGATGATGATGATGATGATGATGATGATGATGATGATGATGATGATGATGATGATGATGATGATGATGATGATGATGATGATGATGATGATGCAACAAAGTTTGTTGACGCCCGTATCAGAGCTCTGATACCTCAGGCTTGGTGCAGCAGCAGTCTTGAAGAAGCAGGGCGGCAGGTTAGGACTGAATCATTCGTAATGAAGTATCCCATTGTCTGCGAGCTGCAAAGCCTTTCCAGTGGCGCCATGATCAGCTGTTGGCATCCTCTTGTCGCTGATGCACTGCTACGTATTGCTTGGCATGTAAGAGGACACACTGTGCTGTGACCCGGTGGGGCCCGGGGCCGATGCTATGGCTTGAATAAGTAATATGATGATGATGACTGTGCTGTGACAGCACATGCAAAGGCCAAGGAGTGCCCACAGCGCTGTGAGGCTAGCCGACTTGGATTGAACTCCCAAACATGCACGCTTGAAGCCCTGCTGCGCCATACCTACATGGCACATGCCATACATTAGTGATGCGGCGTCATCCAGGCGCAGTGTAGCGTGTGATGTCGTAGACAGGAGTACATGTATTCCTGCAACCCTTTACACAGCTGCAGGTGGTAAGCCTACTTCGGTAAGGTGGCCCTACTTTGGTAATTCGGCGATTCGGTGAGCACCAGATGTATTGTGCAGTTGGCATGATACCACTTTGTTGGTTGCACCATGCATGACAGATGTTTGTATATCGATAAGGGTGTTGCAGCGTGTGTTTCGTCCCTTGCAGCTGCTGGATCTCGGGCAATGTGGGCGATGCGCTCGCGCTGCTCTGATCACAACATCACCGGCCTTGGTCTGCAGGTGCATCTGTTCAACTCACTCGTGTCCCCCATCTTGGGCTACTGCTTTGAAGTGTGGGTCCCTGCACTGCTACATGGCTGCGGCAGTGGGCCGCCGGGTGTTGGCAAGGCTCTCAGCAACATGCAGGTGGTGCAATTGATGTTCTTGCGCATGCTGGCTGGTCGTGTGCGCAAATCAACATGCAGGCAGCTTCTACTGCGTGAGTTTGGCTGCCGACCATTAGTCAGTGGATGGTTCACAGCTTGCTGGGACCTGTGGCACCGAGTGGTTGCACGGCCCCCCAATGACTGGTTGTTTCTTGCTATGCAGGAGAACAGGGATTTGAGTTTGAGGGCCTACCCCAGCAGTGTTGAGCAGGGCAGGCAGAGGTCGCTGTGGTTTTGGCAGTTTCGGGCTTTTGTGCGTACGCTACATACCCATACGGGAACGTAAGCAGACGTGCCTGACTCAATGGTTGGCTTGCATTGCCTCGATGCCTCTGATTTGAGCAATGTACAGAGTGCTTTCCAAGCATGGTTGTACCAGCAGTGGCAGGACTTGCCAGCCGACCCCAGAGTGCTGGGTCTGATACTGTCATGCACTCTACCTATGAGAACTGGTTTGCATGCTCCCCTTTTGATGAGCTTGATTTGACGGAACCATCGAGTTGGTGCCCAGATTATGTGCACAACACAGCTGGCTTAAAAACCAAGATGCACCTGTCATCTTTGATGCGTTTTCGTCTGGGTGCGCATTACTTGCCGTGCTGGCTACTGGTCGGTGGGGAGAGGGGCTGATAACTCTATGCTACCCAGGCAACAGCGACAGTGCTCTCGATGCGGTGCTGGCCAAGTTGAGGATGAGTTTCACTTTGTGTTTGAATGTGACGCATATCAGGTTGTTCGCATCGCTTCTGGCGGCTGTTTGTTGATTTTGGAGGGTGGCAGAGCCCAGCTGTGAGCCCTCTTGGACGGTGTCTGGCTGACTTTATGCAGCAGAGGCAGAGTAGTGTTGCTGCTTTCATCTACTATTGTCTCCTGGTTAGAAATGATCCGGCTATGGCGCTTGCTGTGCTCCCAAGTGACACTAGCGCCTCAGAGACAGAATCCTCATAACTTGTTGAGGCCTCGGATTAGTTGGTTGGATTGAACTTCTTGGCTGTTGTGGGACCCCATGAGTCTTGTTTGGCTCCTTAGTGGGTGGGCCTGTGGCCCTACTTTGGTATTGGTATTGGTGTTTGGATAACACAGCTGGGCTAGGGTGCCAACCTGTGGCAAACTCACACTGGTCCCTGCCTCTACGGGGCTTGCATACCTAATTCCACTTCAGCATGTCCGTGTTTCTTCTGAAGGCTTGGACCGTGCGCAATACTGCAAAGCATCTGGAGCAGTGCTCCCTCCTCCTTCCGTTCCGGTGGGGCGCGGGCCGATGGCTTTGTTGCTATGGCTTGTATGTATAATATGATGATGATGACCACCCTCATGCACTGTGAACCGGGGTTTGGGCCGTTTGATGGTGCACTGTCTGCATGGTGCTAGCGCATCGGAAAATGCCCCCCTTGGCCTCAACCTTATATATTCAAGGCAAGCTTGCTTGTGGCCTGCTGTGGCAACGACGAAGTGCTCACCGCTCATGCCATGGCATGCCAGCAGCTGGCAGCACCCCGAATCTCACCATGAAGTGCCAGATAATCCAGCGCACCAGGTCAAACAGCACCACAGAGACATCAAACTGCGTTGTTTGTTTCGCATTTTACAGTCATTGATGGATCGACGACTATGATGGAGCAGCAGCGATCGGGTCACAGAATGTCAGGCCCTTGCCAGCAGAGATATTTGCTTAAACACGCAAAAACGCAACAAGCAGTATGTATGTGGTGGCTTCTGCGTTCCTGTCAAGCAGCGCTGGACTTTGAGACCCAAGGGCAGGCTACGGAGGACGGAGCAAAATCTCCACCACAGTTGGTGTGTTGCAGCTGGTTGAATGGCTTTTTATTGGAAATTCCCGGCCTCCGCTCATCCGCACCATACCTTGGCAGCGGTTCCGAGCGCTGCTTTGGCGTTGTGTGGCGGACATTAGTCTTAATTGACTTTAAGTTCTAACAATGTTCTTGTGTGGTGTGGTTTGGACGCTGTCCTAGCTTCCACGTGCGGTCGTGTACACCTGCGGGTACAGGTAACCGCCGGTCCCTATCAGACCTGACAAATGCCCATGCCTGAGGGACGAGCAATCTCCCACGGCAACAAAATCCCAGCAACTCTTTACGGACAAGCAAGGGGATGTCAAAGTGCCAGATACATTCATGGTTGTCGTGGTGCCGACCATATTCATGCAAATGAATATCTTGCAAACAGCATCCCCCGCCAACCATGGCTGCCAGCACTTCCCTGGCTGCTACCACTGTGATTCCAGTTGCATTCAGAGGCACCCAGCCTGGGTGCATCAGAATCCATCATCAACATCATATTACCCATTCAAGCCATAGCATCAGAACCCATGTCAATTGTTAGCCTGTCCCCTCCTTGCTCGCCCCACACAGCGCAGTTTGAGCGAGGCATGACGGCTACAGCCTGGCGCGCTGCTGCATGGCCTGGGCACGCAGCACGCGCCGCATGACCTTGTTGGAGGCGGTGCGCGGCAGGCTGGGCACCAGCAGCACGCGCTGCACCTTGAACAGCGGGTTGAGGTGCGCACGCAGCGCAGCCTGGCACGCCTGGCGCAGCTGCCCCGCCGCATCAGCCGCCGCCTCGTCAGCTGCACTGCTGCGGCTGCCGCTACCTGCCGCTGCTGCTGCTGCTGCTGCTGCTGCATGTGCCGCGTTGGGGCTGGGCACCAGGAACAGGTGCAGCAGCTCCGGGCCGCCGCCGGGCGCTGCAGCGCCCACTGCTGCGGCCTCGGCCACGCCGGGCACGTTTGCCAGCACCACGCGCTCCAGCTCCACAGAGCTGACCTGCGACGGCAGGCAGTACAAGGCAGTACACATGGCAGTACAGGGCAGTACAGACACTGAGGTACAGGAGCATGGTGAAATATTCAGCAGTGTAGAGCATTACTCACTCCAGCTCCACAGAGCTGACGTGCAACGGCAGGACAGGGTAACACAGACACAGGAACATGGTGAACAACAGTTCAAGGCAGTTGATATACCGCTTGCTACAGCACCGGGGTGCCAAACTGTGCAGGGTGACTGCTGTGTTGGGCAGCACAAGTGGCAGTGCAAGGCAGTACACACGCTCAAAGTAGGGATACTACAAGGTACGCATCAACGTGAAGCAGTACAAGGCACTCAAAAAATGGGGCAGCAAGGCATGCAGCACACATCTGTTATTGTACGTGACACTACACTCCCGGCATAACGCACAGGCCATTGCTTCCGCACTCCCCCCTTCCCAATCATCCAAACACCCAGCCGCGCACCTTGATGCCGCCCAGGTTCATCGTGTCGTCCACGCGCCCGAGCGCCCTGTAGTATCCCCCCAACAGCCTCGCCGCCTCGTCACCGTGCCGCCTGAGCGGCTTGCCGCTGACCTGGCAGGCTGGCATGCCGCCGTAGTATGTGGCGGCGTGGTCGCGGTGCAGCAGCTGCTGCGACATGCCCAGCATAGGAGGCACCAAGGCAAGCTCGCTGATGCAAGACCACGCAGCAGTGGCAGCAGAAGCAGGAGCAGCAGTAGCAGGAGGAGCAGCAGCAGCAGAGTGTTAAAGATGACATGCCAGGACACCGCAGCAGCAGCTGCGGTGGCGGCAGCATAGTGTTGGTGCCGCAGCAGCAGCAGTAGGCAGCAAGGAGATGCAGCAGAAGGGCAGGGCGCTGCAGCAGGGATGCACTGCCGCCGATATCCTGGTGATGATCAGGAGGGTAAATCATTTCTGCGGCTGGATGCAGCAGCGTTGCACCTGCCTGCACGACAGCGATTGCGAAGCGAACCCTGCTGCTGTGCGGATCAGGCTCCTGAAAGCGCTGAACTCTGAAACCCTAGCTTGGGGTTGGTGTCGAGGTTGAGCCCATCAACTGGAACGCTCACCCTGTGACTGCTGCTGCGCTGCGTGTGTGGTGGTGCTGGCTGCCATCCTCGGACAGCAGCACCAGGCTGGCCCCCAAGGTTGGGGTGCTGAAGGCGGACGACACCTGCGGCTGCAGCAAGCAGCCTGCCAGGAAACCGCCCCCAATCTCTGTGCCACCGCAGTACCTGGAAGCAAGAGCAACAAACGAGGGATGAGCATGGAAGAACGGCAACAGCATTGCGGCGCAACAGCAGCTGCAGGGGCGTGGTGGGGCAAGGGTGAGGCACTGATCACATGAGCACGGCTGCGGGCAACATCTGTAAACGTCCGACGGCTTTGCTGCAGAGGCTTTGCTGCTGCTGACGGTGCCATGGCATCGCTAGCCAGCGCTGCATGCCGCGCCACAGGTGTGGGGTGATGCACTCTGCGTGCAAAGCAAGGCCAAAGGCCTACTGACGTGTGACTCTGCTACGCACGCCCACTGCACATGACGCTGAACGCACATGTGGGCAACCTACGCGGTTTCCAAATAACTTTGCAATGACACGCGGTGTTCTGCACCTACCAGCCTGGAGCATGCAGCGCACACATAGGTTGCTAGCAGCCGGGCAGCAACACTGCAGCACCTGAACTGCCTTAACAAACTTTGCCGCTGAAATTGCGGCCCGATGACGAGCTGTCCCAGCTGGCGCACCTCACGCACCAGACCGCAGTCAGCAGCTGCAGCTGCTGACTCGCGCCGCCACGCAGCGCAGGCCCCCGCCCACTCACTCTATGACGGGGCGGTAGCCCGTGACCCTGCTGGCCAGCCAGTGGCAGTCGTCCGGGCTGCTGGCCTCCCCGGTGCTGCTGAAGCACCGCAGGCTGCCCCAGTCCAGGTGGGACATGCAGCCGCTGCTGCGCCACGCCTTGACAATCGAGGGCACCAGGCCGAGCACGTTGACGCGCGCGGCAGCCACAAACTCCCCAAAGTCGCGGCCCAGCGGGGAGCCCTGCGCACGCGCAGCAAGGACGCGCAGCGGGCCCGACTCGACAACATTGGAAACGCAGCAGCATCACGCAAGGCGCCCGGGATCACTTCCAGTGTGTGCGACAATTATCCAAACAGTCGCATGATGTGCGGCTGTGGCACCGCTCGCTGAGCAAGCCAGGTGCTGATAGAGGACAGCAGCCGCGCATACAAAAGGCGTGCGGCACGCTATGAAAACCCGACCAGGCGCAATGCGCCAGGCACGAACACGGGATGGTACTGCACCCACCCACATACCCACACAGACAGCACGCTTGCAGGACATTTCTTACTTTACTTTACTTTACAAGCTCCACCCATCGAGGAGTGGGAACCCCATTTCAAAACCGCCCGCCACCGGCCAACCG
The DNA here is from genome assembly GCA_014080715.1 of Scenedesmus sp. NREL 46B-D3. NCBI lineage: Eukaryota > Viridiplantae > Chlorophyta > Chlorophyceae > Sphaeropleales > Scenedesmaceae > Scenedesmus > Scenedesmus sp. NREL 46B-D3. The sequence continues at coordinate 45,394 of JACERP010000079.1, read as the reverse complement.
GCGGGGCTGGGTTGGGCCAACAACCAGCCGCCCCCAGCAGTCGCCGCTTCACTGTCTCACCTGGTAGAGCGCAATGCTGGCGCCGTTCAGCAGGGCCGCGTACAGCAGCCACGGCCCCATCATCCAGCCGAGGTTGGTTGGCCACGCCACCACGCTGCCGGGCTGGATGTCCTGCAGGGACCAGCCGTCCACAGCGCATCGCAGCGGCGTGGTGTGCGTCCACGGGATGGCCTTGGGCTCCCCCTGCACGCAGAGCAGCAGACGGGTGGAGGTGGGGGGGGGGGGGGGGCGGTTAAACTACCATGCATACCAGTGAGCGGAAGTGCCGCAGTACAGGGAGGTTGACGGCAGGTGCGAGGCAAGAGCCAAGAGGGCCGCCTGCTTGTGATGGCAGGGGTCGACGCCTTGGGACGAGCAATGTGGGAATGCAGACAGATTCAGGCTGGCAGATCAAGAGGTGCTAGGCATTGGGGTGCAGCTGATGCCTCAACCCACTGGAGCTCAGAGCTCCACCAGTCCACCCCGACACACAGACAGCACACGCACATGCTCCAGCACTCACTGTGGTGCCTGATGAAAACAAGATGTTGCTGTGCGCGTTGGCTGGGACAACATGCGGCAGCGCCCGCGCCGCGCCGCTGCCGCTGCTCGGCCCAGCCAGCCGCAGGAAGTGCGCCCACAGCACGTCGCCCTGCCGCAGCGGCAGCCGTGCCGCTGACGCGCCGGCTGCGGGCACCACGACAGCCGGGGGCGCGGCGGGGTCGCCCACCACGCGGCTGTACAGCGGCAGCGCCTTGCCTCCGCGCACGACGACGTCCTGAGCAGCGGCGGCACACAAGTCGTCGCAAACAGATCTGCAAGCAGCGGTCCACACGAGTCGTCGCAAACAGATCTGCAGGCAGCGGCTCACACGAGTCGTCGCAAACAAATCTGCACGCAGCGGTTTCACACACATCGTAGCAAACAAATCCGCACGCAGCGGTCCACACGAGTTGTCGAAACAGATCTGCAGGCAGCGCTTCACACGAGTTGTCGCATGCAGATCTGCACGCAGCGGTTCACACAAGTTGTTGCCAACAGATCTGCAGGCAGCGGTTTGACACAAACCCGCGGCAGCCTGCGTATGCTGTCGCGCACAGATCTCACAACAACTGCTCGAGCGTATGCTGCATCATCAGCAGTCGGGGCGCCCAAAAGAGCAGCTCCTGCAATGGTCCCATCGCAAGTAGATATCAAGGCAGGGGGGGTTCCTGGCGCGATCCGTTGTACATAGTATCACACACTGCTCCTGAAAAGGCAGCTTGCGTAACAGGGGGAATTGGTGTCCGTGTCGGCACATGAACAGAGATTAATCATGCTCACACCTGCGTGAAATCGCCACCGCCCCTGCGATGCGCAGCCGCGTCGCCACCTCGGCTGCAGCAAAGCTGTCTGCGATGGACACCACCACGCAGCCCGCCAACACGATGCCAAAGTAGATGACCGCAGCCTCCAGCGTGAGGGGCATGGCTATGGCCAGCGCATCCCCTGCAGCAGCGGCAGGACCTGTCAGCATGTTGTCCATGCACACGTCGACAGACTGCTGTGCAGGTTGGGACACTGCTGCTGGGTGTGTGCCTATGCATCTCCTGGGGCTTCCTGCAACCGGGCGGCTTAAGCCAACACTTGCAGCTGTGCCTGGCGGCCCTGCGTAGTTGACACGCATGGCTGCTGTGGTTGCAGGTTGCTTGCTGCTGCGGTGCCTTGGTGACATCCACAACGTACGCCGCCTTCCAGAGACCCGACACCCACCGGGCTTGTACTTGGCCGCCACACACGCAGCCACATGCATGCAGCGCTGCTGCAGCTCCGCCCGGCTGACGCGCTGCAGCTGCGTTGGCGCGCCCTCGTCGGCCCAGATGATGGCAGGGCTGTCGGGGCCAGGGGCCCGGGGCGAGGTGAGTGCGCATGCTGCGATGTTGAGGCGGGCGCCTGAACGGCCCAACACCGCAGATTGATGCAGCAGCAGCAGCAGCAGCAGCAGCAGCAGGAGCAGGGGACGAGCTGCACTCAGGATGTGTGCGCGGGAACGGCGAGCCCCAAGCGCAGCAGCAAGCTGGCTGTGTGCTCAGGGCGATGCAAGCAAAGTAAGAGCCGCTGCACCAGGATGTTGAAAACAGGTGGAGTGTGATGTAGCGCCAAAGCAGGTGCTGCAATATAGCATTGAGCTGCCAACACAGAACCGGGCTGCAGCCAGACTAACAAAAGCAACGGATAACCCTCCAGGTCGGCATACGGGGCTGCCATGCAGCCCCATGCACAGCTACTGCGGAGCAGCAACAGCAAGCGGAGGCAGTCCAGCTAGAGTGCGGCGGCCGCCACGTAACACCCTGTGTCGCGGCCTGTTGTGTGCACTATGCTGCCCTTCCCTGCAGCCAGTCCTTGAGTCACAGCCACTGCGGGATGTTTTTGTTACAACTTCGCACCTGGCAGCCAGCTCGCTCTGTCTGGCTGTTCATGCTGCTCCTGCAGCATGCAGCTGGGCGGCTCGAGCAGGCCCTGCTGCAGCCCCAGCTCCCTGGCCACGGCAGCCCAAAAGACGTTGGGGTTGGCGCACGACACCTCCTGCAGCAGCGGCCAGTCCTTGCTGGGGTCTCCTGTGCACAGCGCCTCCCAGCGCAAGTCCCCCTGCTCACGGCAGCGGTGAGTGCGGGGGGTGGGGGGGGGGGGTTGTGTGTGCGTGTGAGGTTCAGCTCCAGCGCAGTAGCTTGCAGCTGTGCAGGTGGCGGCGAGAGTGCATGCACAGCTGCATCGCTGGGCGCTGGCGTGGTGGGGCAGTGCGGCACAAGCTGGCACCACTGGTGCTGCCTGGTTTGACTGCCACAGCTGCTTCGCTGCACTGTAGCTTATCAGGCATCCTCTGTACGACAGCAGCCATACCAACAGGCACATACACCTGCTGCCAGCAGCAACACAAGCGGCAGCAGCAGCAGCAGCAGCAGCAGTGCTGCCCTGCAACATGCAAATGCACACAATATCTGCCCATGCTTGCCTGCACAGCATGTCCCCCAACTGCATGGAGCAACAGAACATGAGCAGCTGCTGCTGTGCTCATCACCTGGAAGTGCTTCATGAAGCGAGCTATGTTGGTCTGCTGCACAGTCTGGTGGTCCGGCACCCACACGGGTGCAGGTCCACGTCCTACCGCATGCCATGACGCATACACGGCAGCATACAGCTGCTGATGCAGCTCAAACGGCTGCTCTGGCACTAGTAGCTCCTTGCAAAGCAGTGCCCAGGCCTACGTAGCAGCAGAGGCAGCGGTCAGGCGCACAGGCAACGAGGCATGGGGAAACAGCAGGCACGCCGGGTCAGACCTTGCTGGCATCCAGCTGCTGCCCTTGCAGCTGACAATCAAGCTCCTGCAGCAGCTTCACGTGCTCGGTCAGGCCCCACTTCGTCGCAACAGCTGAGAGCGGATGCATGCCAGCACAGCAGCTGTGTAGATACCAATGATAAGTGTGAACGTCAGCGAAGGCAGCACGGCAGCGCCTGTTGAACGTGTTTGGGTACAACGAAGTAGAAAAGTCTTTCACCCAAGCCATCTGCTCAGCTCTGCTCAACGTTGGCAGACTGTTAGCTTGGTTGTAACGTCAGTTGGGTAATCGATCCAGCGTCAGTCTTCGTGATGACATGCAAACAACACCCATGCGAAGGCCTTAAAGCAGCACTGTTCGCCCCTTCGCACTCTGTGCACGACCACGTAGATCCTCACGACAACTCAAGTACGACCTGGTGACGTTCGCTGGGCCTTCGCACATTCGCAGTCCTGCATCGTCTCGTCTCCAGAAACCATAACCCGAATCCGACGCCATATATAAACGTCATCAAACTCTTGTCGCGAGGCCATGGCAGCAGTCGCTGCTGGAGCACTCAGGCGCAGCCTGCTACAAGCAGGACGACCCTCACACAGCAGGTGGTACAGGGTTGCAGGAAAGCACTTTTGGCAAAAAACAATAAAGCAAATATGTCAGTCACTTGCTGGTTGCACGGGCTGCTGCAGTAAACATTTTTCACTGAGGTTCAGCAAACCTAACTTTCTCCATCACACCACAGACCGAGATCTGACGGCGTTCATTTTTGGATGCAGTGCGTCAGCTGCGCCTGCAGCAGCTGCATTCAGTAGTACCATCTCAACAATGTGCCATTGACAGGCTTCTGCAGCCCATGCAGCGCACCCAGCAGCACCAGACAGGCAGCAACCTGCTCATCTGTAAATAACATCATGATGGCTGTGTTGTATAGTGTGTGACAACAGCACCACACTGGCTGCCACCACAGCTGCACCCTCCACAGCCTGTTGACAGCCTGTCTTACAGCAAACGGAGGTTATCTACAGCCTGCTGTGTACAAGTGTGAGACATTTGAATTGAAAGCGCATGCCACCCCCTGGCCTGCAGCACAGCTACCGGAACATGCGACAATGCTGCGCTGGCAGCCAACAAGCAATGCCTGCTGCACAACAGGCACCACAAACCACAGTGCTCGGCAAAGACTCCATGCCCAGATAACGCTGTGACGGTCACAAGTGCTGCACCTCAACTTGTCCTGAACACGTCGTCAACCTCTGATCGTGGCATCACATTTGCTGCTTCATGTTCGCGGCGCTTCGCCTTCTGCTGCACCTGTGGAATGAAAGAGACACGTCATACAAAGATTGCAGCAGCAGCAAGAGGTGAGGACCGGACAGGTATGCTTAAGCTTGCTTGCAGCCAACCTCCCCATTGCTGCGGATGCACACAGTGAACACGAGCACAAGACAGACATAGACACGACGGCGGCAGCAACAAACGGACCTATCCTAGTGAAGCTTTTTGGAACAGCTTTTCCATGGCACAGCTCTCCCATTCGGGATCCCTGCTCCGTACCTTGGACTTGTACTTGCCGGCCGCCTGCTGCTTCTGCAGCCGCCGCATCATGTTAGGTGCCACGTACTCGGGGTTGTCGTACAGCACGCGCCCGCCAAAGCTGCCCTCAAAGATGCGGATGGGCCGCAGTGCTGCGCGCGGGCCCACCTCCACCAGCGTTACGTTAGAGGGGTCTGCTTTCTTCTTGTCCAGCGGCATCACCACCTGCACACCATCAGTGATGCAACAGAGATCACGTCAGGTTCCGCCATCAAGCACTATTCTTGTTGAAGCTTGCTAGTGATGTGTGCATGTAGGGTGCTGTCCACATGCATACATTGCCACCTGCACATCACAAAGGCACCAATGTCACACACAGAAATACAGCAGGTCACACAAACCAACACAAGTTCACTGTCAACGTCGCAGCTGGTCGTTTCCTGTGTATCAGAGGCACCACCCCCTGCACAACATAAGTTAAAAAACGCACAGAAAACACCGCCTCATATAAGCCGGCGGCATAAAGTAAGCTGCAATGGGTACTGGCGCGAAGTCTCACCTGGCGGCTGCGCATCCACAAACAGCCCGGCTGTCAGCCAAAGCTGACTGCACCCTGTACACGCTGCTGCCACAGTGGCTATGTTGTAACTGACAACCCTTGATCATAAGAAGAGTCGTCCCCAGGTTGGTTACAAGCACGACCCCGCATCAACCAGGCTGCCACTGACTACAGCTGTGTGCATTCGTTGCTGTTGTTTTGTTACAACACTGAGGCAACCCATCAGCTACACAATATGTATCCCAAGGATGGTGGCTGCACAGACCCACCTGGTAGTTGCGCATCCACACGCAGCCATCTGCCAGGCTGAAGCTGAGCACGTGGTCGAAGAAGGGCTTGCACCTGTGGTGGCCGCGCGGCGTGCCAAACACCTGCACCCAAACACGCAGCAGCGCACATGAACTTGTGCAATATGCAGTGCAAAACCATGTCCCTGATTGCGGTGAGAGAGGCTCATCGTGCGCACATGCTGTACAGCGAATCACCTCGTGCACCCAACAATGTTTTGTTGGCCGCTGCTTCGGCAGCTGTAAAGCACTGGCCGGGGAAAGCGGTGACTGACTCAGTAATAATGTGGCAAAAAATGGGCAGCCACACGATCAATGAAAGAGTACGTTGCACTCACTACGGCAGAACACCTTTGGATCTGAGGCAGCCGTCAGCCAATGACAAATGCAAAGCGGCGGGCCACCGGTTATCAGCTGCCTCACCTGGGCTAGTTGCTCCTTGAGCAGCTGCGTGTGTGGCTGCGCATCAAAAGATGCGTCAAAGCTCAGCACAGGCCTGGGCACAAGCAGCAGCAGATGCAGGACGATGTAAAAGTTTGACTGTGCACGTTGGGGACTGTTACGTTGCTGAGCATTGCTGAGAGTTGAGGCATAAGATGCCATCATAGCCAGAACACATTTGAAACCCAGTACGAGCATTGCATTAGTTTAGCAGTACGACGTAAGGAGCCAGCATACAGTGCCAAACTGCTTGACTGCAGCGCACATCCCATGCTGGTTGATAAGAACCGACGACTCAGGCACAGTGCAGGTAACAACAGCTTGTTTAAGGCAGCAGCCAGTAGAGGCAGCCACAGCTGCTGTTGCTACCCACCTTGAGCCCTTGAGGTGGTTCCCAGTGAGCTTCAGCTCATCCATGGTGTGAACGTTCTGCACCAGGAACTTCACGGTAGGGCCGTCAGGGCTCTTGGCCTGCAGAATGATGAAAGAAAAACAGCAGGTGTGTGCTTGACTAAAAGATTGACGCACAGTAAAGCAGCACACACGTGCTACACTTTGTCCACTTGACTGTGTTGCTAGTGGCTGCCCACAGTAGCACCTATCGGCAGTGTACATCACCACTACAGGTGCTGCTGCACGGGTTACTAACAGGAGTCCCTGTAGAGCCCACGAGCCGCACATGCACATGTGCAGCTGTTGCTGCTGCCAACGATTGCTGCTGCTGCTGCTGCAGCTGCAGCTGCACCAGCACGCCATGTACAGCTGCAGTTCTTGCTGCATGTCAAAACCCCCAGCAGGTTGATGAACAAACATGCATGCTGACTCTGCTGACTGTGCTGCTGCTGCTGTTGCTGCCTGCTCACCATCCACAGGTACAGGTCCTGCCTTTTGCGCGCCTCAAAGAACAGCACACTGCTGCAGCCCTTCTCCTCCGCCACCTCATTGATGACCCCCCTGGAGCAAGGCAGGGCATCAGCAGCACTCACAACCTGTCAATCTCTGTCCATTTTCATCAGTTGCCTGCTGGCTGTGGATTGCGCCGCCCCGCCTGTCATGCTTTGCTGAATCTCAATGAGTGTCGTCTGCTGTGTCATGCTGCATGTAGCTGCCTGCTCACCGGTCACTCTTTGTGTCCAGCTTCACATCCTTCTTGCTGTGCGGCAGCAGGCTGATGAAGTCTGACATGAGGTGCCGGGACCTGCAGGCAGCAAAATCAGCAGCGCTTCAACCAATGCACACTTGCATCCATGCCTCTTGAAGCTGATCCACCCAACAGCTGTCTTGCTGTGGCACAAGCCAGCTGGTCAAGGCCACTGAGGTTGGTAACAAGCCCGACAAAACACACCCAAGCTGAGAATGCATCACCTGCAGCAACTGGCAGTTTGCTTGGCATGCACTGTCTGGCATGACAACACGCCGCACGCAGCATGCCCACAGTACATGTGACGCTGGGACAAAATGTATCAGCAGGTGCTGCGCTGATGCTGAGCTGGACACCAGCTGCAGCTGGCACCCAGTGCCCAGGCCGCCAGCATACTGCTTCCAGCTGCATGTCTAGTGCAGACAACTCAAAAGGTGCTACACAAACCATTACGCCGCACTGATTCTTGAATGCCTGGCGTTGCAATGGGCTGCCGCATGGCTGTGGCTTATGCAGCAAGACCCACACCTGTACGTAATGCCACGCGTGCCCAGCACCAGCACCTTCTCTTTGTTCTTGAAGCCGCGCTTCTGCTTGGCTGCTGCTACGTCTGGAGCTGCATCTACCTTTTGCTGCTTCCCAGGCTGCTGCACAGCTGCTCCAGCATCAGCAGCAGCTGCCGCTTTGCGCTTTGCCATTGGAATGTACAGCAGCAGAGGCACCAGCAGCCAGGGGTGTGCCGTGTAAACCTAGGCCTGGTAGGTCGTCTGGACTTGCAGTAGGTCTTAAGTTGTGGTTACAATGCTTTTACGCGTTGACTGCTGCAAGATCGCAGCGCAGCAGCCAAAGCAAATTTGACGACACGCACAGCTGACCCAGCAACACGGGGACTGATGCTTAATCGAAACGACAAACCATTACTAATTTATTTTGTTGGCATGCACGAAATGACTGTGTGCCATTGGATAACTGTTAAGGACACTCCTTGTACCTGACCTGGCATCACCTTCCTTGCTCTCACATGCATGCTTCAACACCCTACCCAGGGTTACTAGTCACCCGTTTGATGCTAAACGTTTCAGCCATGTTATGCACTCATGGCAGAGACAGCTCCACCACCCCAATCAGGGCCTTTTTGGCCATCAAAGCGGCCTGTCCTTGCACTCACTGACTCTGCATTTCCGCCTTTGAAAAGCCTTAGCCTTGCGCAGACGTTGAAGAGCGCTTATAGCCAGCACCCCTCGGTGCAAAAGTTGCTAGGGCAGTATGAAGCTTGGGAGGATTCCTTCAGGCGGGAGGCAGAAACACGTTGGGCGGCTTTAAACCCATTCAGCAGCTGCTGGATACGCACCTGGCCGAGGAGTTTCAGCAGAGCTTGCGCAAAGTGAAGACGCAGCAGAGTCTGTTCGAGAATGCGGGCATGAAGCGCTGTGCTTCAGAAGGCAGCCTCACCAATGCAGCGTCGGAGACTGGCAGCGGGCGTGCCAGGGGCCAGCGCGTGCACCTGCGGCAGGATTGGGATGTGCTGTCCAGCTTTCAGGCAGAGGCGAATGTGGGCAGGCACAGCACTTACGCAGACAACTCCAGTGAGCTGCAGGATGCAGATGCAGGGGGAGTTGGACGCTTCCCACGTGGAAGTGTCGCCCCTGCTCTGCGGGACAAGGGCCCTGTGACAGCCACAGCAGCTTCAGCGGCAGCAGCAGCAGCAGGTGCTACTACGCTAGGAACAGTAGTCGATGAAGACAGTGACGGTGTCAGCAGCGCCAGCAGCAGCAGCAGCTGGCTGCCAGCTGACGAGGGCTCACGTCAGCTGGAGGCGGTTGCAGCGCGGTTGCTGGCGCAGAGTCGGCAAGCCATTCATAATGCGCAGCAGACCTTGCAGGAAACCGCCAGCAACTGTCAAGCCAACCTGCAGAGCCTTGGCGCTTTGCTGCAGCAAGTCAGCATGCAGACGGGCGGCGAGTACGGCTTGTTACGCAGCGGCAGCGCTGGCAGCATGCAGGTTGTGCCGTGGCAGCGTGGCAGCAGCGGCACAGGCGCACCAGACTCACCATCAGCAGCAGCAGCGGCGGCGGCGGCAGCAGCGTCGTGGGACCTAGTACCGCGATTCTTTGGTGAGGAGCTGCCGCATCCCCACCAACGGCACAAACATGGGCAGCAGCAGCAGCCTGGCGTTGTTTGCTCGCGAAGCAAACGGGCAAGAGCTTGAAGCAGCTGACGGTGCAGCAGCAGATGCACAGGTGGGGTGCTGGTGGTGCAGAGATGTTGGGCTCAGACATGCGCCCAGCAATAGAAATCAGGGCTGTGTACTGCATTGTGGTCAGAAATGGTTGGCCTTACTTACGTGGCACTGCAATCTTAGTTGCACACAAGACCGGCATTGTTGTTGGGCTCAGGCACGTCTGTGCTGGGTTGCGGGTAGATGGCTTGTATGCTGGCAGCTGGTTGCCTACAGCTATGCAGCAGCCAGCTGGCCCAGCTGCCAGCTGTTTGGCGCGTCTTGTTGCATTTACATCAGAAGCCAACATGTTGCATGTGCTGTAGTTGCTTCTCAGGAATTCTCATGTGTGCCACGGCCTCACAATTGCTACCGTTGCTGCTGCTGCTGCTGCTGCTGCTGCTGCTGCTGCTGCTGCTGCTGCTGTGTATGATGCATTTGCAGGCCAACGGCTACCAGCAGATGAGCGACTACCTGGACCTGCTGCACAAGCGCAAGCGTGCCAAGCTCAGCCTGCGTGACCCTGGGCGCAGCGTGGCGATCGTCACGACGGCCAGCCTGCCCTGGATGACAGGCACAGCAGTGAACCCGCTGCTGCGTGCTGCATACCTCGCCAACAACGAGGACCGGCAGGTCACGCTGCTGCTGCCATGGTAGGTTGCTGCGCATCTTCGTCAGCTGCGGCTCATGCAACACAAGCAGCAGCAGCAGCAGCAGCACCACCCCTCACCAATTGTGCGGGCATTTTGCACCGTAGGATAGGCATACCAACAAAACCACGACCAGGTAGCAACATCGAGGACAGGTAGCATCATGGCAGTGGTGGTCGTTGCTGTCGCACCTGCCGTGCCTGGTGAAGCAACTGCCGCCGTGTGCGCGTGCGGTTGGTGTGCCTGCAGGCTGTCCAAGCCGGACCAGGAGCGCGTGTTCCCAACAGCGTCACCTTTGAGTCGCCGGCAGACCAGGAGGCCTTTGTGCGCGAGTGGGCGCAGAAGCGCACCGGGCTGGCCTGCAGCTTCAAGGTCCGCTTCTACCCCGGCCGCTACGCGCCGGAAAAAGGTGGGTGGGGAAAGCCGATTGCCGGGGGGCGGGGGGGCAGCAGACGAGATGCTTGTTTGTGGTGCGAGTAGCAGGGTCGGCTGTGACGCAGCAGCGGTGCCCCTCCTATCATTTGTGTTGGGAGCTGTGCTTGGCTTGCCTTGCTTGCTGCTTTTACAGACCATCGCCAATGGCCCAAATATGCTGTGCTGCATATCATGTTATCATGTTGTTGGTGTTGTGTGTGTGGGTTGCAGGCAGCATCCTGCCTGTCGGCGACATCACGCAGTATATCCCTGACGCGGAGGCTGACGTGGCGGTGCTGGAGGAGCCGGAGCACCTCAACTGGTGAGCGCCGCCTAGGGTGGTGGTGCAATGCTGTCTAGGCGCCCAGCAGCAGCAGCACCAGCAAGCAGATGGACAATGCGCTCAACAACAGCAGCAGCAGCAGCAGCACCACCACCATCAGCAAACAAATGGACAATGCATTCATAAACAACCGCAGCAGCAGCAGCAGCAGCAGCAGCAGCAGCAGCAGCAGCAGCACCACCACCAGCAAACAGACGGACAATGCGCCCAACAACATGAGCAGCAGCAGCAGCACCAGCGCCAGCAAACAGACGGACAATGCGCCAACAACATGAGCAGCAGCACCAGCACCAGCAAACAGACGGACAATGCGCTCAACAACATGAGCAGCAGCAGCAGCACCAGCAAACATGAACGGTGCGCGCCGCTTGACCTGGCAGTGCTTTTCACAAGCAGCCTGCAGTTGAGCGAGAGACGAGCGTGACCAGCGCCGCGTGCTGACAGGCCCACTGCTGCTGCGCTGCCTGTGCCGCGCGGGCCAGGTACCACCACGGGCGGCGCTGGACGGACAAGTTCCAGCACGTGGTGGGCGTGATGCACACCAACTACCTGGACTACGCGCGGCGCGAGGAGCGGGGGCACATCAAGGAGGCGCTGCTGAGGTGCGCATGCGGGCCTGACTGTGGCTGCACGTGTCGCCTGGATGCATCGTCGCAATGTGTTGCTGGTAGCATGGCGCCTGTGCCCTGCTATGTAGACGTGGCGTGGCTGTGCCCCAGGCGCCCATGATGCTTCGACCCGCGCAGCAACGACTTGGCGAGTCGTGCGCGGCGGGTGTGTTGACCCAGCGCGGCAGCGGCCTGTACAGGTCTTGAATATGCCTGGCTCTGTCGTGCTGGCTGCAGGCACATCAACGCGTGGGTGTGCCGCGTCTACTGCCACAAGGTCATCAAGCTGAGCGACGCGGTGCAGCCGCTGCCGCGCGAGGAGACGATGTTTGTGCACGGCGTGTCGCCCAACTTTTTGCGCGTGGGCGAGGCCAAGGCGGCTGCGGCAGCAGAGGGGCAGCGCGTGTGGGGCAAGGTGGGCCTGCAGGGGCGGTTGCGTTGCGCGGCTGTTGCGCACGGGCATGTGGCGCAGGGTGTGTGCGGCATGCGTGTTGGCTGTGGGCGAAGTGCTTGCTGGACCATGCTGATGACGTTCACTGCGCTCGTGTTGCTGGCAGCCCTCTTGGCTGCGAGAACATGGACAGAGCTTCCTGCTTACTGTCAGCGGTCATGCCTTACCCCCAGCAAGCGCATGGCCCATACATCTGCTGCCATGGGCAAGGTGCCTTGGACCCACAGCCGCACAGCGCCGCTCAAGCAGTCGGACTTGCTCCTCTCCCCTCACCCCCGTCGCTGCCGCGCCGCTGCCTGCCCAGGGCGCATACTTCCTGGGCAAGGTGCTGTGGGCCAAGGGCTACACGGAGCTGCTGCACCGGCTGCAGGAGCACACCAGCGCCACCGGCCACAACGTGCCGGTGGACGTGTACGGCGCAGGGCCCGACCTGCAGGAGGTGCAGCAGGCGGCGTGCAGCAGCAACCTCAACCTGAAGTTCAACGGGCCGCGCGACCACGCGGACTCGACGCTGCAGGTGAGCGTCGCACCGCGTCCTGCCTCTCCTGGTGTCGGAGCGCTTGGTGCTTGTCCTGGCCAAGGTTGCTGGAGCTGTTGTGCACAGTGTGGTGCTGTTTCGGCTGGTCATTGTTGCCCTATCCGTTGCGTAGCATGTTCTGTCGTTTGCCAGGTGTTTATCAGCCCCACTTTGTATAACATCCACATATGCTGCGTTCATTATTTTCGTATGTGTCATGTCAATGCAGCTGCTGCTGCTGTTGCTGTCGCCTGCAGGACTACAAGGTGTTCATCAACCCCAGCCTGAGCGACGTGGTCGCCACCACCACCGCAGAGGCGCTGGCCATGGGCAAGTTTGTGGTGTGCGCGGACCACCCCAGCAACAAGTTCTTCGCGCAGTTCCCCAACTGCCTCGTGTACAGGTGCGCCTGCAGCCTGGCTGGTGCGTCCTCTGCGCAACCCGCGTTCACCACCCGCGGGGCTCGGCTGCGAGGCACACTTGCTGAGTATGGTCTGGGATGGACGCGCTCAGTCACAGCAGGTGGCAGGGTGCACGCAGGCCGGGCTAGGGACGCGTGCCGCAGCTCCCATGTAGTGCACCCCCCCACCCCCGTGTAGCTGTGCGTGCTGAACCTGCTCCTGTGCTGTGCTGTGCTGCGCTGCCTGCGCAGGACTCCTGACGAGTTCAGCCGGTGCCTGCAGCATGCCATGCAGCACGAGCCGCAGCCGCTCAGCCCGGAGCAGCTGCGCAGGCTGACCTGGGAGGACGCCACGGAGCGCTTCCTGCAGGTGCTCCTGTTTGTACAGTGCTTGCACAACTCTGCAACTCATGCGGTGCGGATGCGTACAGCCTATGCAGCACAGCAGAGGAGCAGCAGTGATTTCAGCAGCAGCAGCAGCGGCAGGTTCTGCGCCAAAGTGTGGGCGCTTGCACGCTGAGGGAGACTATTGTAGCAAGACGGCACAGGCAATCGTTGCTTGCACAAAGCACAAGTCTCCACGTGGTTGCCTCATGCTTCCTTGGTTTTGTGCTTTCTCTCGTGTTGCAGGTTGCGGAGCTGAAGCAGACGCTGCCGCTGCACGAGCAGCTGCTGGACTCGTTCCTTGCTGCCGCGCACCAGAGCCTCACCAGCATGGAGGGGCTGCGCGTGATAGCAGGTGCGCCCAGCGCCTGCTGCCGGCTCGGGGTGTGCTGCTGGGGTGCATGGCGCTGCGCAGCAGCAGCAGCAGCAGCAGCAGGAACGCCGTTGCGTGCAGTTCATGCGTCGGGCTAACGCTGGCAGGATGGTCGGCGGTGTACTCCAGCCGCTGTTTCAGCAGCAGGAGGATGAAGATAGCGAGCGCAGCGGTCTTCTTCACCGTTGCTTGCCTGTACTGACAAGATGCCCGTTGTTGCTGCTGCTGCTGTTGCTGCTTGCGTGTGTGCAGGCGCTGGTGCCAACACGCGCGACTCGCCAGCCTGCGTGACCGACTACATGCCCAGCGAGTCGGACGTCGGCGGCCTGTTTGATGACAACAGCAGGGCAAAGCAGATCTACAGGCAGAGCAAGGCGGCCAGAGCAGCGCCACCAGCGCAGCAGCCACCCGCGCAGCAGCCCGCTCAGCAGCAACAGCAGCAGCTGATGCCGGCCCGTGGCGGCGCAGCAGCTACTGTGGCGGCGGCTGTTGCAGCAGCAGCGGAGGAGGACGCAGCCGCAGCAGCAGCTGCAGGCAGCCGTCCAGCACGGCAGCAGTAAGGAGCTGGCTGCAGGGACCATGAGTATCGCCAGATGCAGAGCAGCGCCTGGTGGTCAGCGCCACACGATGTGCTGCGGCTCTGCTGTGAATGGCGTGCGCGGTCCTTATCATTGTGGCTGGGAACAGTGTTGCAGGGGGCTTGCTTGGCAGCAGCTGATGGCGACTTGGGGCGCGTGGGTTGCCGGCTGTGCTGTGTGTTGCTGATGTGAAAGCAGGGAGCAAACAATATTTACAAGGTTGTGAGCGGATGCTGGGTTTGTGCGCCAGCCTTCGGCTGATTCTGTACTGGACTGAAAAATTTCAAACACTGTTTGAAAGAGCCAGGTGTTGATGCGGCTGTGGTGTGTATGTGCTGTTGCATTGTGGGCTTGACATGCTGCGCATGTGCTGCAGCTGTGTGTGAGTTGTAGCGCCTTGGAGTGTTCATTGCCTGCGCCAGGCTAGTCCTGTGCAGCACTCTTGCTGCAAAGGCACAGTGTGTGCAAGCTTCCACTCTGTCGTGTGGCTGCTAGCCAGCAGAGTGTTGTTGGGGACATTGTGCAGCTGCTGCTGCAGGTGACTGTAGCTCATGCGTCATGGAGTTTGCGCACAGGTGTTGCTGCGTCCTGTTGCAATGGCGACCAAGGCCATGCAGCTCCTGCCAGAGCTGGTTTGCAGGTTACGAGCACCGCGTGGCCTGTCACAGCATTGCTGTTGTATGTGTGCTGTGTGCATAATGCGCGCTTGAATGTGCATCATGGTACGCATGCCATGTTCTCACACTACATACATCGCACAACTGGCTCTGCAGCCATGCCTGTTGTGGTGTTGTTTGTTCATCTGCTGTGGCGGCAGGGTACAGCTGCTGAGCCACCAGCAAGCGCTGGGATGCATTTCTGCGAGTGAGGCTGGTTTGACCTTTTCAGCTGCGACTTCAGCTTGGGGAGGCATTCCGTTGATGTGTTGTGTACTCATCATCATCATATTACCCATTCAAGCCACAGCATCAGCGCCATCGGCCCCGCGCCCCACCGGGCGGAAAGATGTGTTGTGTACTGTGGGTTGCTTCATCTGCCTGAGTAGTGTGGCTGTTCTGTTGAGTCAGCATCCTGTGAGCATGTATGGCAGTCACTTTGCCAATAAACCTGCATCGCATCTGGTCTCCATGTTGTGCACATTTACATGTGGCCGGCAGCAGGCAGGCCTAGGTAACACCAGGTGCTTGGCTGGTTGCGGCCGCCGGCAGCAGTCGCAGCTGCGTCCATTGCTGGCTGCCCGCTACATGTGGTACAGCAGCAGGCTTGTTCAGGTGTGTGGTGCTGGCTGTAGTTAGGTGGTGCTGTGAGTACACGCAGTCGCCTGGGTGTGGTTTAGAGTTTGCCTGAGCAGCTCTGGGTGCGGAAACTGGCTGGCCGTTTGCATTTCCCAACAAGAAAGGTGCAGCTGTTGTTGCTGTCTTTGCAAACAAACAGCACGCGGCTGCGGTCTGGTTCAGGGCCGAGTGTGCATCTGTTGTGTGGTTGTGGCAGAATACAGGAGTGGTCATGCTGACGACGCGCTGCGCGCATGCACGCATGCTTGCGCTGCAGCTGCAGGTCAGCATGTGGCGCTGCATGTGCAGGTATAATGCAGGTTTTGGGTGTGCAGTGTGATGTGAGGGAGGGTAAGGGGTTGGGTTGGGTGAGAGCATGCTATCTTGTTTGGACTGCAGCCAAATGCTGTGCTGCTGCTGCTAAAGTGGAGGTTGCAGGCTGCCTGGTAGTTGTGATTTATGATGCGCGCGGGGTTGGCTGGATGGCTCAGAGCTCCTGGTGCACATATTTGCATCAGATCAGCTTCGTGCAGCAACCCGCATGCTCCAGCCTTGCGCTTTGTGCAGCAGCCTGGTTTGCGCAGCAGCTGCCGCTGAGGCTGCGGTCTGCTTTGTGCGTCAGGGTTCATGCTGCGGTGTACATTACTTCGCTGTTCTTGCCGCTCGTGCTGTGACTAGGGTTTAGCATGATGCGACATGCTGTTCGCCGGCATTGCTTTTGGGCGGTAAGGTCAGCATGCATCTGGCGCGAGTATTTGGCGCACGTACTTGCATTGGTGCATATACACAAGAAGCAGCAGATTGCTTGTGTGATCAGCATGGGTGAAAGGGCGAGCATTCGAGGTGCCCTTTTATTTTGTAGCCTTGTGTCGTCGTGTATTCACGTGAATTTGCAGATGATGATGGCGCTTGTGCACACATGAATGCAGCAGCAATAGCGCCACGAATGTTCATGGTCCAGCTTGTTAGTTGTCAGAGTACATGTCGTGCAGGTGATAATCATGTGTAGAAGTCAGCAGGAGACGATTTATCGTCAAAGCACAGCACGCATGGCACAACATTTGTTGTCAAGAACTGGCGTGTGGGTGACACACTTTTGTAGCCCGCTGGCAACAACTCGCCCGGCTGTTGTGTCTTTCATTAAAATCAAATGCGCAGGTTTTTGGTGTTGACCCTGCATGGTGCGGCGCATGAACTGGTCGCAGCTGCCTCATCAGTGCAAGTCCATTGTGGCGGCGTAGTGAGATGACGGCTTTTCTGATCATGGCGAGGTAATTGCAGACGCTGCTCGATGCTGGCTGACTCGCACCTTGAAAGTTTGTTGTGCCTTGCTGAGTTGATGAGTGCTGCTGTTTGGTGCTGTTCAGCTAGCGCCGTCAACATCATTCGCGAACTCCAGGCTGGAGTCCAGGAGCCGTCTCAATCCGGTGTAATACATCAATACATGTATGCATGCTGTGCCCTGAACATCAATATGACAGGATGTCAGGGAGCTTGTTACAAGATGGTCTGACACAGTGTGTCAGCCCTGCCGATCGTGCAACAAGCAACCGCACTGTGACCTGTAATGTGTGCATGCTGCTTTTAATTGTAATAAGCAGCAGCATGGTAACCCAGCTGACCAAGCGAAGCAAGAAAAAGCTGAGTGACCCGGCCCCCCTCGTGCAAAGCTGCATTGCCCCCTCTGCCTGGCATCTGAGTTGCCATAAGCTGTGATTGAAACACGGTGGGGTAACTAGTACATGTCAACCTAAGCATACATCAGGACGCTGATCACACAAAACGCCTTTATTCCATTGCAGTCAAATCGTTACTTGCTGGGTGTAGCACCACAGCTGAGCTGTGTTGAAGTTCATGTGTCGCAGAGAACAATTGCCTTGATGTGGCTAAGCCACACTGCTTGAAGCCGAAGAGTGTGGCTTTCAAGCCAGTCGACGGCCTTCGCAGGGCCTGACAGTTTTCCACCATGCAGAACTTCAACCGTCACATGACAATGTTAGGGTGAAGCAACAAACTCCGCCACTGAACGTACTCTAGGGTGCTCCTCTGCTGCTGAGAGGCCACGAGTTGCTTGTAAGTTTTCATTTGCTTTTGGCAACCATGCGGGCTCTACTCCTTGTTTGCATGCTGGGCCTGAGCGGTTTGGCAGCAGCAGACCGGCAGCTGCGACAAGTGCACGAGCAAGAGCTCTTGGGGGTCAAGGTCAGTGCAAGGCGGGTCTGCGCAGGCGCTCCAAGGCATGGCATGGGCCCCTGCTCAAGCTGCACTCTTTTTGTCTCTTCCAGGCAAACCCGCGCCAGGCGTTCTGGCAGTGGATGGCCAAGCACAAGAAAGTGTATGCTAACGATCTGAAGGTGCGGTGCTGGCAGGGACCTGCGGTGCGCATGTCAATCGCTGTGGGAGCCTTGGCTCAGGGCTGTTTGCTTTCTTGTGTGCAGGTTGTGGAGGACCGCTTCCGTGTCTGGCTAGACAACCTGCAGTTCATCGAGGAGTACAACACCAAGCACACTTCGCATTGGGTGAGTCTGCAATGACTGGTTCAGGCTGCAGGAGGTTGGCCTCTGGCGAGCTCCATTACTGACGAGGCATCGCTCCGCTGCTGCAGTTGGGCCTCAATTCTCTGGCAGATCTTAGCCATGAAGAGTACAAGCAGAAGTACGCGTTGGGGTACCGCAAGTTTCATCGCATCCCGGAGAACAGGCTCAAGGGCTTCTCTCATGGTGACCTTGACGAGGCCACGCTGCCAGTGGAGGTTGACTGGCGCAAGCAGAATGCAGTGGCCGAGGTCAAGAACCAGCAGCAGGTGCGTTGCAGGCCAGGCCTTTGCTGTCCAGCTTGCTTCACCCCACCATGTCCATGTCAGCATGCCTTGCTGTCCATTTGGCCCAGCTGCTGCCATGGCATGGTTCAGCAGGTATCTTGCGTACCTTGCCATGATCACGTCGTCAGCATGCGACTGCTAACACGTTGCACTATGTGCTTCATTGCTGCTGTGCTGCTGCTCCTGCTTTGTAGTGCGGCTCGTGCTGGGCGTTCAGTGCCACTGGTGCAGTGGAGGGCATCAATGCAATCGTCACTGGCGAGCTGCTGTCACTGAGTGAGCAGGAGCTGGTCGACTGCGACACGAAGAAGGACCATGGCTGCGGCGGTGGCCTGGTGAGCTAGCGCTAGGCATGCACCGCCGCAGAACGCATAGTACATGGGCTTCCATTCAATGGGACACACCCACCAGTGTGTCAGCAGCAGGAGTTGTGGTGTGGTGTGGTTGGTGGTGGCATGGAAGCAGTGCTGTGCTGTAATAGTGCAGCCGAGGTGTGGCATTCCGTTGTATGTGAATTGGTGTATGCAAACAGCAGCATGTGTTGGGTGCACATAGCGTTTGGCACAACAAGCAAGTCGCAGCCTGCGCAGCCAGCAGTGCTCTGCATGTACACTTGTGCACCTACCTGGGTGGCGGTTGTGCAACCTGTTTAACCTGGCAGCACATATTCATGTAGCACCTGATACCCCACAGATGTCAAGTTCTTGTTTCCTGGCTGTTCTGCTGCTGCTTTTGCTGCAGATGGACTTTGCATTTGAGTACATCACCAAGGAGCGCGGCATTCATGAAGAGGCCGACTACCCGTACACAGGTACGGTCGGCGTGCTGAAGTGGCTGCTGCTGGGTTGGGTTGATGTGGCCATCAACATCACGTGGTGGTCGAAATATGCGCACTGCAGCACTGCACATTTCTGGCAGTGCTCACCTGGCCATCCAGGGCATGGGCATGCGCCACACATCAAAACATGCACTTGCTTGTGGCTTATGCTGCTGCTCCCTACTCTTCCTGCCGTTTCTCGCCCGTGTGCCACCTCACCATGCCGTGTGTCTGACCCCCTTACCCCACCCACTCGCCGCACCCCGCCGCTGCTGCGCAGCCAACGACGGCCAGTGCCAGCGCGACGAGCTGCTGAGCAGTGCGCGCCGCGTCGTCACCATCGACGGCTACGAGGACGTGCCGCAGTACGACGAGGTGGCGCTCAAGAAGGCCGTGTCGCAGCAGCCCGTGAGCGTGGCCATCGAGGCGGACCAGCGCGCGTTCCAGCTGTACATGGGCGGCGTGTTTGACGACGAGGGCTGCGGCGAGCAGCTGGACCACGGTGTGCTGGCCGTGGGCTACGGCATGGAGAGCCACGCCGCGGACGACGCCTCGGGCGACGCTGCAGGCCGGCGCCGCAACTACTGGTGGGTTGGCGGCGGCGGTGCTGGCTGGGTGCTGCTTGGCCTGCATGCATGGGACATCGGCGGCTTGCAGGATCATGCACGTGTGTATCTTCCACATCTGTAGTGTTGCGTCCATGGTCAAGTTCCGGTGAGATTTTTGGTGACCTCCAGCCAGCATCCTGCATCTGCGTATTTTTCGTCCTGAGCTGAGCCCACTCTGCGCTCACCAATGGCGCCGTCCCTGCTGCCTCTTTCCTGCAGGGTCATCAAGAACAGCTGGGGCGCCGAGTGGGGTGACCACGGCTACATCAAGATCCGCATGGGCCGCGGCAAGGCAGGCCTCTGCGGCATCGCCATCCAGCCAAGCTACCCGCTCAAGAAGGGCCCCAACCCGCCCACGCCACCCCCAGGCCCCAAGCCAGGCCCAGGCCCAGCGCCCAAGCCCCCCACCCCGCCGCCCACCCCGCCGCCCAAGCCGCAGCCCGTGTCGTGCGACTCCACCAGCGAGTGCCCGCCTGAGACCACCTGCTGCTGCTTGAGGTAGGCCGCTGCTTGTCTTTGGCTGCTGATGTCAGGCTGCTGATATTGTGGACGTTGCTGCCTTCACCTTGCGGCTGCCGCCCAATCGACGCGTGCCCTCAGCCGTTCCCTGTATGTTGCTGACGCTGCTGCTGCTGCTGCTGCTTCGTCGCTTGCTGCCGCAGGGACATTGCCGGCTTCTGCTTCACCTGGGGCTGCTGCCCCATGGTGGGCGCCACGTGCTGCGAGGACAAGGAGCACTGCTGCCCCTCCGACCTGCCCATCTGCGACACCGATGAGGGACGCTGCCTGCCCAAGCCGGTGAGGCACTGCTGCTGCTGGGCATCACTTTGCGTACCGCTTGAAGTACTGCATGGTCGCGGCTTGTGCTCGAGTCTTGCTGTGGTCGGAAGGTCTCAGGCGGCTGTCGGCAGGTTGCAGCAGCAGCAGCAACAGACTGACAAAACAGGTGACTGTAAAGTTGCCGAGCTGTAACGGAGCTTCTTCTGATGCATTGCTGACCACCACTCCTGCTGCCTGCAAGCTGCTGACCTGTAGGCCTATGTATGGCATGGGTGCCTCTGTGTGTTTTGGGCAACAAAGGTGACACAATGTTGCTGAGTGTCCCTGCTTGTGCCTGCTGCATTGCGTTCCCTGCTTTACGTGTGCAGGGTACTGGCGGCTTCACCAAGTCTGTGCCTTGGGCAACAAAGGTGCCAGCTCAGCGCAGGGCAGCACCTGCAGGCAGCTTCCGCAGCAGCAGCGCCAAGGGTCAGCAGATGCAGAGCATCAAGCCTATGGCAGCGTAAGCCAGTTTATGGCAACAGCACATGCAGCAGCAGAGCAGCGCCAAGGACCAGCAGATGCAGAGCATCAAGCCCATTGGTGCATGAACCAGCTTATTGCGGCAGCGCGTGCAGCAGCAGCAGCTCTAGGGACCAGCAGATGCAGAGCATCGAGCCCATCAATGCATCAACCAGCTTATTGCGGCAGCGTGTGCAGCAGCAGCAGCTTTTGGAACCAGCAGATGCAGGGCATTAAGCGTGTCGCTGCATCAGCCAGCTTTTGGCGACAGCGCGTGCAGCAGCAACAGCGCCAGGAACCAGCAGATGCAAATCATCAAGGCCAGTGCATCGTCACGGATGCTGCTGCAGCTTGCGCAGCAGCAGCAGCAGCAGTGCGGTGTCTGGCGCTTGGTGGGCTGAGCTGGGCAGCTGCAGCGCACATGACTGGCTTCATTTGACAAACGTAAGACGGCCACTCAACACCTAGGCTCTGGTGCACCTGCAGCATTGACAGCAGTGCCCTGTATGTTGTATGAGTATCCCTTTTGGAAAGTGGACAATGCAGCACTCTTCAGCCATCATTGTTGCGGTTGCGGGGTGGGGGTGTCAGCTGCAAGCCAGGTCAGCAGTTGTGCGCAGGTTACAAGTTGTCGCCTGCTTGGTGGCGTCTGGCTTGCAGATAGGTGAATAGGGGGGGGGGTGATCTGTGGTTTTATTAATGCAGCTGCTGGCAATGCTGTGTGGCAGTCTGTGCGTGGGTGCTTTCTTGCCTGTGCTGAACACGTGTGACGATGCAGTCGCACATTGATGGACATGGCGCAGCCTAAGACTGTCCTCGCGCCTCACAAACTGAGTCAAGAACAAAAGCACTAGGCACGTTGGCGGGAGCTCAGCCTCCCTTCCTCTGCAGCCATGTGACTTCGATTCAAGATGGCCAATCATGCAGCAGCGGCGCTGCGCAGCGCCAAGCATGTACCATACGCCTAGTATTGTAGTGTGCGTGTATCATCCACTGCTGTTCACCATACCTGCCGGGTTGGTGCTGCTTTTGTCCCAGCACCATCATGTACCATTGTACCAGTCACCCGTACTTGTAGTTATCATCCAACAGTCTGTATCTGATATCTGAAATGGGTGAGATCATTAACTCCCCACCAGCGTGCAGTGGCATGGCACACTGGTCAGTGACAGATTGGCAAACTGTATTATGTTGAGTTTGCTGTAGGTAACACCATGACCTGTCGGTAGCAGGTATCCATCCCAAGCATCGCAGCTTGCATGCGGCTTGCCATGGCTTGCTGCAGCAAGGCATGAGGAGTACTGCAGGGACTGTGCAGCCTGCAGAAGCTGCAACATGACATGATGTGGACAGTGACTTAATGTGCCGTTGTGCTGCTTCCAGTCGGCGCTGCATGCAGCTGCTGTCAAGAAGAGGCAGCTGCTGTAATGCGGTTGCTCTAGCCAGCAAGGCGAAAGGTAACAGCGCAATTTCTGTTACAGCACTGCCACTGCGGCGTGGGAATCACAGAAGCCAGCAGTATGGCTTGAATGGGTAATATGATGATGATGATTATGAAGCCAGCAGTATGGCCATCTCAGACTGGCTGCCATTCGTTGACAAGTTGCTGACATAGTCAGCATGCCGCGTGATGCAGAAGTCGCACTAGGAGTGCTGTGGCACATCCGCAGGAACTGGGATCGGCCAATGCTTTCAACACCTCTCATGATTTGGTGCTTTTAACGACATATGAGCAGCAGCAGCAGGCCCCTCAGCACTAGCTGGCACTACCCCAAGGCGCTCATCAAGAGATGACTAGGGTGCCTTGTGAAGCTGCCGCTGCACACCGTGCCTGGCAAGCTGCCCCAAACAGCTGCCAAGGCTTCAAGAAACACGTGTTCCAATACCAAACTCTGTTTAATCAGAGCTGTAACGTTACAGCACGTAGCACTTGAGATGTAACAAGGTACCCATCAACAGCATCACACGCACCAGCTGGAAACGTGCGGCAGGTTCGTCCTGGGTTTAAATGAGGCAACACGCACAATGCAGGTTCGTCTCGGGTGTACATGAGGCAAGACGCACAATGTTGGCATGGAACATATGACGCGCTCTCCTTGCGCGCCAAACGGTAATCAGTTACCAACTAAGCATGCGCGTGGCACGTTCGGAGGCTGAAGCAAATTTTACCTGCCCAAATCTGCAGGAACATGGTTGAGCATACGTCCGTGTTACCGGGCGGTAAGCCCGAGGCAGTCACCTGCCCAACATAAACGGCGCGAGTGCTGAACGACTGCAACCACCGAACAGCAGTCAAATCTCCTTTTATTAGCTAAATTTTAAACACCAAGACTCCCTGGAGAGCTTGGCAGCCTGTCCCAATGGCTTTCAAGTCCGGCATGCCTCGTGGCATGCCACTCGACGCGCTGCTATCGGATGGAACTGATGTGGTTCTGGTGTGCGACGCACGAGGAAATTGCTGCTCATTCTGTCATCCTGGGGTTATCGTCGGGTGTGCTGGCCGATGTGCTCGCCAGTGCCAGCGCTGGCGGCACCAGGCCCTCCTTTATTCCCATGCAAGGCACCAGCAAAAAGGACGTGCTGACAGCACTCGGAGTGTATCCAGTAATTCCAGCACCTGTCATCACCCGGCAAAACCTGGAGGTGAGCTCGCCGTTGCGGCGCTGCTCAGCACCTGAGTTGTTGATGATTAAATCGTTTCCGCCCGCAGGCCTGCAGCTGTCATTAGGCCCGAGGTTCTACTTATGCATGCTCAGTTTGTTCGGAACAAAACACGTTGTGGTGCGTGCTTGCTGCTGACACATGGTGCTGCCTACTGTGCATCGCAGTCAGGATCCTGACTTAGCGCTAGGCAGGCTAGCCTCAGGTGCAGTTTCCTTACAGTAACATACATTGGCTGATCCGAACATGTTGCCCAATCCACCTGCGATACCTTTGCTGCAACTGTACAGGCACTGCTGACTGTTGCCGACAAGTACGACATGCAAGCGCTGCTCGCGCGGGCTGGCACCTTCCTGCAAGCAAACATGCATCAGCTCAGCGACATCCCCAGCATTAAACGGTCAAACTGGCCTGCCGCTGTCTACAGGATACTTGTTGCTGATGTAGAATGTTTCTATGCACGGGAAAGTGCAGCAGATGGGCCCAGCCCGAGTGCTGCCGGTGTCTTTGTTGTCACAATGTCTCCAAGGCAGCAGCGTATTTGTTTAAGCAATGTCCCTGGGTGTCCCCCTGCACTAGACCAGGGGTCCCCAATGGCGTCCTCACACAAATTTCAAGTTTTGCCGGCACTGAAATGGCGAATTAAAATATTGTTGCCGGGACGTGTTAACATGCCATTGCACTTGAATGGATTTTCTGCACTTGGCTGTGGGCATCAGCAAGCTGCTGCCAGGTCACTGTTGCATTCTACACGCATGGATCCCTCACAATCTGCTTGAAGTCATAGCAGAAGCGTTGTGGATTTCAACGGGGATCACCAAAGAACATCAAGTCAGCAAGCCCTAAGCCTGTCCACTGGCCAGGAACAACCAATTTACATTGAATTTGCAGCCGCAACAGCAACATGCAGGCGTGCTGGTGTTGGCTTCCTTTGCTGCCCCTGCAACCACGTTCTGTGTTTCGTTCTGCTGCTGTGATGCTGTAGTGATGCCCGGGGGCTGACTGAGTCTAACAAAGAAACCATCTAGCTTTCGTTGATCAGGATCAGGTTTACCAACAGGAAGCTTGCCTTTCAGCAGGCCCGCCATTCCATCACGACACGGCACCTGGCCAGCTCGGTACGGTGTCAGCGAGGTCAAGAAAAGTGCGTTCATACACAACGTTGCTTGATCATTGCAGATCGAGGGCGCTTATTTCAGAACCAGGGAACATATTTGGGGTTTTTAATAAAGTTTGCCGGAAGTCAAAAACTATTTATATGGGTTTTTTAGTCGTTTGCCGGAAAGCCGTTTTGAATTATCTATTTCGACAAACATTAGGAGCAGTACGGTAGAATGTTTCTATGCACGGGAATGTGCAGCAGATGGGGCGCAGGCCCAGCCCGAGTGCTGCCGGTGTCTTTGTTGTCACAATGTCACCAAGGCAGCAGCGTATTTGCTTAAGCGATGTCCCCTGGGCGTCCCCCTACACTAGACCAGGGGTCCCCAATGGCGTCTTCACACGAATTTAAGTATATCTGTATCAGGGCCATATCGACATACCGCACCCTCGTTTCTTTTGGCGAAGACTGTGATAATTGTCGCCACCTGTGCGACCTCTGCAGATGAGGTGAAAGGCAACTGCCAATCACCAGCAGCCAGCGGCTGCAGCTTTACACAGATGCTCTTCGTGCACGAGAAGCACGAGTCAAAGAAGTATGTTGTCAAGACAACAGAAGAGGGCAGCAACAAAATTGCAGCATAAGGCAGCAGCAAAGCAAATTCACAACCAATGAGATGCAGCCAAGTACGTTCACAACACCCAGCACCAACAGCCTTACCCTCAAAGCCTCAGCTCAGGTTACATCTCGGGCCTTTCGCCTTATCACCTTGTTACATGGCCACGACATGGCCTGCATATTTGGTATCACCCTCGGTAAACCCGTATCACCGCAGTGCGGCGCGAATCTGCTCTAGGTCACGAGATATAGCAGTCATCTGGGGCTTTTTGTCGCTTTGGAGTGTTACTGGACCATCCTCCGGTGATAACATCCCCCTCGGGCGGCAGCGCCTCGGGGGTCATGCATATACTCCCTCGGATCATCATCATCATCATCATATCATCTATTCATCATCATCATCCTCATCATCATCATCATCATCATATCATCATATTCCCATTCAAGCCATAGCATCAGCGCCATTCCCCTCGAATATTCTGTCAGCTTCCAAAAAGCCCCAGATGAATGGTACGTGAATGGCGCTGCATGCATATGCTGCAGAGTCTGGCAACTCAAGCCTCCAAACTCTGCGGCACATGCACACTGAACACACTTGGCAGTGCGCATGCGCACATGCGTCAAGCCTCCTTATGCCGCTTGCCCCGTTGCTTCTGCTCTCCAGCGCCCAAGCCCCCAAACCCCAGCAGCGCAACAAGTCATCTGTGCCCCGACCACCAGCATCAGACGCATCAACAGCGCTGTGCCGCTTGCGTTTGCTGCTGCTCTTGCCTGCACCTGCTGCTGCTGCTGCTGCTGCTGCTGCTGCTGTGTCAAGCCTGTCCTTCTTTTTCAACTTCTTTGGCTTGACAGCATCGGCATCCCTTGATCCCTCCATGCCTGCTGCTGCTGCTGGCTGCTGCTGCTGTGTCCAAGCCTGTCCTTCTTTTTCAATTCTTTGGCTTGACAGCATCGGCATCCCTTGATCCCTCCGTGCCTGCTGCTGCTGCTGCTGCTGTGTTAAGCCTGTCCTTCTTTTTCAACTTCTTTGGCTTGACAGCATCGGCATCCCTTGATCCCTCCGTGCCTGCTGCTGCTGCTGCTGCTGCTGCTGCTGCTGCTGCTGCT
Source organism: Scenedesmus sp. NREL 46B-D3 (assembly GCA_014080715.1). Classification (NCBI taxonomy): domain Eukaryota; kingdom Viridiplantae; phylum Chlorophyta; class Chlorophyceae; order Sphaeropleales; family Scenedesmaceae; genus Scenedesmus; species Scenedesmus sp. NREL 46B-D3. Next base: position 18,858 of record JACERP010000079.1, on the reverse strand, counting down.
GCTGCTGCTGCGTCAATGCCATCTTCTAGATGCTTCCTCTTGTTCTTCTTTCTGGCTTCTACTGTTGCCTCCGCAGCTGGTGCTGCTGCTGCTGCTGCTGCTGCGGCTGGTGATGGTGGTGCTGCTGCAGCTGCTGCTGCTGCGTCGTCATTGCCAACTTCCACTAGTGCTGCTGCTGCTGCTGCTGCTAGTTTTGCCCGCTTCTGTTCTTTCTTGCTGCTGCTGGCGCCTCCGGCAGCTGCACCAGCAGCAGCCAGCTCTGCCTGCTGCTGCTGCTGCTGCTGCCTCTTTCTCTTCTTGCCGGTGCCAGCTGCATCCTCATGACCACTGCCTGCTGCTGCTGCTGCTGCTGCTGCTGCTGGGGTGTCATCTGACAGCAGCTGCTCAAAGGATCGCTTGGCTGCTGCTGTTGACGCGGCGCGCTTGCGCCACTCCTCAGGGCTGCACACGTGTGCGGTGCAGTGCAGGGGCATGGGGTTCAGTCACTACTAAACCATGGTACATACAACATGGCAGCATTGATGTTGCGTCGTTTTTTCGGGGCTGCACAGCAGTAGTAGAGTGCGGAGCAGCGGTGTACGAGTTGCTGCAATTTGATGCAGGGCACAGCACACATGGCAGCATCACGGTTGCGCCACTTGTGATTCTGCGCCCGATGCCAGGTCGCATGCCGACAGCAGCTTGAATAGGAGACAGCCGTTATAATGACCGAGCCGATGACTGCGCTGCCTCCCCTTTGTGTGATGATGACGAAGCACCAGACAGCAACCACATAACAGGCATGCAGCGCCCACGCCGCCTGATGGAGCACCACAGGCAGCAGGCACACTGCCAACCTGCCTTGCATTAAACAACCATATGGTGGTGTGGATGTCGTCATCCTCTGGAGGTGTAACAGCAGGCAGCCATCACCGCACCCACCTGCGCGAGTAGGAGTCTATCGCCAGCTTGCGCGCCAGCAGCGGCCCCCAGTGGCAGCCGGCCATGAGCGACGACTGCCGCGCAGACACCTCCTGACAATTGCCTCCTTCTGCTCCAGATCCTGACAGGACAGCAGCAGTAGCCAGCAGCAGCAGCAGCAGCGGCAGCAGCAGCAGCGGACGTGATGAGGAGCAGTCCACACAAGCAGCTTGATACCGCACCTGCAAACGCATGCAGCCAGCTTTTGAACCCTGCCCAACACACAACGTGCTATGGGCAGTGTTTTTCAGCAGCGTTGGCGGCTCACCGCCCACGCGTAGGCCTTCTCCAGAAGAAGCTGCCAGCCGCCTGCAGCGCCACGTCGCCCCAGCAGCCGCCCAGCTTGCCCAGCAGCGCAGCCTTGGCGGCAGTGCCGGCCACGCCACCCTCCACAAACGCCTGCGGCACACAAAATGATGGGCAGCAGCAGCAGCAGCAGCAGCAGCAGCAGCGATGCTAACTTGAGTGTGCTGTTGTTTGATGGCCAATGCAAAGTTCGCATGAAGCTGGCAGCAAGCGGCAGCGGCAGCAGCAGGACATCCACCACACCCTGCTCAGCCAGTGTACCTGGACACTTTGGCCTGCCCTGCGCCTGCAGCAGTGACAATCAGCCAACGCCCCGGCAACAGCAGGCATCGTGATAAGCGCTTCGCTTGCTGACGCATATGGAGCTAGCGATGCTGCACATGGCCCCTCACGTACACCCTGGCAAAACCACAACCCTTCACCTGAAGCATGCTGCTGCCTGCCGCATCGTTAGCCTCACAAGCAGCAGCAGCAGCACTCAGCACCGGCACACATATGTTGCATACCTAAATCCATACAAACGCCAGAACCCTAGCATAATAACCTAGACCCTCAGCTGCAGAGGGACCTGCTGCCTGCCACATCTTCTGCTGCCCTTGCGACACCAGCAGCACCTAGCGCAGCTGCACAGACTCAACCCTAAACCACCAGTAATGACCCCTAAAGCAGTCGCAAGGCGCTGCTGCCTGCCAGGCCCTTGGCTGCGCGAAAAGAATCAGCAGCTACCGCAGCCACACTTACCCATGTATCTACCCTTGCAGAATTCCCTGACCACAGCATAACCCCTGAACCCCCACCTGCAAAGCCCTGCTGCCTGCCGGGTCTTTCGCGGCCCTTGCAGCATCAGCGGCACTCAGCGCCGCCACACTCGCTGCAAAGGGCTTGGCACTTTCTTGTTGTAGTGCGTCAGCAGCGTGGCCAGGATGGCGCTGCCAGGGGTGCTCAGTCGGCTGCCGCCCCCCCATACCCGTAATGCGATTTGTAGTGCTGCTGCTGCTGCTGCTGAGGTGCGCTGCTGCTGCCGCCCATGGTTGGTTGCTGTCCAGGGTTAGCAGCGCTGGCGCCAAATGATCAGTGCCTGCAGGCAAGACACGCACACATTCTCATAAATTATACCACCCAACACGTGAATCCATTGTTTTTTGGGGTTCAGAACACCTGGCCAATGTGTTGGGATTGGGCAGGCGGTGGGTGGCTGCTGCACGTGCATGCAGATCACGCTTACAGGCACACCACCCTACACTTTGTAGAACTGCAAAGGGGGATGTCCCAACAATGTTGCACGCACCTTCCCTGCCCTGCCACTGCGCCAGCGCGGACAGCGCAGCAGCCAGGGCGGCGACTGCTGCGGCCTGCTGTGCCGGCCCGCCCGCGCGCCCCGCTGCCGCCACCAGCGCTGCCGCCACGCCCGACCTGCGCCGCTTCAGCAGGTCGGGCAGGTGGGCCTGCAGCTCCGTGATCACCTCCTGAACCTGCAAGGACGAGACAAATGTGAAGATGTATGGCTGAAAATGTGGAAACGTGAGTCATTTGTTATGCTGATGAAGAGCCTGCGGTTCAGCAGGTCAGGCAAATGCAGATGCGGCTTCCCTCAACACCTCGCTGACATGCCCGTGCACGGGTTTTAAGTTGGTGACTGCATCCGCCTGCGCCTGCACATACATTGAAAGCCCAAAGAAGGGCCATAACAACATAACGATAACATAACATGATACATAACAAGCATGCCATGTCAGCATGCGCACCTGCTGCGGCGTGCTGCAGGCTGCCATCCACGCCTGCACCACAAAGTTGGCGCTGTGGTGGTTGGCCAGCGGCTGCAGCCGTCCCTTGAGGAAGCGTGAGAAGAACTCCGCCTTGAGCTCCAATGGCATCACAGCAGCAACAACCTGGCAGCAGCAGCAGCAGCAGCAGCAGCAGCAGCAGCAGCAGCAGCAGCAGCATCAGCCGTGCTGAATACAGCTGACCCATGCATGCACAGCAGCAGTGAGACTCCGGTGGGGCCCAACCCCACAAGGAAAAGCGAGAATCGAACAGAACTGAGATCTGCCGGCATCACAGCGGCAACAACCGACAGCAGCAGGGGCTGCCCTGTCAAACAGCCACACACAGCGAAGGCTTTGTGACACTGTTATAACACTTTTTGGCTCACCTCCAACAGGTGTGAGTAGCACTCGTCACGCAGCAGCCTCCCCACGTGCGAGTCGGTCAGGGTGGCCAGCACCTCGCCGGGCGCTGCTGCTGCCGCTTTCGCGGCGTCCACACCCAGGATGGGAGGCAGCAGCAGCTGCAGCAGCTCCCTGCCAAGGCGGCGCAGCATCACAGCATCACAGCAGTGCGATGGTTAGGAGGCAGGGGGCAAGCACAGAAAGCTAGACATTGGAAAGTGCTAGCTGTTGATGGCGTCAATGGCTGAGCTGAAAAGGGCTCAACTACGGCTTACGACCACAGCCAGCCAGCCAGCATGCAAGGAGAGCGCAGCAGCATGCTAGCACCAGGATGCTGCCACGTCTTGAACCCCGGTTCAAATCTTGCGGGCTGCAGCTTGCAGCACAGGGTGCCTGAACGGCTCACTGGCTCATAGTCATGCCTGGAAGCCTGCTGAGTTGCAACTCAGGCTGTACATTGCGAGTTGGAAGAGATCTGACACCTATGAAACCTCTGTGGCCTGCTGCAATGGGCAGCACGATCGGCAAAGCGGCCTGCTGGCGTTGCTGTTGCTGGCCCGGCGGCTGCCAAGTCAACCTGTACACCCTGAACCCCTGAACCACCTACGTCATGACCACAAGTGCCAAAAACTTGGGGCTCACTTGTCGCCTGCTGCTGCACGCAGCACGGCCTGTATGAAGGGCCGCTGTAGTTGTTCTTGCCCAGCAGCTGCATGTTGGGGGCGTCATACAGCGGCAGCATCTTGGCAAAGCGCCGCAGCAGCGCGGGGAATCGTGCGCCCTGCTGCTGCTGCTGGCCTGCTGCTGCTGCAGCCGCCGGTGTGCTGCCTTCCATCTTCTGCTGCAAGCTGCTGCGGCCAGGCTTGAATGCCTGCAGCGGCGGCAGCGGCAGCGGCAGCAGCAAGGGGTTGGCAATGCGCATGCAACGCACAGGGAAACGCGTAGCAGAAGTGCAGGTTACCCTGGAGCAAGAGCACAGCTGCGTGGTATTCAACACGGCGACATTGTGGCACGGCACTACCCACGTGCTGAAAGTGGTTTGGCATCCCTCTGCTGCTTCCTGAAGCCCCGCCTGTTCCTCACAATGCTGCTGCAGCCGCTGCTGCTGCTGCTACTGCTGCTGCTGCTGCTGCTTGCGTGCATCCCACACGTGCACTCCGGCACAGCAGCCAAGCGCAAATCACTCTTCCAACACTGCTGCCGTCGCCCAGCAAGTGGTTGCAGCAACCTAAACCCCAAACCCCGTTGTGCAGCCCACCTGCTGGTTGGCTTTGCGTCCCTCTGCCGCGCCCTCCGGCCCCTCCTCGCCCTCCCCGTGCTGCTGCTGCTGCTGGTGGTGCTTCTTCTTTGCCACAGGCGACAGCACGTCCCTGCCCGCGACCACCACCAGCAGCGCGCGCGCGACGTGCGTGGCGTGCTTGTCCATTATGTAGTCAAACAGGTTGCCGCCTGCGCCGCACGCAGCAACGACGCCATCAAAGGCTCAGAAACTAGAAGCAAGATGACACGGGGTGGATGTTGCATGCGTGTCCGACCCGGTAGCGGACCAAACAGGCGACCGCCTGCAGTGCAAGCAACGGCAGCAGGCGTGTTGGCGGAGCTGCCAAGGGCGCATGCGCGCCTGCCGCCTGCAAACAATGCCGTGGCCTGCAACGCTGTTGGACGCGTCAGTGGGGCGGCCCGCACAGGAGCATGTGCTGATGCTGAGCATGTTGTGCTGTGAGTAGTCATTTGACCAGCGGCAGCTGCAGCAGCAGCAGCAGCTGCCGCTGCATATTGAACCAGAAAAGGCAGCTTGTGCAGGTATGCCATCGCGCAGCAGTGCTGCCCTCTGCAGCACCCTCGGCCAATCGCAGCAGGAGCAGCAGCAGCCTCCCACTCAGCAGCTTCACCCTCAGCAGCTGCTGCAGCCCTCTACCTCATTTGAGCGACACGCCACCTCACCCAAGCACCCACCCGCCGAACCACCCACCTCGCTGCTGCTGCACCTATCAGCGCACGCCTACATGCCCCCTGCCACGCCCCCCTGCACTCCCTGCAGCACCCTGGCTGCTGCCGGGTTGTACCACCGCCATCCTCTGCGTACTGGCCGCAGTCAGCACCACTTTCACCGCCACCGCCACCGCCGCCACCACCAGCAGCAGCAGCAGCAGCCACGCCAACTGCTCAGCTTGCGGAGCTGCCGCACCCACAGACTCGCCCCCCGGCACGGCACAGCACTGGAGCTGCAGCCAGCCAGCCGGCCCACGCAGCTCCTCACCCCCCCTCCCTGACGCGCAGTACTGCCCCAGCAGCCGCCTCACCTATGGCATCCACCATGGAGCCCAGCAGGGCCTCCAGAGTGCCTGCCGCTGCTGCGCTGCCACCCGCAGCGTCCTCGTCAGCACCAGCTGCAGGAGCAGCAGCTGCAGCGCCAGAGTCTGCTGCAGCAGCTTCCATCAGCTGCTCCGCTTGCTGGTGCAGCCCTGCCAGCACCTTCTCAGCAACATGCGAGCCAAAGGCGCTGCGGCGACAAGAGAGACAGCAGCAGCAGCACGATAACCAGCAGCAGCAGCAGCATCCTGTAGTCAATCCTGCCAGTGCCATTTAAGCGATATGGGGGCTGACACAATGCAAAGCAGCTGCACGCTGCAGTAGTTGTACATGTGGGCTGCCCGTCTGCTGCTGTACAGTGCTAGGGGCGCGGCAGCAACACAACAGCTGCGACTATAATATCTATGAATGTTGTTACAAAACCATGTTGTAACAATGACGTACCCGCCTGCCAGCTGGAACATCATGTCTTCGTCTGCGAACGCCTTCATGAACTGCATCAGCTGCTGGCCGGGTGCACCTGCCAGCAGCGCCTCAAGCAGCCTGCTGGTCACTGCATCAGTAGCCACACGGACCTCCCTGCAGCAGCAGCAGCAGCAGCAGCAGCAGCAGCAGCAGCAGCAGCAGCGGCAGCAGCAGCAGCAGTGATTGTGCCCGTTGCCATGTCTCAGCTGCTGGTGCAGTGTCAGGACGGGTCGCGCTTGCGCACGCACATGGGAACATAGGGTTGGGCAGTGATCATGACCCGCACCACCTGCTAGCTAGTAGAGCGTTGTCAGTCACCCTTGTCGCTGCAGTAACTGCAGCCATGCAGTAGCAGCAGCAGCAGCGGCAGCAGCAGCAGCAGCAGCAGCAGCGCACCTTCCAGAGATCTCCTCCAGCACGTTTGCCAGTAGCAGCTGTCTCTCCTCAGGGTCAGCCAGGCTCGCCGCATGCTGACTCACCTCCTGCAAGCAGCAAGACGTGCACAGACAAGCAAGTTCTTACAAATCAGCCTCTTTGCAGACGCAACGATGGCAGACACACAGCTCTGTACCAACCCCTCATTCTGAGTCGCTTCCTGCAAGCAGCCCCCATTTAGAAGAGATATACCAAGCATGGACATATACTAAAGGCAGTGGGTGGTGGGCAAGCAAACGCTGTATGCTGTCAATGTGTAAAGGCAGCACAGCAGACAGGCCCACGGGAAGAGCGCAGAGTGCAGCAATGCTGCTGCCGCTGCTTAGAAGCTCTGCTGCTGCAGCCACAGCGTATGCTATTGCAGCTGCTGCCGACTTCGCCGTGCACAACCGTCAGCAATATCCAAGTTACGATGGTACAGTAATTACCATTCTGTGAAGCATGTATGTTCCGTGTGCCGGTGCTTGCGGCGGAACTGCTGCTGTGGCAGCTAGACACACCCTTCGCCTGCAGTGCTGCTCACCGTAAGATACGATACGAGTTCGGGATCGCAGCGGCTGCCGCTGCCGTCAGAGCGCTGGCTGCTGCCTCCGTAGCTGTAAGCTGCGGGCTCCCGGTCCTCTTCGTAGTCAGGCTGCTGCTGCTCCTCATCCGTTCTTCGTCGCTTTCCCATGGTAGAAGATATTAGGGCTTATCCAACGTATAAATACTTATAAGTACTGACGTGGGTGCTAGGAGCAAAGTGCGAGCGTGCAGCAGCGTAGGGCTGCTGTTCAATGAGCAGCAACAGTAGCACTGATGAAGTAGCCGAGGACAGGGGAAAGGGAGTTTATTGCACTGCTGAGCTGCACTGCAATCACGACGCAATTCTGCCACATCCAGTGGCAGACGTGGGGCACATCGTCCACTAACATGTGACAAGTAGGGTTTGGCGATAACTGTTCTGTGCAGTTACCCAAAGCATGAGGTGAAAATGCCACATCTGCAAGGTTCCACGGTAACTTCTATCAAAATGAGTCTAGTAGTGCTATGCACCAAGTCAGCAGTCTGCTGTTGAATTGCCCGCACCCTGTATTATGTATAGCTGGTACACCCAATGCATAGGGCCCACCATGACAGTGGGCCCCAATGCTGTCTGTAGAAAGAACGAATCGAACGGCTCCCTGACGTCAGCATGCGAGCCATGCAAAGAACAAGCAACAAAACGACACGTGCCACATTTTGGAAGTTACATGGGTGACTTTGCCCGTTTGGGGAACCAATGACAGCCATTAGAGCCTGCTGCTGCATGCCAAAGCAGGTACGTCCCCAAGTTAGGCTTTCCAACCACGACTAGTTGCTGCTTGCAAGGCACCTGGCTTCAGCATATTGCAGTGGGTGAAGCCAGCAGCACTGGCTTTGACATGATGACAGGGGGATCTGCTGTACATGTGCTTGCCATGCCTGCTTCAGTGCTGCAGAACATTACCATTACCCAGATACCAGACTGCAAAGCAGCGCCACAGGCCACCAAGGAACAAGGCCCATGGTATCCAACAACATCTGAGGAACAACGGTCACCGAACACATGTCAGCTTTTCAAGGAGCACACAGCCAACCTGTTCAATGAGCTAAAGCTTCAACTACTGCAACTTCGTGCCAGAAGATGGGTGCCAGGCATGGCCACTTTGGCTGCAATTTTGCTGCACAAAACAAGAAAGTAGGCAGGCCAGCTGTGCTTGCTGGGTTGTGCCTTGATCAGGCACCGGTCCTAGCCCGGACTAAGTCAACGCCCCGACCTCTTTGTTCAACATGTACCCCAGCAGTGCGTCCACAGCACTGCCCTGCTGACCTGGCAGCTGAGGACAGCATCAGTCCCAGCGGCCGTCTTTGCTGGGAGGCGCGTCCTTCTCCAGCTACCCCTGACTTGCAGCCAAGCCACGCCTCAAGCCCCTGCAGCCATGCCCTCAAGCAGTCCTGCTGCTTGCTGCCCACCACAGCAGTGCTAAATCAGCAGCCAGGGAAGCAGAAGTATGAACGGCTGTCCTTGCTGGGCGGTGCCTCGTCATGCCATGCAGTGCCACTCCGCGCCAGAGCAGCCAGGCGCCTGCGAGGGAAAGCAGCAGCAGCAGCATGACATCAGCATTAGGTTGGAGGAATACCATGCCATGTAGTGCCCGTAAAGCAGGGAGGCACTTAAATGGAGCAACAGCAGCAGCAGCAGCAGCAGCAGCACCAGCAGCAGAGGCAGCAGCAGCGGCAGCGGCAGCATATGGTTCCTGAAAGAAGAGTTGTGCCAGGCATCTGCAGCCAGCAGCGGCAGCAGAGCAGCAGTGGCAGCGGGCTGCGGATGCGAGGACAGCAAGCAGCAGACAAGGGGCCTGCAGCAGCAACCAGCACACACATGTACAGCGGCTCCTGGGCCTGAAGTAACAGGTACACCGCCAGGACCCCACCCGGCCACACGCCTTCCTGCGCACTACGCGTGTGACAAGTACAACACTATGCGACCCACTGACCACCCAGCGCCGCACCCAGAGTGGCAGCTGGGGGCGCGCGCTGTATCGCCGGCTGCCGATGGACGCCTGCAGCACAGGCCGCAGTTGCAAGCTGCTGCAAGCTTGGCCGGGTTCACAGTGAAGCACGCAGCGCAACAGCAACAAGCAGTACAGACAGAGCAAGCAACGCCCACAGAGCAGAATCACACTTACCAGATTCGCGTTCTTTGGACGCGCTGGGCCAGTATGATGGATTGTTTTACACGCGCCACAGCTAGCAGCCCTTGGGGCATATTATTATGTCATCGGAGTCATATTTTCCCTGTTGCCCAGGCTGATGTGGTCCTGCCCAAGCCGTTGCGGGTTTTGGCTATGGGTTTGCGCGCTTTGCCGCCGTTGCGGCATGTGGGCAGCCAGCCTTTGGATGTGGATGATTTGTGCTGGGTGGCGCCACTATGGGCTAACCCTATTTTTACGGCGATACAAACTTGGCAGTGGTTTGACCAACAGCGTGAGGTGGTAGTGGGCTTGGAGCATGCAGTGGCGTTTGGCCTGCTGCAGGTCCCGAAGCTGCAGTCTCTGGGCCAGGCGGCGGTGTTGTTGGCAGAGCTGGACCGAGTTTGTGCTCTCCCTGGGCTCTCGGCACAGCGCTCAGCCTATGAGCGTGAGGTGTGGGGCCCTTGGTTGTGCAGTAGGCCGCAGTATGGTGACCGTCAGCTGGCCCGCCAGCATGTGCAGGCCCTGCTGACATTGGTGCCAGCTGCATGGGTTACTGCTGCGCGGGCGCGTTTCACCGCGGCTGTTGCTGCGGGTGCGCCCATTGCGCAGTTATCTTCTCTACTCCCAGATGACCTCTTGCTAGCACGGGAGACGATGTGTGCGAGCTTGGACTGGCGGCGACCAGGTGGCGGTGCTAATGATGTTGTGTTATTGAAGGACCTGACTGTCGCTACTGCCACGCAGCTGCAAAGCCTCCGTGCGTTAGAAGCAATTGCTCCCCGTCATGCAGCTTTTGTTGCTAGTGTTAGAGCCTTGGATGGGTTGCCGGCCGTGGCACAGTTGCCACCGGTGCGACTGGTTTTGTCACGGTGGTGGTGTGTGCGGGTGGCTAACGTGTATAAATAGTCTGCATGGCGCCTGGCCCTGAATGCATTCCCTACTGCTCAGCGTATGCAGACTGCCACGGGATGCGCGGCGTGCTCTGCTGCTGTGCCGGGTGTGGAGCACCATTTCTGGACGTGTCCTGTTGCAGTTGCTGTGCGTGAAGAGGTTGAAGGTCAGCTGAGAGCATTCAACATGTTGCCGGCAGGTGAGAGCCTGCCGTGTCGTGCGGTGTGGCTGGCTTGCTCCCCTCATCACAATGTGCACCGACTGGTGTGGGATATGGTCTGCCTGGCATCTATACATGCGTTGGAAAAAGGCCGCAGAGCGGCCTGGGCTGTGGCAAGTGATCTTGTGGTGCCTGTGCTGGTGGAGCAGGTGGCGGTACGTGCGGCACTTGGTGCTTTTTGGGATGCGCTTGCTGATTTTGCCGCTACGGCCAGAGTGCCGCGGCGGTACAAGAACCAGCTGTTGACCCGGCAGCCGTTTATCTCCTGGCACACTGTGTTGCGGGGTAATGGTCTGCGTGTGGTACGGCGGTGATAGCCACCATTCTGCATGTATTTATGCCCGTTTGCTTTCTGTCAAGCCTGAGACTGGTGGTCCTGCGCTGCAGGAGCTGTACGGTTTGTGGTGCGGCTGCTGCAATATGCAGTTGCATTGCCCCTGCAGCACCTGCCAGGTACTCTGCTCCCTCCCCCCTTGTTTGCTGCCTCGGACCAGGGTATTGACCTTTACTGGCCAAATTTGTCCCGTTGAGTTCAGCCCGCCCGCTGTACTGCACAAGTATGGGCTGCTGTCACCGACACTGTTTTATGTTAGTCATGCTGCTTGTCCCAATAGAATTCTACACTGCGTGTTGTGAGTCCGACGGTTCTGCCTGCAGAGCCCGTGTCGTGTCTCGCACACAGAGGCTTTCTTGGGGTGGGCCTTTTTTGGGTGACAGTCTGTTTTTCCGCTTAACTTCTAGCAGCTCTCTTTGTTTTCGGGTGTTCGTTGCGACGTAGTCGCCTGTGCACACCATGTAACCCCTCTTCTTCACTTACCAGATTACTTAGGCCGGTGCAGCTTGCCGCCTGCAGCTCACCCCACCCAACGCAGCCTGCTGCAGCCAGACATGCCCACCAACAACATACGCATATGGAGGCCAATGCAACAGGACACAACCGCTCCTCACCAGCAGTTGGGCCCGTGCACCTTGTTGCCTGCGGCAGCGCAGGCCTGGCTGCAGTATTGCGCATTGGTGCAGCTGGCACATCCCCAACGGCGCTTCGGCTGCACGCCACAGCCACCATCTGCTGCTGCTGCTGCTGCTGCTGCTGCTGCTGCTGCTGCTGCTGTGGGAGTCGTCGTTGCACCTGTGCTGCTGCTGCTGCTGCAGTGCATGGGACCATTGCACCAGTCGCAGTTCATGTCAGCCAGCAGCTGCAGGCTGGCTACATCACAACCCCCGGGAACCGCAGCAGCAGCAGCAGCAGCAGCAGGCGCTGATGATGCTGCCTGCCGACCCCTGGCATTACTGCTGCCACTGCTGCTGCGCTTGCCTGTACCGGCATCACCGTGTGCAGCTGCACCTGCAGAGCTTGCCGCTGCTGCTGCTGCTGCTGCTGCCATGAGCTGCTGCCACTGCTCTGGTGACACTGCCAGCAGCCGCTGCCCATGCATCCAGTACACACACGCAGCAAGCGGGTCGTGAGATGCAAAGCAGCAGTCGGCCAACCCCTGCTGCTGCTGCTGCTGCTGCTGCAAACCTGCTGGCTGCTGCTGCGTCTCAGCAGCAGCAGCTGCTGGCAGCTCCAAGTGCAGCCCCAGCGGCATCAGCGGCTCCCTACCGTGCAACTGCTGCTGCGCTATCTGCTGCAGCGCCGCCAGCAGGCTTGGCAGTGCCCCGGCGCTGCTGCTGCTGCCGCTGCTGCTGCCTGCCAGGCTGTGCAGTGCCGCCGCTGCTGCCGCCAGGCCGGCCTCGGGCTCCGCAAACGCGTCCATCGCGCTTACGGCAGGCGGGTTGCTGTTGGCGCCGTCCAGGTTTAGCAGGGAGCCGGGGTCGGTGACGACGATGCGCTTCAGCCGCCAGACGCTGCCGACGTCAGCGTTGAGCTGCGCCGCCGCCAGCGCGTGGTAGCTGCTGAGCAGCTGCAGCCAGGGCTGCACCTGCTGCGGCGGGCAGCTGCCGAAGCAGCTGTGCTGCATCGCGAGGTGATACAGGCTGGGACTGCCGGCCCCAGTCCTGCTGCTGCTGGGGTCTGGCGCGTCGCCGCTGCTGGCTTGTGGAGGGCTGCCGCCAGGACTGCTGCTGCTGCTGCTGCTGCTGCTGCTGCTGCCGGCACAGTGGTTCAGCGTCTGGCCGGCTGCAGCTGCCGTTGCGTGGAACAGCGGCTGCAGGTCCATTCGCCGCGCTGCGTCTGCTGCTGTGAGTGCCGCGGCAACTGCGTCTGATGCGAACGGCTGCAGCTCGGCGAGCTTGTCGGGGTCGGCTGCCAGCAGGTGCAGTGTGAGGAGGCAGCCGGCGAGGTGGGAGGGCTGCTGCTGCTGCTGCAGGGCGGGCGTACACACGGGCAAGGGTTGAGCAGCAGCGGCGGCAGCGGCACGGTGCATCAGATGCTATGCCATCCCATGAGAACGGCCAACAGCCATGCTGCACCGGCCACCACAAGGTCGTGAAAATGCATGCAACATCTGCACTACTCGTGATGCACCACAGCCCTGTCTACACGCCAAGGGCTCGGGGAAAGAGCACACGCACACCGTCCTCAACCCCTGCCACCGGCTAGCCCTGAACCCTGATGAGAAGCCCCAATCCTGCACCCAACCCTTCCGAGCTTGGGGCATGCCGCTGGCAATGTTCACTCACCATGGTGCTGCTGCTGCGCCGCAGCGTGCGCGCGTACTGCACCACCAGCATGCGCGCGGCCGCCGCAGACTGCCGCTGCTCCTCCACGCCCCGCCCCGCTGCATCCGCAGCCGCCACCGCTGCTGCGGCCAGCGCGACGCGGCTGCCGCTGCTGGCGACGGCCGGCGGCAGCCGCCCGGCGCCGCCCGCCCAGCCGCTGCCGATCAGGTCCCGGATCGCGGGCGGCACCAGCACCAGGTCTGCCGCGATGCTGCCGCCGACCGCCTCCCAGAGCTCGGCCGGCGCATCGTTCACCATGTCCACGCTGCTGCCGCTGCCGGCCTGCTGCTGCGCTGCTTTGCTGGCACGCGCCATCTGCTGGTACCAGGGTAGCGCGGACGGCTTCAGCTGCTGCATCACGCCCCACAGCAGGCCTCGGAAGCTGCTCGGGCCGTCGGCGTGCTGCGTCGACGCGCTCCGCCACAGCTCCCAGCTCTCCAGCAGCTCGCACTGCTGCAGCTGCTGCTGCAACTGCTGCTGCTGGTTGGTGCCATGTGGCTGGCCTTCGTTATACTGATCGAACAACAGCCAGCCAGTCAGACGGGAGACGAACGTGGCGTCGCCGACTGGTTCAGCGGGGTCATCGTCGAGAGCAGCAGCTGCGGCTGCAGCACCGGCATCCGTCATCTGCTGCACCGTGCTGCTGCTTGGCTGCCTGCCCTGCTGCTCCAGCTGCTGCTGGCCCGCAGCAAGCCCCGCTGCTTGAGCAGCAGCAGCTGCTGTGCAGCGCTGCACAAGCCCGAGCAGCAGCTGCATGTTGTGGGCGTAGATCTGCTGCTTGCCGGCCGCGGTGAAATGCGTGCGGACAGACAGGTGCTGCAGCAGCTGCTGCGGGTCGTCCCATGCGCTCGGCAGGCCTGCGGCCTCCCCGCTGCTGCTCGATGTGCCAACATGCATCTCCAAGACCTCCATGTCGCAACCATGCGACGCAGCTGCAGCAGCAGCGTCTGCATACGCACTTGCTTCTGCTGAGAGCGCTGCCGCATGTGCTGCTGCGGCAGCAGCAGCAGCGTCTACACTCGCATCGCCGCAAGCTTCAGCTGCAGCAAGGTGCGCGGCCGCCGCTGCCGCTTCATCAGCGAGGTCAGCGTCAAACGCGTCAGCCCGCTGCTGCCGCCGCTGCGCCTTCCGCACCTGCCGACAACCTTCCCTCAACTCCCCCTGCTCATCCCTCAGCTGCTGGCGCAGCTTCTTGACCCGAGCGCCTTGCTGCTGCTGCCGCTGCAGCGCTGCTCGCCGTCGGGCCTGCAGGGGGTGCTTGATGTTGCTGCGGCTGCGCGGGCCGCTCTTGCTGCTGCTGTCCGGCAAACCAGCGTCAGCATCGATCGTGCGACAGTATTGATCGAGCAGCTTGATTAGGCGCCGAGACTCGTGCTTGAGGGAAACGTCAGGGCCATGGCCCTCCGCTGCTGCTGCTGCTGCTGCTGCTGCTGCTGCTGCTGCTGCTGCTGCTGCTCCTGAGCTGTTTGCAACCAGCAGCTCCATGTCGCTGCTGCCATCGCAGCTGTCGCTGCCACCTGCAGATGAGGCCTCGCTGCCATAGCCTGCATCTGATCCTGCACGCTGCTGCGAAGCATTCACACCCGCCCCAGCAGCAGCATCAGTGCGCATGGAGCCTGTGGCACCTGCCCCCAAGCCTGACGCTGGGTCCGATGCTGAATCCGACTCCCAGCCATCACCGGCCAGATCTCCATCGTCCGGATCTGAGCTGCCAAACTGGTACGACGACTCCGAGCAGCGGCGGTCCAAACTGTCAACTGACGCTGCTGCTGCTGACTCAGCGTCGCTAGCCATGCCGTCCAGAGCGGAGTCGCACTCAATCTGAACCTGGTCGAAGCAGCTGCGCCACTCCTTGCGCTGCCGAACTGCTGCTGCCGCCGCCACTGCTGCTGACCCTGCCGTCGCAGCCAGCTGGGCGTCGTGCAGCCGGCGCAGTTGCAGCAGGTCTGCGCCGCAGGTGTGCAGCGCCCGCTGCTTCCTGCCGCAGGGCTCGTCGTCCGAGCTGCTGTAGCCGCGCAGCTCCTCCCAGCTGCCGATGCTGTCCGAGGAGGACTTGCCATGCCAGCAGGCCGCCCGCATCGACAGCTCCTCCCGCTGCCGCTGCTGCTGTTGCTGCTGCTGCTGCCGAAGCTCGTCGCCGCTGCCGCTGCTGCTGCTGCTGGCGCTGACGCGCGCACGCCGCCTGCGGCTGCCGGCGCCCGGAGCTGCCGGCGCCGTGGCGTGGCGGTAGGCCGTCCTCACCACCGGCCTGCCGTACCACTTGCTGCCTGGCACGGTGCCGCTGCCGAAGGCCCTGCGAGCCGCCTCGAGCTGCAGGCTGGCGGCGGGCGGCGCCAGCAGCCACCACATGCTGGCCAGGACCGGCTGCTGCCCCCTCATCCTGGTGATGACCTGCGCGGGGTCACGAGAATGGCAGGGAAGGCGCGTGCGCGTGTGCGTGTGCTGCGTCATGTGCAGCGAGTGCGGGCGGCAGCGGGCTGCCGCGGACTCGCCCTTGTGGTGAGCCGCGCGGGTGTGTGGGTGAATGCACAGCAACCTTGGGCAACGCACCCCAGCCGTCAATAGTGAGCAAGGTAGCCTCCGGCAGTGTAAGCCAAGACAGACCACGCCCGCCATGCTGCTCGCACAAGCGGGCAAGCCAGCGCAAACCTCCTGCCTGCCAGCGATTGATCTGATGGCTGCGTGCCAGCTGGGTGCTGGGTGCTAGGTGGAACCGCGGCCGGGTGCTCCCGCAGCAGCCCTGTACCACTGGTGGGCACCACACACACCCGCACCCACGGCAGGCAACAGGCAGCACACACCATCATGACATGCACCGTCACACTCCAAGCGATGCTGGGTTGATTCATCAAGACGATGCTGGGTTGCTTCATCAAGACGTTGGTGCTATGTGCATCAAAGGGTTCAGTGTGGCTGCCGCCCACCTGCTGCCACTGGAGGTCGCTCAGCTGTTTGAGGGCCACCTGCAGGTGGGGCGGCCGTGTGCGGCGGCTGGGCAGGGCGGGCAGCGCCGCGTCCACCTGGGGCAGGTGGCGCAGCATGCGCAGCACCAGGCGCGTCAGCGCGTCCGACAGCTTGCTGTGAGCAGCCGCCCAGTCGCCCTCGAACTGCAGCACAGCAGCAGCCAAGGATTCGACGTGCGGCGCGAGCAGCAGCAGCAGCAGCAGCAGCAGCAGCGTGTCGAGCGAGCGCGGTGCGGGGCCGTGGCGTGTGAGCATGTACAGCAGCAGCGGGTCCATCATGTACGCAGGCGCATCGGCAGCCTGCCGCGGGTGAGCTTCAAGTTGCCTCAAGACTGCAGCGCATCAGCAGCAGACATTGTTTTGGACCGGTTTGATGTGAGGCAGCAGCAGCAGCAACCGCAGTCTGTTTGGTCCAGTGAGTAGCTGCATGAAGTGCGCGTGGTGTCTTGACACTCTTCACGCCGCGCGAGTTCAGAAGCGCGGCGCGTGAGCAGCAAGCATCAGTGCAATGAAAGCAGGCCCGACGCGCCTCTGCACAGCTCCTGCGCTCCACCCGGCCCCACCCCAGGCAGGGCCAGGGCCAGGGCCAGGGCCAGGGCCAGGGCCAGGGCCAGGGCCAGGGCCAGGGCCAGGGCCAGGCAGGGCACCAGGGGCGCACCGTGACAGGCGCAGCACCGCTGCTCTGTCAGCCACTGGCGGCTCACCAAACGTGATCCATATGCAGCTGGCCCTCCTTGGCACATCACTCCTTGCTGCTTGTGCTACTTGTGACTGTTGGGATCACACGCACCTTGTGGTGGTGCCAGCAGTGGTCCGACAGTGGTCGCCAAACATCCCCACCCACAACACACTGCCCACCCCTGCTCGGCCCTTGTGCACCCCAAGCCACGCCAGCACGGGCGGCCAGCTCACCGAGGGCGGCGGCTCCTTGCCCTTGAGCTTCGCCTGGCACACCTCCACCATGCTGTTGAGGGCCTTCTGAACCACGCCCCACGACTGCGGCACCAGCTCCTGCTGCAGCGCCTGCGTGAGCTCCCGGCAGGCCCTCGACAGCAGCACTTCCAGCTGCACCCACTTGTTGGCCTGGCTCCTGACCTGCGATTGTTGCAGACGAGTTTGGAGCAGAGTGGATGGTGGCGGTTGCTGCAGTGTGTGGCACGGCAGCAGCTCTGCCAGCTTGCGGTCGTGTAGATCAGGGGCAGCTGCAAGTGTGCCTGCCACACGCACACCCGCCGCGCGGCGTCAAGGGCGGCAGCAGCAGCAGCAGCAGCAGCAAGCACAGCCAAAGCACACCGCACAGAGAGCCGGCCCCTCGTGCATCGATCAGGCAGGTGCAACACGAAACGTCGGTCGCAGCACCACAGCGCCCCTGGCTTGCGTCACTATGCATGCGGCACCCATCACTTGCCAGGGGCTTCACCCTTGCATTACAAAGCCAGCAGCAGCAGCAGCAGCAGCAGCAGCAAAAAAGCCCCCACGCCACTCAAACACAAGCGCATGACAACACCACAGCACCCACCTGCAGCACCAGAGCGGGCAGCAGCGCATCCGCCTGCTGCCCCAGCCCGTGCACAGCAGCAGCAGCTGCGTCTGGCAGCAGCGTCGCGATCTGCTGCTGGCATGCCTGCAGCGACTTGTCCAGCGAGGTCTGCAGCTCATGCAGCTCGACTACTACAGCCTGCCAGCAGCAACATCAAAAGCAACAGCAGCAGCAGCAGCAGCACAGCCATGGCATAAGATGCGGCCACCAGCCAACATGTGCTAGCTCATACCACCCCACAGCAGGCCCCTGGCGGCTCCTTCCGTAAAGCCTACCGGCAACGCCCAAGTCAAACATCTATGCGCCGGGGCACGAGTAGTGTACCTGCCAGCTGTGATGATCCAGAGGCAGCTGTTCCGCCACCACGCCGTCCCCAGGGCAGCCGTGTGTGCCAACGCACCTGAGCGTGCCGCGCAACGCCGCGTGGCCACAGCAGCAGCAGCGGCAGCGCTCCCATCGCTCGCATGACATCCTCCAGCTGCCCACGCAGGTCGCTGGCACTCATGCAGCGCACACAGCAGCTTCACAGACTTGTCGGTGATGCGGACGACACGCAGCAGGCCCTTTCGCTTTCGCACCCGCTCCCAGCATGCACACGCCGACCCCGCCCGCCCCTCGCAGCACAGCAGCGGGCTCAGCCGCACCCACCCGCGCGTGCTGCACGACGCCCTGCAGCCACAGCTGCAGCCGCAGCAGCCGCGCCATCGCGCGCATCAGGTCCTCCAGCTGCCCCACCCACGTCTCCATCAGCCGCGCGCTGACGGGCAGCCAGCTGCTGCCGCACGCGTTGCGCGACTCAAAGTGGTAGGTGGCGGTGGGCTCCAGCTGTCGGAGCCTGGCGCGGGCCACGTACAGCCATTGGTTTGCTGTCGCATCGATGTGCTGCAAGGACGCCTGCTGAGCACCGGCGCGCAGCAGCAGCACAGGCAGCAGCCAGCAGCAGCAGCAGCAGCAGCAGCAGCAGCAGCAGCAGCATGTGGTTGGTTGCGCACGAGGCTCCACAAAGGGTCAAAACATGAAGCGTGTCGGTGCGGTGGCGGGTCCAGCTGCCTGGTCGTAGCGCGAGCAAGTAGCACGCAGTTTGTTGCTGTGACAGTCGCCTAAATGGGCAGCAAGGAGCTCCACACGGCACAAATCCCATGGCACCAACAGCAGCAGCAGCAGCAGCAGCAGCACCGGCGGCGGGGTCTGGAAGGCTGCGCAACAACACAAGGCAGTAATGGATGTTTATACATCGCAT
>JACERP010000789.1:0-37957 GCA_014080715.1 Scenedesmus sp. NREL 46B-D3 | reverse complement strand
ATGGAACACATCACCTGCAGGAACGCCAAACACCAGGCAGCACGCAGATCACAACGGCCAGAGTAGGCAAGCATGGATTCCGGTGGCGATTGTACCACAGAAGGCATGTGCATGGTTGTGCAGCGCCGTGCAGTTGAGCGGCAGGAAACGGGCTGAACACTGCAACAGGCCTGCCTGACCTCACCATCGATAGCAACATGCCTGCAGCAAAGCTTACATCGCATGGCCTACCCCCCATACAACCCGATGCCTTGCTCAGGTTACCAGCTGCTCAAGGCGCCCCCACACCATGCACACGACTGAGCCGTGTGCTGCAGCCACACCACCCCATCCCACCTCAACCCAGCCAGGCCAGCTGAGCCCACCTGCTTGAGCAACATGCACTCGAGTCCTACTACAGTCCAAGGGCACCGCCCCATGCCATCAGCCGCCCCATTGACCAGCTTCGTCGCCAGCGCGCGCTTCATGTGGCACCAGTCGACGTTTTGGTCAAACTGCCACTTCTGGATGAAGCCCAGCAGCAGCTGCTTGGGGACGCGCACCACAGCCCCGCCTGCTGCTGACGTCGACCTGCCTGCGTTGCTGCCATGGTTGGCAGCTGCAGCTGCGACCGCCCTGCTGCTGCCTGGCCTCGGGGCTGCAGCTGCTGCTGCTGCTGCTGCAGGTTGGGGGGCGCTGGGCTACGGGCTCCTGCCCGCTCTGCTGCGGCCGCCGCTGTCGCCCTTCTCAGAAAAGCAACACCAGCCGCAGCACCAGCAGATTGCCAACACCGCCAGCAGCAGCAGCAGCACGTCCCTCGCGGGCGCTGCTGCTCCTGCAGGCACAGCTGCCACAGCTGATGCCCTGCTCTCCTTGTTGCTGGCGGCGCCACTGCTGTTGGCCCCCCAGCCTGCAGGAGCTGCACGCATGAACTGATTCTTCAGTGCCGCTGTCAGCAGCAGCACGCTCTCCCCGTCACTGCCTTGCACATGCCTCAGCAGCTTTGGCTGCTGGTCCTGCTGCTGCTGCCCTGCTAGCAGCTCAGGCAGCGAGGCGAACAGAAGCCGCTGGCCCGGGTAGAGCCGCTGCCACGCATTCTGCAGCAACTCGCCTGCAGGACAGTGCAGCCAGCCACACAGCAGGGTACCGCTTATAGCAACTGGGCTTGCTGTACATTCTAAGATCGTAGCACTCAAGAACTATTGCGTTGCCTGCCCTGCTGTTTCGGTGTCCTTGTCACAAGTGTAAGGCAGAACGCCAGAGCAAGGCCCAGGGCGCACTGGACCAAAAGCAGTCAAAGCACATCCAGAACTCAGCTCACCTGCTTCCGCTGCGCTGACAGATATGTTGGTTGCCTTGGGCATGTCGCCACCTGCAGCTGCTACTGCTCGGTGCAGCATGTCGGCCACAAGGCTCTGCAGCAGTCTGTTGGCTTGCGGCTTCTCGTGCAGGTGCAGCGACCTGGCATACGCTTCAAGCTCCCGCCACTGCAGCGACCTGGCATGATCCGCAAGCTCAGCACCAATCCCTCCGGCTGACTCAGCGCCCTCGTGATTGCTAGCACCTGCTGCTGCACCTCCGTTGGCCCTCGAGACTCCACTGCCGCTGCCGTTAGCAAGCGCCCTGCTCAAGATTGATACAGCTGCTACACCGCGCCCACTGGGATTGACCATACTGCCGCTACCGCCTTTTGTTGCAGCAGCTTGGTTGGGTGCCTTGGGTGCCGTCCGGGTCAGCTTGACAGGAGGAGGCTGTCAAGCGTGTCAGGCAGATTCAGCAGGCCATTGCTGCGTAGCTGCTGTGCCCCCCTGCTTCCGGGCCAACGCTTGCAGGAACTGCCTTGGGGCCGCCCTTCACAGCTGAAGGCCGCGGCACAATCCTCACATTGCATGCCGCCCCTGCAGCCCTGGCGCTGGTCCAGCTGCTGCTGACGCCTGCGGGCTGAGAGGGGCAGCGCCAGGCGCAGCTCCTGCATGCGCGCTGTAACAGCAGCAGCAGCAGCAGCAGCAGCAGCAGCAGCAGCAGCAGCAGTGTGCACTGTGTCAACGCCACCCACGACCTTTGCATGTGAAGTTTTAGGACTGACGAACAGCCCCAGGCACCTTGTCTGCTCCTCATGTGCCTGGTGAGCTGCCTGGTGAGCAAGCTGATCTAGTGCTGAACCGCAGGCACACGCCACGCACGCTAGCTACATCAAGAACCACAACCCCATGCACTGCAGTGCAGGCCGCACTGCAGGCCGCGGTCCTGCAAGCTGCTGCGAGCACAGCAAAGGCGCGGGGCACTGACAGAGCACAGCGCACTGCTCACCCAATGCCCTGCAACATGGCATCCACATCAAGCCTCACAGCGTTGACCACATTTGAGTTGGGTTGCATGATGAACTCAAAGCAGCCCTCTTTTTCAAGCAGCTTCCGCAGGGTGGTGCTCTGTTGCAGGCCGTGCTGCTCCCTCCAGTCCCTGCAAGCACGGAAAATCAAGAACAGCCGCACAACTGGTGCTATGCCTGCTTGCTGGTTGTTTGCTGGGGTGATCAGCATGCTGCAATATGCATAGAGTGTGAGTGGCTGCATCTTGAAAGTCCTTGTTTAACCAGAAGACAGGTCTGCCAGTAGCACTGCTAAGCAAGCTCCTCAGCGGTGTCTGACAAGAGCAGACATTCCAGCCTCTCAAATGCATGCTGCATGGTTGCAATGCATCACTGCCCTGCGTAGATGTCTTGCTTACGTGCCCAGACGCGTGCAAAGTTTCACGCCTAAGGCAGGTAGCCCAACTTGGCAGCCCACAGCATCTGCACCTTCCACCAGAAAGCTGGCAATCTGCAGGCAGCAATGGTATGTGTTGCAGGAAAGCAGCATGAGCAGGCACGTCAGGCATGGTCGCGTCAGCTGCGCCAACCAGAGTGATGAGACTCAAACCCTAGCAGTTGCTCTGCTGCAGCATACATGATACAGTATACAAGTACAGTAGCTGTGCTGGTCTTGGCCTGATCAATGCTGAACACGGCAGCAGCCCACCTGCTGCTTGACAAACTCTGGTCCATGATCATGCGGCCACCTCTGCTTCACCGCAGCCAGCAGGCGATGCCGTTCCATGGCAGCCAGCGCTTGGCCCTGTGCTTACTGTGCCACTGCTGCCACCGCTACAACTGCGCACATGCCCCCAAACATCTGTATTACCCTGTGAATTTGCTATGATATCGTCCCTGTGTGGTTTCCTGTGCACAAGCGGCAGCCACAGCCCCGACACCAGGTGAGCGAGAGCAGCCCGAGGGACACTGCGGACACAGATCAGCACCAGAGTGCTGATCCGACCAGTAAGCAGTCGTAAACACTGCGGTAGATAAAGCGACAACCTTCGTTGCAAAGCAGCACCGCCGCGCACTGATAAGACCTGCAGTTGTTCTGCGGGTGAGTCACCCACCCTCTGCCGTAGTGACCAGGTCCCAGTGCAAACAAAGAAACATGACAGCAGGCGGAGGTCTTTGACTTCTTGAACATGTAGACATGGCCGTATCACTATGCGAAGCACGTACTGCAATTCGCGAAGCAGTAGTGCGCACACAGCGCAGCAGGACATGTACTGCCTGTTCTAGACACATTCACCACTCTTGCACCCACCAACTCAAAAAAACCGACAGAAGGCTTTTTTTAATTGTCACGTTGTACATGTATGCATGGTAGTCTGCTTGCAGCAGTGCCCCAAGACACCAAGACACCTTTGACCTTCAAGGCTTGGCAGCTTTCCAAGCTCAGCCAGCCAAGCTCAGGCTGAACTCATCTGCCACCATAGCAACTTGCTCATCAGATTGCGACCAGCTTCAGCAACCTTGCCGATGAGAAGTGCGGCATAATGAAAGCACTACCTGGCTCGTCCAGTGAAAACCTACTCGAAGTACATAGCCATTGCTTATCAGCCAGGGCGAGGTGAGGGAGGGTTGCCAAACCGCCTTGCAGTAAAATGCAAGACGGGCAATGTCGACAAGGCTACAAAGCAGACTGTATCCAATGCTAACTGCAGTGTCAGGTTCAACAGATGCCACAGGTTGCAACATCAAGCCATACGCATTGCTGGCAGCCAGCACACTTGCTGAGCCGGAGCCGGAGCCGGAGCCAGCACCCTTTAAGCATATCATACTTGGTACGCAGTTGAATAGAAAAGGCACCCCTTCCAAAGAAGTCTACACACATTGAGCGTAGCAGTCACGGACGACAGACCATGAGCCAGCACTGATGAGGTGCCTGCCACAGCAGCGCAGAGTCGACAATCAAACAAACACGCCTGCACATGCAGGTGCAGACTTCGCATGCTGATGCTGTGCAGCAGTGGCATGCACCAGACACGCTACACTAGATGTCTTATGTTCAAGCTGCTGAAAGACCAGGAACTGTCAGAGCTGGCAGTGACTTGCCAGCTATATGCTTGGAGGCTACCATACTTAAGGAATCCAGCCATTCACTGCTCTTTTGCCAAACACAACAAGAGTGCTCTTGCTATCTACACATGCAGCAATGTGTGTGCCTTCCTACAGAGCAACATCAACACCTGAACGTTGCCCAGGATGGATGCCAGATGACAGCTTGCTGCTGCCCACCAGCGTGACAGCACACACCACACTGTACTAACGCACGCAGCTATGAACCCATATACCTAAAATATTGTTGGCAATGACAAGGTAAAGCAAGGTTGTAGCGGCTAGTCAAGTCCCTGATGACTATCAACACAAGCACTATCATGTGCAAGGAACTCAACTCTCAAAGCCAAAGCACAGTTCAGCATTGCACATGAACCACCCCTGCAGATGTGGCTACCGATCACCACCACGGATACACACACAGAGCTCTGCAGCGCACCAAACGCTGTGCTGAGCATGCCCACTTGGCAATCAGCCACCCAGAGTTCTGCACTGTGTTTCAAACATCTTACTGTGGCTGCATCGACCCACGAACAACACCGTCTGGTACAAACATCATGCGTAGATCAGCGGGACCCATAACAGCTGCCACAGGACTGGATGCGTTGAGACACAGCAACTTGATAAACACCTGCCTGCAGCCGTGCTCCACAAGAAGATGAGCGGGCGGCTGGTGCACATGCACCGCAGCTGCTGCGGCAGCTGACCTGTATGTATATGCTGCCGCTGGCTGCAGCCCCTATCAGCATATCAGATCCTGGGGTAGCTGGCACCGCTTGGCGACGGTGATGCCCTGCCCCAGCCCTGCTGCTGTGGCGCTTGCGGCTGCTGCTGCATGTACGCGCCTGCGTGCTGCCCCATGTAGGCGTAGCCGCCGGACACCACCTGGCCAGGGTTGGCATACATGGCAGGGCCCAGCAGGGATGCGCGCTGCTGCTGCAGCTCGTTCATGTGTGGGTTGGGCAGGAGCGCGCCGCCCTGCACGGGAGGGCAGGAGGCGCTGGGGTACATGCGCAGGGAGGCCAGCACTGGGGCGGACGGTGAGCTGCTCACGACAGCCAGTGGAGGCGGCAGGGGTGTGGAGTCGATCATCTGGTGGGAGAGGGCGCAATCGAGTAGCAGCAGCAGCAGCAGTAGCCAGGCAGCAGCATGCACATCATTGTGGTGCAGAAGCACATGGTGGAAGTTCATTTGGAGAGCAGGGTGTCACAAGGCAGAACTGGAGCTTCAGCTATGCTGTACTGATGCTGGTGCTGCGCACACAAGCCCTGCCGAGCTCGACAGTGCAGCAGCATCGGCCTCCACAACGGCGTTCCTACACAACGGCTAGGGCTCACCTCATACGTCTTGGCGGGCTTGTCAGCGCCTCCTGTGGCATTGATGTTGATGACAGCCACCGTCTCATCGCCACCTTCAATGGACAGCAGGCGGCTGCCCGCCGCGCCGTCCATTTTGGCGCCAGCGTCTGACCCGGGAGGGCCCGCCTGGTAGTCCTTGGGGTTGTAGCACGCGCAGGCGCAGCAGGAGTCTGCAGCCAGCGGCAGCGGCAAGGGCAGAGTGAAGAGCCGCAGCACTGCGCCGCACTGTGCCGCACGCCTGCTGACATCATGCACATACATGGCCATCATAGCAACCCCCCATCCGTTTTACTGCTACTCCACACTGCTCACCTGACAGCCCGTCCAGGTTCTTGAGCACCAAGTAGCCGCACGCCAGCACCGCCCAGGCCATGCCCAGTAGAATGACGCAGGCCACCCACTGCACAAACAGCTGGTCGCCCAGGTCGCAGCAGAGCCAGCCCTTGAACTGCAGCCACACGCCGGAGATGCTGGGGTAGTCCAGCAGGCCAATGAGGCGGTCGATGGAGCCGTCCGCCCCTATCATGGCTGCGACCTTACCCTTGACGTCGCCCAATATCACGTTCACCTGGGCACAGCAGCGTCAGAAGCAGCCTGAGCCCCGTTCCACAGCAACAACTGCTACTACAGACACGCTACCTCATGCACAGCTCTGTGTGCAGGTGGCAGCTGCCGCACCGTGGCGCCATCCCACTCTGCAAACCAGGACTCCATCACGCATCGGCATGCGACTCAAGCGACAGCAGGGGAAGCTCCCCTGATCCCAGCTGCTTTGTGTACATGTAAACGTCGCATCTGCTTCAGGCACTTGAAGGTCGTTCTCGCTCTGGCTGGGCTGCGGTGTAGTCCCTGCTGCAGCACTGCAATGCATTGCCCTCGCCGCACGTAGCTCACCCTGTCCTTGAAGCTGAACCGCCTCTCCACATCCGCCAGCGTGGTGTTGACCATGCTGTTCACCTTGGCCTTCATGGCGTCGATATCCAAGTCAGGCTTGATGCTGCTGATCAGCTGCGTGACACTCATGTCAGTGCCATCAACAGCCTTGCCGCCACCCAGGTAGTAGTTGGCGACCGTGAACGGCATACTGTCGTTGCCCATCTTCAGAGACACCGCCTTGAGAGCAACTTGCTCGACATTTGCGCAGGTGTCACGCATCAGCAGCATGAAGATGGTGTAGAAGATCGGCAGTAGCGCGAAGAAGGCCAGCAGGAAGTTCAGCGTGAAGCCAGCCATGCACAGCCCTGAGGGGCAGTTCTTCCAGGTGAACAGGAAGATGAACAGGATGAGCAGCAGGACGGCTGCATACGCACCCATCAGGCCCTGCATAAGGCAGCAGGCACAGGCAGTTAGCAGGGCAGGTCCGATACACAACCAGTCATCACTTAACAGTCTCACAAGGGCTGGTTGAGAGGAGACTGGGGCTCTGCCAACTGCCACCCGCTGTGTGCTGGGTGCGCAAGCTATGCTATTTGATGCTGTGTGCGGTCAGTCAAACCAGCTGAAGACTCTTGTCACATGAAAACAGCGCTTGCAACCAGCGTACGATCTGTCACAGCAGCCGTCTGCAGTCCACTTGCCGTGTCACCAACTGAGTCTGGCACTCACGTAGTAGGCGTAGCTCATGTACTTCTGCACCAGGGCCTGACCGCCATCAGGTAGTGGGGAAATCCACCGCTCCTGGAAGCCATCCACCTTGTCGATTGCGAATGAGCGCAGGAGGCCCGACACATTGAACATGGCTGTGGACACGTCCGCTACTGTCTTCCTAGCCTCACCAAAGGCGCCACCAGTTATGTCGCTGATTGTGTCCAGGAGTTGGCTCATGGGCGCAGTCAGCTGCAGGCAGCAAAAAAGAACACTCGACCAAAGACAAGCCAATTAAAATTGATGGGCACCACATGGAGGCGCTAGAAAACGGCAGCTGGCCTGCAAACAAAACAGGGACTGATTGGCCCATCTGATGCTGGGTGGCATGACGTGCCCACAGCACATACCAGGTGTCAGTCTGTCATAGCCTGCTGCATGGCGTGACAGCCAGCATCATGAGACTCTGCTTCTCACCGCAAACAGCAACCAGCATAGCGCTCACTCACAAAAGTGGGGTTGCCGCCAAAGGAGCTGTACGCATTGTCAGCTCCATCCAGTGCCGTCTGGATATCCTCCAGGCTGAAGTC
This sequence comes from Scenedesmus sp. NREL 46B-D3, assembly GCA_014080715.1. Taxonomy (NCBI): domain Eukaryota; kingdom Viridiplantae; phylum Chlorophyta; class Chlorophyceae; order Sphaeropleales; family Scenedesmaceae; genus Scenedesmus; species Scenedesmus sp. NREL 46B-D3. The sequence continues at coordinate 30,032 of JACERP010000789.1, read as the reverse complement.
AGCAATCGACTGCTGCACATTTCCAATGGATGCAACCTGTATCGACATGTCACGACTGGCATCGCTCATGGTCTGCTTGATGCTGCCAGCTGTCTGGCTCACAAAGGGACCCAGGTCAGCTGCAGCAAAGATGGCTGCAGCAATCGTGACTTCTGTGCCATTGTCCTCCAGGTTTGCCTTCAGCGCTGACCAGTTGTCAGTGTCATCTGTTGCATCAAAGGCTGCTATGGAGCCGCCAATGCTGTCGACAGCTGGCTGCAGCCGCTGCAGCCCCTGGGTGAGGTTGTTGAGGGAGGCAATGAGATGTGCCAGGTCAGCAGCTGAGTCCCTGAGCTGCTGATCTGCAGTCTGCAGTTGGGTGATGAGTGAGGTGGTGTCTGGCAGCGTCAGGTTTGCAGCCAGGCTGTTTATATCGTCTGGCATATTGGTAAGGTTGTTGTCGCCACTGTAGAGCGAATTAATCTGGACCAGGCTGCTGTTCATCATGGTGACCTTCTCGCCAACGTCGGAATCTAGCTCCATGATGCTGCTGTTGACAAACAGAGCCCTGTCGAGCAGCCGGTCGAAGGCAGCTGACGCATTGTGGTACCACATGCCGTTGAACCTGCTGACTGTGCTCGACAGGTTGGTCAGCTTGACGCCCTTGATGTCTGCAGTAGTGGCATTGACATCTGCCAGGCGCAGCTGGATCGCTGTGAAGGGGTTGCCAGTACTGCTGGTTCGAGCTTCATCAATGGCATGGGCAGCAGCCAACGTGGTGTCAATGTTCAGCAGCCATGCAGCCATGCCGCTGGAGTTGGTGACTGCGTTGTGTGCTTGCTGCAGGCCAGTCCAGCGCTGTGCCAAGCTGCTCTTTGTGTCGGGCCCGGACCTGGGAGTGGCAGCGCAGCATTGCCAGAGGAAGGCGCAGCATGAGCCGTCCAGCAGTGTATGCTGCAAACAAGCATACACTGTTTTGATTGCAAACTACTGCAATCAACTGCTGTCTGCCATGGCTTCGCTGCTTCAATGTATACAAGTGGCGGCTGCAACTGCATCACTGGAACAAAGCTGCTCCGCCAGCTGCACCCAGTTGATGACTCACCGGGAGGCAACATCCTGGATGGAAGCGTCATAGGCAGCCAGCGCGACGCTTGTGCTGTTTGTTGAAAAGGCCTGGATGACGTTGATGTGGCCCATCAAGACATTGAGTGCGTTGCTGGAGTTGTTGGCGTCAATCTCACTCTTCAGAGCACCCAGCGCACCGGAAAGGGTGACCTTCAGGGCGTCATCCAGAGCCTCCATGATCTGCTTGAGCTCTGCTGGCGTTGGAGCGTTCCTAAAGAAGTCGTTCACATGCGCAACATCAGCCTGCATGCCTGTAATGTTGACCTCCTGCATGATGTCCTCAAATGCGTCCAGGGGCGATGATATGTTGGCTGTCTGGTTTGCCAGGCCGTTCACCTCCAGCAGGAGCTTCAGTGGGAACTCCTGCACGGTGTCGATCTCCTTGCTGACGGCTGCAGGGAACTGCTGGTTGAGGCTCGCCATGCCCCAGGCAGCCATTGCGCAACCAACCAGGCCCAGCACAAGCATGACACCCTGCACAAGCATTTCCACATAGGCTGTGTGTGACAGTCTGCACTCAACACACAATGCGCAGGCTTCAAACTAGCACGTCACGGTGTAGATGGACCAAGACGTGAAGGCACCTGCTGTGCAGCTGCAACTTTCCATCTGCAGCAACCAGTGCCGATGTGCCGGGGCAGGGCAGGCAGCTGCACACAGCTGCACACTGCTGCGCCGTTGCTGAGCCAACAGCGCACAAACCTTGTATATTTGCAGTCGCCTGCTGAACAGCACCTTGATGGGGTCTGCGTAGGCCTCTTGCTGGCAGCACACCACGCACAAGCACCTGAAGCACCGCCTGCAGGAACACGAGCAGCAGCAATGTCAGCCAGGCAACGATGCGCCTGCCAGCTGCCATGTCAACATGCAACAGGGCGCTAGATTCACACTCAAGTTTTGAGCTACGAGCTCTGGTGCCTTTGCCGGGCAGATGCCCTCATGTGCTGCTGTGCTGTCAATCATTCGTCACCTAGCTGCTTGCTGCAAGCATCGCAGCTTACCAGAACAGCAACAGGGCCAGCAGCAGCAGCACCAGGACCCACAGCGCCCCAATCCCAGCGATGGGTTGGATGGCATAAGTCTTGAGGTACCTTATCAGCTGTGGTTTTACTGTCGACATGTCATACGAGCCCAAGGAACCGCCCTCCATGATGTGCCACACAGGACCAAGCAGCTGGTCCAGGTCTGCTGCTGCGACTGGTGTGTTCATGAACGGTGCAACCTGGGAGGGACAGCACATGAAGCAATTGCTGCACTTAGTGGCAGTGATAAAGCAAGATGCAGGCTGGAGCATGCGGAATCTGGCAAACTACGGCCATTTGCATGGTGACCAGATGCTGCGATTATCATGAACAAGCATCACCAATCATTGCTTGAGCCAAGTGCCCGCTGCATGGTATACGCCTCAGCTATGGTTGCTGCTCATGCAGCATGAATCTATTCTATAAGATGGTGACTGATGATGCATTCAAACGGCCTTCTCCTCTACGGCCAACGCACACAGCCATGCTGCAGCTGTAGTGCTGTGTACTGTACACATGACAAGCACCCAAGCTCATCGTCCAACCACACTGCAGCTGCACACGCACAATTACCTTATACTTGGCTTGATTGCATAAGCCGCTGTCTTCTGCCATCGCAACGCCAGCAAGCCCAACAAGTGCCAGCAACAATAGAGTGTACGCCTTCATCGTAAACGGCTAGGCTGGAGCTAAAGTAATGGTTAGTACATCCAAAAGTTTGACAGATGAAACTTGGTTTGGAGGCATCAGCTGGTCAGCAACAGCTGTGATTATCGATGTTTGCTTCTCGCTCTACGCATTAATTGCACCTAGCCTACAGCTACCAGGCACTTTCATAAGAGACAGTGCACCAATAGGTACTTAAACCACTTTGGTCAGAGAAGATTGCGTCGCTGCATGTTACATGGAAAACCTGACATGCAAACCGCCCAGGTGAATGTTGGAAGGTTGTACTTTTGTGGGATGTGACTTTCTGTGGCGTTGCTCACGTGTTGCTGCTAGTTCAATGTGTGGCAGGGCAGGGCCTAACAAGGCCAGCATGCAAGTGCTGCGACAACTGGCGACTTGAGCAGATCTAGAGCCGCTGCAAGTGACAACTGCAAGCTTGATTGATGCTATGATGTGGCTGAACCTTGCAAATGGGAACGCGCTGGACACACAAGAGCAACACGGTTGTATGATGCTTGAAAATACGGTACTAAGATGCTGCCTAGCCAGTTGCGGGAGGGTTTTGGGCTGCATGGCCAGCAGGCAAGTACCCATGGGTACTGGCCAGTGCCACATATGTGCATGCATGCACCTTGTACAACGCACTTTGTCATAGGTGGCATTACCATGTACCATGCATGATAGAAATATTCACATGCTGAAACAACGTTGTGAGCACCGTACACACACCTCATTTCTGCTGTGCTGAACCTTTTTGCTGCAACAGTGTAAGGCAATGCACATTGGTTTGGTGACTTTTTCACCTCTGCTTCCTGCACGACACTGCTGCTGCTGCTGCTGCTGCCACCTATCTGCCACTGTAAAGGCTTGTCAGGCAGGACCACAACTGGCAGGATTTGTGCGGAACCTGCACAACCATGAACTGGAGCTCAGCCTGCAACATCTGCTCAGCGAGGACCTTGTAGGACTTGCGCAGCAGCAGCAGCAACAGCAGCAGCAGCAGCGTATCAGCAGCAGCACTAAGCAGCAGTCCAGCGGCTGCTTGCTTCAGCAGCAGCCGGCATGGGTCTTCACCCCTGTGTTCACCTGCTTCACTGTTCAACAGCACATGTGTGACAGTGTGGCTGCTGTGTCATCACAAGTAGACAGTACCACTTGTCCAAACAACGCACAGCCAGCTGGCGATGCAGCATATGTATGGATTCGGCTACGTATCCGTGGCGCAGGTGAGTGAGCAGCAGCAAGTGACAACCCGCTTGCTGCTTGATGTTGCTGTGCAGACTCTGCAGAGGGCAAGGCAGCAGCTTGCGTGCGCTTCAACTGCACTTAATACGGCAGCAAGGCCTGGCTGCTATGTGAGTTACTGCAGCAGCAGCAGCAGCAACAGCAGTGCTACTGCTCAACCAAACAGTTTCACAGCATGCCTGTTAGTGATCAAAGTCTGCAACTGAGACCAGTGGCTTGCCAGCCGCTATGCCTCATGGGCATTCAAGCGTCACGCCGGCAAGGTGTCGAGGATGAAGTCGAGGAGAGATTCCCTGTGGTGTTTGAGTGCCCTCTTTGTGCACCTGTCCATAAGCGGTTTGCTACATTGTTGCAGTCGTTGGTGGATCATCACAGATGTAGGCCAGTGTTAGTTCATGCCAACCCAGCTAGTGAGCACATGTCCAAGTTCATGCAGCAGAACTGTGCTTCTGTTATTGCAGTTGTGCATTGTTGCTGGTTGATGCGTTGTCACCCTGAAGCGAGCCCTGAGTCGCTTCTTTCTTCTCGGTCTCTTGCTCAGGTGATTGACGAAGCAGATGAGTTTTCTCTGCGTCCTCAGATTTTTCCCCGATTACGGTGAAGTTTTTTTTATGCGCCCCCCCAAAAGCCTTGTGTTGGCTCATGATTGAGGTTCCCTCTCCTTTGTTGTGGAGCATGTAATGTTGTGTACTTTAATGTCACACAACTACTGGAATGCTTGTCAAAAGCTTAAAACTGGATTTCATCATCACTGTGGGTTAAACACAGGGGTGCGCAACATCTGCAACATTTGCCAAACTCTTCTGAACAAAGAGGGCGCAATCCAGCGGTTGAGTTGCACTGCTTGTATGCTTGCCGCACGTTGTGCAGTTCAAGGATGATCAGGCGATCTTTCAGTTGAAGTATATTGTGATCCTCCTGCTATGCTACTGTCCTGCTCAGCAGACAGCGCAGACGCAGTTGCACAAGCTGAGCTGGGCTGCCAGTGTACTGCATGCTAGTGCCGTGTCCTCTCACAAGCTGAAGGTGGTCGGCAAGCGCATGCGAGCTGCGCAGCAGCTGCAGAAAAAGCGGCCGCAGCTGCAACTGTAGGCAGCACTGCAAGGCAGAAAGCACATTGGCTACAGCCAGCGCTGGCCACAGACACCAACAGCATGTTGCAGTGCAGGACCAACTGGTAGTCTGGTGTTGTGGCTCAGTTCAGGACAAGTGTGATGGACGCAGTCTCAGAATATGTTGCCTGTTGCTGCGGCTGTGTGTCACCCCCTGTCGAGATTCCTTGCAGTACTGGATACTATCCAGCCTGAGGCGCGACCAGTCACCTTCTCCCCCTGTACAAGTAGCAACGGTGCCGTGCCTCATGCATGTTGAAGCTCGTCACATACAGCATGTCAATATCCTCTTACGGCAAAGCAGCTGAGAGGTGGATGTGCACTTAGGCAGTTCCCCATGTGAAGTGGCATGCAACAGCAGTCGGCAATGCAGAGCCAGAATACTGCAGCAGCTGGCGACCTATGCATGCTGATCCAAGCTCTACGCCCAGAATAGCCCCAGCCAAGCAAAGCCTTTGCTGCAGCCGGCACGGCACGGTGCCAATGCTGCATGCCCACAGCCACCACCGCAGCACTTCGCGTTGCGCCTTGGCAGCGCTACTTGCAAGTCAAACTCTTTTTGCGAACTCCGGCATTCCAGGCTGCCATTGCCCCTGCGCGCTCTTTTTGCACACAAAACGCGCCCGGCGCCCGCGCGTCCACGTCGGGACAGTCTTCGCACTGCACCGTCCTCACTGCGAAGTCAATACACACTCGCATGCTCTGTGTTCGACATTACAGCTTTTTACAGCACAGCAAACTCAGCTATGGTCACTTTTGAGGGTTGCTCCTGCAGCAGCCACTTCATCAGCAGCGCTAGCGCGCCTATATACCTACATGCTGAATGGGTCTGAAGAAGAAGAAGGAGAAGAAGGAGAGGGGCTGCACGGGGTTGATATGCCAAATGGACGTTTCAGCAGTAATGCAAAGCCCCCACGGCTGGGCGAAGCCAAGCCCGAGAAGCGGCCGCCAACTTGGCCTTGAAGGGCAGATTCCTCGATTGTCTTGCCACAGCAAAATGATCAACCAGCATGGCATGCTTTGCATACCGGCAATTCGTTTTCTGTGCCTCCAACTGGCAAAGCTGTCCTAGCAATTTAAAGACATCCCGAACTGACCTCACTTGCAGCTGCAAGACAGCCAAAGCAGGAGTGTTAGAAGTGTGCCACAACTGCAGCGCTGCTGCCCCTGCCATTGCTGTACACCCCCAGCAGGCAGCTGGCTGACTCAAACACAACAGGCCTGTGGCTCACAAGCAAATACTGCGCGCCAAGCCCACCACATTGAGTGTCAACCACAACAGCAGCATGAGCTGCAGTGCCGCTCTTGGTCGCTGCCACCTCAGCACCACTGCCTGTGCCATATCGCACACATTCAAGCTGTGTGTTGCCATCTCCGCCTGATGCCTCACTGTCACAAACATCGACACGCTCATGTGCCTTGCCAGCTGCTGCTTTACTGCACATGGCCCTGCTGCTCAAGCTGCTGCTGCTGCTGCTGCCGCCGCCGCCGCTGCACTGCGCCCTGACAAACGCAGCCACCCTGCCTGCTGCCAGGCTGTCCAAGGCGCAGTCCACCTCATCAAAAAAGTAGAATGGGGAGGGGAACAGCGCCTGCACAGCATGACGAATGGTATTGGGCGCTGTGCCGCGTGTGCAGGAGCAATGATGAGCACCACAACACACGCCATGCGCACCACCAACAGCTGGATGCTTGACCTGCCTGCCACCAGCAAGTGCTCACAATGCGTCCTTCACTGTTGCCGTACACAGCACAGAGCATGAGGTTGCCAATCAACCCTCACGAGCTGGACAGTCGTGCCATGATTGCCAAGCACCGCACACTCCCACCTGCAGTGCGAAGCTCAAAGCCAGCGTCGCCAGAGCCTGCTGCCCTCCAGACAGCATGGCAAACTGCCGCCAGGCCTGGCCGTCTGGCTGCACGTGCAGCGTCACACCTTGGCTGAACAGCAGGCGGCGCTCCTGAAGGCGAGGTGCGATCCACGAGGCAGGCATGAAAACAAGGAGCATGCCAGTCAGGATGTTTTGAGGGGTTGTGAACAGTGTAGGGTACGCAATCGAGCTACACGCGTGTAGGGCTGTGGTCGATTCACCTACACAAGCTGTAGCGGCCTTCCTCGACAAAAAAACATGCAGCATGCTGACAGGCGCAGCAGGCCAGCAGCTACGGTTGACCTGTCAGCGAACATAGTTGCAACAAGCATGCCGCCGGTGGTCCGCCAGCAGCGCATGCAGATCACGCCTGCAACATCGCCTACATGAAGCAACATACGCTAAAAGGCCAGCCCCGGCTTTGCTGCGGAGTAACATGAGCTGCTGCCTCCTTGGTACATCCAATCCAGTGACACCTCAGGACTGCAGCTGCACTACCACGATGAATGTTGGTGGTAGCCTGCTGAGCAATTGGCCTCACCTGCGTGTATGCACAGTAGGCTGAGCCGCAGCCGCCCGTCAGCTGCCTGTACACCCCATCCAGCGATGCATTCAGCGCCTGCAGCACCGCCAGCAGCCTTGCATAGCGCTCGTCAAGCAGCTGCTCGCGCACTGCCACCGCCTCACCCTGCAGCTGCTGCAGCTGCTGCAGCCGTGCGTGTGCTGCTGCAAGCGCCTGCAAAGCCTGCAGGTCACGCTCCAGTGCTGCTTCATCAACTTTGGCCGCCTGCAGCTGCCAGTCATGCACAGCATCCTCCAGCTGCTGCTGCCGCTGCTGCAGCTGCTGGCCCTGCTTGGCGAGTGCTGCTGCCGACAAGCAGCTGCCATCTGCAGCTTCACTGCTGTTGCTCTCACCGCTGTTGCCTCGCAGCTGCTGCTGCTGCCGCCGCTTGTGGCATGCTCGCCTCTGCGCGTGGCGCTCCCCGTCGCTGCCACTGCTGCTGTCGCTGCTTGCGTCGCGCGTCTCATGCTCACTGTCATCACTGCTGTCCAGCACCTTGGCACGACGCCTGCCAGCAGCTTGTCCCGCTGACCTCAGCAGTCTCTTTTGTTGTGCTGGCATAGTGCTGCCATCACCTTGCTGGTCACCTACAGTAGCAGGATCAGCCTCCTTGCTGATACCTGCCTGCCTGTCCTGCTGCTGGGGCTGCCCTTGCGGCACATCATGCATTGCTGCATCCTGCTGCTCCAAGCCAGCAGTAGCAGCGGCAGCTGCACCTGCACGCGGCTGCTGGTGCTGGCGCTGCAGTTGAGCCAGGTCAGCATTCCTCTGCTGCTGGCGTTGTTGCAGGTCATGCAGTGCAGCCTGCTCCTGCTGCAGCAGCGCCTGCACACAGCAGCAACGCAGCAAGGTGCAGTGAGGCAGCTATGTGCCTAGGAATGCAGACACGCAGTGCGCCGCGGATGCTCTGTCCTGCTGCAGCAGCAGCAGCAGCAGCAGGAGCCAGTGTGGAGTAGTAGCGTGAACATGTTATTGGCATCTGCAACAGCAGGCAGTGCGCAGGGATGCAACTTTGGGCTGACCTGACCTCAATCACCTGACGTACCCCGTCAGCAGCTGCAAATCGTGGCGCCGCTTACCAGTGACATTTGAAACCAGCATTTCATGCTGGCTCGTCAGCAGGCATCTGGTTCACGTGTGGATGCCATCAACAAGCCAGGGCAATGCACCATGCAGCAAGCGCACAGTTGCCTGCTGCGACAGCATGGCGCTCGTGGCTTTGCTTCCTATGTCACTCTTCTAGTGTACAGCGTTGATAAGCCATTGCGCGGCCCTTGCAGTGCCACTGCCATGGTGGCCTGTCGACGTTGCCAGACACCCCTTCCACAGTGGGTGGTGGCCTCACTTCTGCTTGCATTCAGCAGCAGCACTGCCAGCCAGCTGGCTGCAGCATGAAAAAAGAGCTCTCCTGACGCCCTCATGCAAGGCTGCAATGCACGTGACGCTGGCACCACCCACTGTACTGCTGTGCTGCTTGTGTGTTGAGGCCGTGTCGACCGCTTACCTGCTGCCGCATCCAGCATGGCCCCCAGGGCTGCCATGAAGCAACTCACGTGTATCATTCTGTGAAGTCATCTTGTGGGTGTAGAAGTCAATGGGTGTAGAAGTCAATGGGTGTCCAATGTACATCGTGGAGGATGTTGAGCGCGATTGTCCCAGCAAACTGATGGTGTTGTCTAAATCTGATTAATAAACATTTTGCACCTGCGTCAGCTTCAGCGCGTGTGATGCAGTCCCCGATGGCTGCCATGTCAGCTGGCCGTTTGGTATTTATTTCCATTTGCGTTACGGCATCTGTGCATTTATACGCCAAAAGCATCAACACCGGATGCATTACATCGACTCAGCTCGCTGTATCACAATCGATTGCAATATCCACCCGTTGGCCTTGCTCACCTTCAAAGTTTGTTGGGACAAAAAGAGCCCGCAGACCCAAAACTTGCGATGATTGGTCGTTTAATTCCAATCGTAGAGGCTTTCTGCCAGATAGGTTATGAGTGGTGGCACCGTGGCCCAGCGGAGAGTGGCAGCGCACCTGCCGAGGCCGCTGTGCACAGAAGGTGAGCTTAATCTACTCTACCCCGGCCTGACATGATAGATATCGTCAAGGGATGCATGTTTGTGTTGCGCTCCAGGCTGCAGACACGCCCAGTGTATCAAACCATGCATCTTGATGTACACCTTCACACTGAGACAGCTGCTGTCCAGCAAGTAGTGCAGCAACAAAATTCGTCCTGTTTGACTGTTTTCAGACGGACTGTAGTGTTTAACTTGAACAGTAGTCTCGTAGCGATAGCCAGTCGCAGCAAACGTTACTCATTCATATTGCTGGCTCCAGCATATGTGGCAGTGATCAAGTGTGCCCTCCCTTGCCGTGCCTGCTTCCAAACGTTTTTTGTGCCTGCAGCTACCGCACAAGACCCTGCAGTTGCCTATGGTGCAGCAACGAAATTATACCTGGGCCGGCAGCTGCCAGCCACTCCAGCGCACAGCCGGGCACCCCTGGGCTAGTGGACGGGCTGTTTGCAGCAACCTCTGAGGCAGGCAGCAGCGGCAGCGCCTCAGAATGTGATGATGATGACGCAGGCAGTGAATCAGCAGAAGCAGCAGCAGCAGCAGCAGCTGGCAGCAGCTTCAAACAAGTGTCGCAGCTGACGGAGGTGCTGCTGGCTGTTGAGCTGAAGGGCTACGCCAAAGGGTACAGGGATGGCAGACGCAGCAGGAAGGCACGGAGATTGCGGCTCCGCAAGCAGCACAACCTTGACAGCAGCAGCAGCAGCAGCAGCAGCAGCACCAGCACCAGCACCAGCAGCAGCACCAGCCGCACCAGCAGCACCAGCAGCAACTCTTCCCTAGGCTCACCCCAGACGCCCGTGGCCGCAGCAGAGCTCCCAAGCAGCAGCACCGGCGCCGCGGCAGCCGCAGCCTCAGGGCCTCCCCAGCTCCCTGCAAACCCACCAATGCCGGAGGCTGCTCCGCCATCTCCTGTCGCCGCACCAGCAGCAGCAGCACCAGTATCAGCAGCAGCAGCCGCACCAGCACCAGCAGCTCTCATGGACCGTCCTATCTTGCTGTTCTGCTAAGCTGGCATTGTTGCATAAGTGGTGCCGTCTTGACTGACTTCTGGCCTGCTTGAATGCGCAGCAGAAATGGTGACTGCAGAGTGACGACAGCTGAAGACTGTCACATGGTGCCCCTGCTGTGAGAGCGTGTGATTGCAGCATGCAGTGTGGTTGCCCATGCTTGCGCATGCATCAGTACACAGCAGATTGTTATTGGAGAGCGCGTTGACCAGGCTGTTGCCTGCATGGCTAGCGTTATCTGTGCGTGCACACGGCTGGTTGCCACACGCAGCTCCTGCTGCCAGCCATTGTGTGGCACCCGTGTGTACGCACAAAGATTTGTATGGAGTGTAATAGTTGTGGGCAAGTTCAGCAGCTTTGATGGCTGGGTACCCTGTGCCAGCTGCTTCTTGTGTGGGTTTGTTGCGCTGCAGCTTTGGTGGCTAGGCACCTTGTGGCTGGTTGGAGTTGTTTGCGCTGATGTGCAGCTCCGCAGCCAATTGCTCTGTGTGTTGTGTTGTGGACTGTGACAGGCAATGTGTTTTGCTGCGAACCAGCTGTGTAGGGTGTCCTTGTGTGCACTTGCCGGTTGGTCGTGCTTTCTGGTGCCCTTTGGGCTTTGTGTGGGTGCCGCAGCCACAGGCTGTGTGCTGGGCCCCCTCTCTTTTCTGGCCGGTGTCTGCAGCGTCTTCAGTGCTTTCGCCCGTCCTTCCCTTTGCCTTTGTTGATCGGGCCGCTCTTGGCCCTTTAAAGTGTGTAACGCCTGGAACGGGCACTTGCATGTTTTTCTTGTGGTGGTGTGCTGTTTGTGGCGGTCTATGGTATATGGGTCTACAGTAATGACTCATGAGACAGCAGCACCTACAGCAGATCTAGATGCATCAGGGTTTTAGCGAGCCGCTTATGATTGCTGGTGCGGGCTGGCAGTGCCCTTATGGGATAATTCATCCCACGCGGAGTGCACTGACGCCGTGGTCCGCCTCACGGCCATCAGTTATTAGGCTTTGGGTTGGACCATTGCATGAGAGGCCTGTCAAGCAAACGCTCTTGCATTCAAGGTCCCGGCTGTTTCAGGCCCTAGCTTGTGGGCCTGCGCCCACCGGTCAGGAACCACCAAAAGTGGTATGGGAGCGGCTCATATTTTGTGTTTCTTTGATGATCGCATGGTGAGATGGCTAGTTGATGGATGTGGTGCTTGTGGTGCCCTTCTTGGCAGCAGGAAAATGAGCTCACTTGGCAGCAGGATAGTGAGCCTTGAGGCTCTGTTGTATGCTGTCTTTTGGTATGCTGGTGACCTGGTGCTACTGCCACAACTTCCACAGCGCTGTTGCTGATGACCTGGCTCTTTACGGTGCAAGCAGTTGGATTATGTCTTGTCACGTGCCGATGACTATTCTCGACAGCTGGCACTGGGCTTTTGGCTTGCTGCCTCCCTGTTGCCGCAGGGTACTGCTGGACCCATGCTGCTTGCAGGACTGGATTGGATTGTTGGTTAACCAACAACCAACCAACACAGCAGCAGCCTGTTGATCACAGCAGCAGCCTGTTGATATTGATGTTGACCTGGCATAGATCAACAGGCTGCTGCTGTGATCGTATGTCCACAGATATCAAGTCAGCAACATTGTTGTAGTCGGATATGTAATTTTAGGTCTTGAGTGATGTATCTTAGTGTTGTCTTGATGTTCGTTTGTATGGAACAAGACAATGTGTGCAAAGCGCTGTGATCAGTGCTGTGGTTGTATGACTAAGTAGTGCAGCATCAGGCTGGCGCAATGGAGCTGTGCCCCTTCCGCTCCTGTATGGCGCGGGGCCGACAGCGTTGATGCTATGGCTTGAATGGGTAACATGATGATGATGATAGTGATGATGATGATGATGATGATGATGATGATGATGATGATGATGATGATGATGATGATGATGATGATGATGATGATGATGTTGATGATAGTTGGGCTGACTGGCACAACCACATGCCTGGTCAATGCTCAGGGAATGTCAAAACATGAGTGGCCCAGCATGAAAGCATTGGAGGATATGCAGCGCCTTACGACACAAACTGAGCTGGATATAGGCATGAATATCAGCAGCAAAAGCAGCAGCAGCAGCAGCAGCAGCGGCGGCGGGAGCTGAAGCAGCAGTAGCATCAGGAGCAATGGCGAGACCAACAATGGCTGCTGTCTTATCAATTAGTTTAATCTTTTGGCTGGTTATGGCTGTGTATTGTTGCACCAGCGTGCACACTGCTGGGACTGCTGACCAGTGCTGACCAGTGGTATCCCCACCCATGTAACTGCCAAAGGCATCTGAGACATGGTGTTCAAAGACTGCTCAGTCGTCTATTAGGCAGCTTCAGCTGGCTGTGTGCACTGGTACAGCAAGCATGGGTTGGGGAGCTGAGCACATACCTTAATGCAGTAGTGCGCTGGCGCGTGTCGTGGCCCAAGCAAGTGTGAAACGAGTGTGTTGTGGCATAGCGTTGCTGTCACAGCAATCACCTTGCCTTGTGTTAGAAATGCACGCTGCTTTTGTCAGCATGCTGAGTATGAGATTTTTCCAGTACAACTACCAGATACCAGGTACCGTAAAAAATAGGTTACCAACAGACCTTGAAGAGGCTAAAATTAAATTTGCGGTCATGGATGCCATTTGGGCCATGCTGACCTACACTTTTGCTTGGTTGCTGTAATGTCTGACGTGTATGCTACCCCTCAGCCCCACCCTTGTTTGCTGCGTGGGTCATCGTTTTGATGCTGCCTACCACCAACACTAGCAGCAAAGGCACCCACTGAATGCCTTGAACCTGCCTTTCAACTGAAATGCATACACAGACACTACGTCTTTGGCAACAACCCACAACCGCATGCATGGACCAACTCCCGCACCTTGCTTGCATCGGCTTCTGCGTGCGCTGCTGCAGTCGCTTTAAGTGCTGTAGCGAGCTGCTTCAGCAGCGGCTTGAGGCTGCTGTTGAGCTCAGCCTGATGAACCTGCAGCAACTCCAGGTCCGCCTGCAGTGATGTCAGCTGCTGCTCCTTTGATTCCAGCTTGGCCTGCTTTCGTGCGGCACAACAAGCAGCAGCAGCAGCAGCAAACACAAGAGCGCCTTGAAAGAGTGCCATGTGGCGTGACGACACGCCAAAGCAAGCGCAGATGCTGACACAGGCGCTGAAAAGGCCTCAGCAACCTTGGGTGCTTTGCCCGCTCCTGATGCCCTTGCATACCTGCACGTAGACCCTCGCTTGCAAGCAGCGTTGTGGCGCCAGGCGCACCAGTCGTGTAGCACAGCAGGTGCAAGGCTGAACAGTGATGGGGCAGCTGACACCATTTTGATAGTGGAGCAGTGTGCTGCCGACATGATGAACAATGGCCTGCAAACTCATACATCACAGCCCACCTGAAGCCTCTCGAGCTCCTGCTGTTGGCTGCCTGAGCCCTGAACCCTCAACAGCTCCTTCTGCGCTGCTGCTGCCTTGCGGGCAGCTGCCTGCTGCTGCTGCTTGGCCTTGTCGGCCTCCTCCCAAGCTGCTGCCACTGCTGCTGCAGCAGCTGTAGCAACCTGCTGTGCATGCTGTAGGGACGTGTTTGCTGTTGCAAGTGCTGCGGATGCTCGGTTGCCTCCTTCGCTTGCCATCTGCTGCTGTAGCTGCTCCTGCAGACGCTCCTGGTTTAGCTGGGCCTGCTGTACTGCAGCTGTAGCTTCTTTCAGCTCTGCTGCTGCTGCTTGCTGCTGCTGCTCCGCATTTGCTAGCTGCGCCTGCAGCTGCGGCAGCAGCTGTGCGGATTGGCTGGCTGCTACCTGCTGTTGACTGCATGCACGCTGCTCCGCTCTCTGTACTGCCATCAAGTGCTGCTGCTTCTGCACCAGGGACATCCTCGCCGCCTTCAGGTGCTGGTCTGCTGCTGCCACTGCCGCCACTGCCATTGTTGCCTGCTGTCGAAGCTCCTGCACGCTCTGCTGTGCAGCTTTCGCTGCCGCAACTGCTGCGGTGCGTGCCGCAGCAGTAGATGGCGCAGCAGGATCTGCTGCTGCTGTCCCTGTACTGACGGGGATTGCAGCTGGTGCTCCAACTAGCAAACTGTATGCGCCTGTGCTGCTGTGTTTGATGCTGCTGCTGCTGCTGCTGTTGCTTGACATGCGCACCACCACCTCGCCATCTGCCTGGAAGACCTCTCCAGCCCTGCCAGGCAGCACACAGCACACATCACACAGCGCATGTTGCTTCAGCTGACATGCTGACATACCAGCAGTTTGGCAGCAGCGCAGCACAGGAAAAGCGGTAGCAAGGTGACTTGCAGGATGCAGTTGCATGCGCCACCCGCTGAGGATGCGGAACCTCTAGCAATGTGACAAGCATTCCAGGTATGGCACGCATACTGCTGCCTTGGCTGTCTTTTCAAGTCAGATGCATCAGCGTGCTGGGCTTGCCCTCCTGCCGTCCACCAGCAGCCAGTCGTGCTGCAAATGATGAAATGGTTACCCAATGCAGCACGAGGCTTACAGCGTGACAAGGTTTCTCCTCAGGTGCATCAGCCTGCTGGCCTCCTCCCTGCTGTCCACCAGCAGCCAAGTTCCCAGCAGCTGCTGCAGCAGGCCCTGCAAGCCAGGCACACCCGGCACTGCTTGCACACACTCTAGCAGGGCCCTACTGCTGCTGCTGCTGCTGCTGCTGCTGCCTGCTGCATTAGCTGCAGCAGTCGCCTCAGAGAGGATCTTGCACTGCACCGTGCCCACCCGCTGCTGCCTGAAGTGATCGATCACTGCTGCCGCAGTGTGCCTGTCACTGACAAGCAACGTGCTGTTCAGGTTTGCCACCTCTGCTAGTGCTGCATTGACGGCAACAGCAGCTGGGCCATGAGCTTCACTGATGCTGAGCATGTTGCACAGCCTGCCGTGAAAGCAGCCCGGCAGTTGGTTACTGTCACTGCGCTGCCTGAGCTGCTGCACAGCTGCGTCGTACGCTGGCCAGCTGCCGGCGGCACTGGGGTACGAGGATGTGGTGCTTGCTGCGTGCTGCGGGTTGTGCTGCAAGTGCTGCTGCTCGTCCTGCGCTTGCTGCAGCTGCACCTGCAGGCAGGCAGCAGCACCACCACATCATGATGTGCCACACAGATGTGCGCTTGTTGACTTCTGCCCTGCACAATTTCTACGCTACAGGTATGTTTTGATGCTGAAGCCTTGCTGCCGAAATGCGTGCCTGCACAGCAGCCCACTCGGAGCACCAAACGAACTTAAGCAGTGGTCTCCTGGTCCAGCAATGCTTGAGGTACGCAGCTGTGCATTGTCCTGCAGCCCATAAACCATGTAAAAGTCTTCATTTACACAGGCGTTTGGCACAGGCACGGCAGGCACAGCAACTACGTTGAGTTCACGTTGAGACCATTGCTGTTGCTGCCGCTACGTAGCACCACGGCAGCAACTGGGGCGGCTGACTAGCTACAGGGCAGCCGGCCCAGAACAGAGCTCCGCACCTGTAACCTGCGCTGCTGCCTGTGCGCATCCTTCCACACTTGCTCCGCGCACTGCACAGCTGCCTTGCCAGCACCCAGCTCTGCAGTAGCTTTCTGTAGCGCCGCGCCTGCCTGCTGCAGCTGCTGGGTGCTTTTTGCTGCTGCTGTCTCCACATCTTCCAGGTGTCCCTGCAGTCCTGCAACTGCTGCAGCAGCACGTGTGGCCTTGGAGGCAGCTGCAGACTGCCCTCCCTGCAGCTCGGCTAGCTCAACCTCTGCTGCTGCCAGCTGCTGTTGCAGCACCTGCAGCTCTGTTGACGGGCCCTCCTGCGTCCTATCCCGTGCTGCGCTACCAGCAACGGCAGCTGCGGCACCCTTACGCCTGCCACGCTTGCCCAGCACCGCAGCAGAAGCAGTCGCCGCAGCTGCGATGCCAAGCTCCTCTTCTGCTGCATGCTGTGCTGCTGCCAGCTGCTGATGCGCTGCTGCCTGCTCCTCCTGCAGCTGCCGCAGCTGCTTGTGCCGCTCTGCCACAGTCTGCTTGTGCTGCGCCTCTTCTGCTTGCAGCTTTGACAGCCTGGTCTGCAGCTTCTTCTCTAGGGCGCGGTGGTTTGCCAATGCTGAGGTAGTGAAGGAAAGCTGCACCTTCGTGGCTGCTGCTGCAGCCGACAGCTTTGCGGCCTGCTCGCAGGAACATGTGCACACACATACACATTACTCAGTGACAGCTTCGCAATGTGCAGCACATATTGAAGTAATAGCAACTGACAGCGCGGGTGTGCACCGCACAGATGCAGGCGCAACACGGGCAGGCTCCAGACACATGCCGCTTGTCAGCAAAAGAGGTGGACCAGGACTGGTGTAGCTGTTGTTATTTGTTACCTTCTTTTTCATGCTCTGCTCCTTGCTTTTGCCACCTTGCAGCTCCTCACTGAGCCGCTGCTCCTGCTGCTGCAGCTGCCGCTGCTGTGCTGTCAGCTCCTGCAGCCTGGCAGCTGCTGCAGCAGCTGCTGGCTCTGCCATCTTCACCTGCAGAGAAGGAGCCATGGTTTGTGTTGCTGTGATGTTGGAGATGTATGCAGCACTGTGTTGCCGCATGCAGGCAGAGGCACGTGTGCCTGCTGTTTACACAGGCAGCACAACCCACAGAACAAGCCTCTCGTGCATTCAGCCCGTCTTGCAAAGCATGCACGTTGCTCGGCTGGTCACCAGTTGCTTGGGCAGGCGTGCGTCTACCTGTTGCTGCTGCCGCTGCATCAACGTGTTGCCGTGCTCCTGCAGGTCCTGCAGCAGCTGCAGCCTGCTGCTCAGCAGCTGCGCCTCCTGCTGCTGAACCGCCTGCCAATGTGCTACATGCGGAGCGAGCGCCTCTCGCTCAGACTCCAAGCTGTGCAGCATACGCAGTGCGAGGCAGACAAGAGGAGGCAGCAGGGGGAGAGGCAGCAGCACTCGTCTTGTACCAAGCTGTGGTAGCAAACTACAACGACAGTGGCCGGTGCAATGTTGACGGCATCCGCTGGATCCTGTCAAACCCTTGCAGACAGCAGTAGCAGGAATGTACCCGCAGAGGTCTCCATGTTAACAAGTTGCACCATGCACGCAAGTTGCGGGCCAACTCGGTCCAGAGAGCGGCTGCTGCCTGTCCTGCCTACCAGGCGCCAGTCGGATGGGAGGGCCGTCTGTGGCTCACCTGCTGATCTGCTGCTCGCAATGCTCGGTGCAGCCTGCCAGCTGCTCCACCTGCTGGCCTTGCTGCTGGATGCGGCCCTCATAGTCGCCAGTGCCCGTCAGCAGCTCCAGATGCCGCACGAGGCCCACCGCATCGCCAACCTCCACCGCCTGCAGGACAAGCGGCATCATGCGTGTCGGTCGTATCACATGGTGTGGCAGCAGCGGCCGGGTTGAACGAGAGCCGCCACAGCATCATCAAGTGACGCACAGGTCCTACAACGCCAACAAACTCAGCTGCTGCATGATACACAAGCAAGGGATTACAGGGCCATGCGCATGTCACACCACGATGGTTTTTTCCAGCAGCTTTTGAACTTGAGAAGAGCAGCAGCTGGGGCATTGCAGATTTACATCTTCTAAATGACGAATAGCGCAGCCAAACTGAGACACAACCAGCAAGGGGTGCAGCTGTTTAGTACTGGTATAGGAATCATTGCACAGCCTATCCAGTCCCTGGCTGCTAGCCAATGTACTAGAAGCCTTGGATGTCTCAAGAACATGGACTATCGCCTTGCATCAACTACTGCGCACCTGCCTGGACTGTGTTACGATGTAGCGGTCTACTGCCTGGGTGTGGATGCCATAGGCCGACAGCTCACACTGCAGCTCAGCCTAGCAGGTTTGCAGCAGCAGCAGCAGCAGCAGCGGGAACAGCAGGCAACAGCATGTGCACCAGCTTAGCATTGGTGCGGGTGACAAAGCGGCAGGTATGCAGCAGCAGCAGCAGCAGCAGCAGCACACAGCCTGCTGTAGCAGCCCTGCTGAGAGCCCAACAGATGTTCAAGAGTGGATTAACCTTCAGTGTAACAGCATAGTCCAATGTGCATTATGCCGTGGCCTGACAGGAATGTTGGTGTTTGCACAGTCGTCAACACAGGGATAACATACACGAGCGTGGGAATGCATGCCAAATCACCTGATTGACTCGGGTCCAGCTGTTGCTGTCTGGCCGTTTGATTTGGGTCTTGCTGGTGTCACCACGCAGCAAGCGTCGAATGCCCAGCCATCGTTGGTGCTCACTTGCAGCGTCTTTGTTGTCTGTGTGCCCTGCTGCTACTGCTGCTGCTACTGCTGCTGCTACTGCTGCCTCTGGTGTGTATGTGGGGGCTGGTACAGAAGCAGCTGCAGCTGCTGGCGCTGGCATCGCCACAGGACTGTGAGGCGCATCTTGCTCGCTGTGGGATGCAGGTGTGCCCAAGCTGGCATCAGCTGCAGCCGTTAGGGGCTGCATGCTCCTTGCAGGAACACGGACTGCAGCTGCTGCTGTGCTGGGGCTGCTGGGGCTTGCAGGAACCGCCAAGCGGCTGGCAGGCAGCACCTCCAAGCGCAAAGTCACCTGCAGGAATCCAGCAGCAGAAGGACAACAACTGCGCCCACTGTAGCAAGTGCTACCAATGCTGCAAGTACCCCGCTGGCAGATCCTGAGCTCTGTGCTGCTTCGCCGCCAACCCACAGACCACAGTGTACAGCGTGCCGCCGCATGCCATGACGTGCCAGGTCACCTCCTTGATGCTGCTGTGTGCCATAGCACGCATGCAGGCCTCATCTGTGCACATGTGCAGCTGGTGCCGAGCATGACAGCGTGCCAGCCAGCAGCGTTTTACAACTGCAACTTGAAGTTCCAGTCCATCTGCAGCAACTACATTCTCACGTTGGCTGTCCTGCAGCCAGCAGCCCTGCGCTCTTGGTTGACTAGGCTGGCCAGACTGCCCGCGCGCAGCATCTTGCGGTTGCCACCCAGTGCAAAGGCAATGGCCTCGCCCTGCAGACAGACATGCAGAAGGGCATGGCATGTTGATGGCAGCTGTGGTCCTCGTCCTGCAGGTTGCTGTTGCTGAGTCAGCGAGCGCTTGCGTGCGTATGCCACTGGCGCTGCTTCAATCGCGCCGCACCTTGCAGGATACACCGCAGCAACAACGCTACGCGCTGTATGTTCTGGCTGGCTGCATCGCCACATACTCCCAGCAAGTACTGCAGCGCTGCACTGCTGGATCACAGTCACTTCTGTGTTGCAGGGGGTAAACACACACATGCCTCTATTGCTGTACATTGTCTTGCAGCTTGCAAGACCTGCAGCTTGCAGTAACCAGTGCTGTTGAAACAAATCCGACTGCTGGCCTCACCACTACGCTCTTGCCGCAGCCATTTGGCCCTACGATGCAAGTAAAGTCTGCCAGGGGCCCTATGACTGTCTTGTCACGGAAGCTCTTGAAGCCTGCAGGTGAGAGTGTTCAGAGCATGAGCTCAAGACTGGTTTGCATACGGTGAGGCTGAGACGTTGCCGTAATGAGTTGTACGATGGCCTCATGATGTGCTGCACAAGAGTGGCTGCTTGAAGTGCTGGCTGCCTCCGTCAATGGCTCTGCAGCTGCAGGATCTGACTGCTGAAACAGCGCATGAACGTAGGATGCATGTGTGGCGCGTGCCGTACCTTCTACCTCCACGTAAGAGAGCCTCAGCATCCCTGCAGTACTGCTGCTGTGCTGCTTTGTGCTGTCGACTTCAGCTGTGTGCCACGATGAACTTAGCACCGCGTATTATTTCAGAATATACTTATTATTGATCATCAGGTCTACGAGAAGTGCTGCACAAAGGGAGCACAATGTTGTACTGTGAAGAGAGTCGTGATCTTCCGTACCGAGCATGGTGTCTGGCTTGCTATTGGCCGCCTAGCTTGCTGTTCTCCAACAAGTAGGCGATACATTTACTAAGTCAGTGACCACATGGCAACCTTGGTAATTGCAAGTCACGCCCTTGAAACAACACTGCTGTTGAACATTGGTTCAGCAGTAGACACCCCGATGGTAATTGTATCGGTGTATCGTGCCATGCCGATCAAATGTCGCAGACTGTTGGAAAAGCACCGCGTTGGCTTGCTTTGTCGACACAACGCATTTGCGTGCTTTGCTGCAGTGCCTGCTCCACAACAGCAGGCACTTAGCTGGACAGCACTTACCTGAACAGAACGACTCTGATACGAGTGATCTTCGCAAAGACATGACATAGTTGGAATGAATACTATTTGATGCTGAAAGGGGATTGCAGCAGACACCTTTGGAGCGGGCAGTGGCCACACTCATAAGTGACAGGAATGCTGCTGTTCTGATCCTGCTGTGGCTGCTGCCTGTGGTAGACCTGCTCCGTACTGCAGTTTGCTGCAGTGCGACCTATGCAGCCAATGGGTGCTGAATCAACGCTGCAGGTGAGTGTGTTACATGCCACACGGTCAGCTGCATAGTGCCGCATTTGCTTTGCACATGCAACGCTGCTTGATGTGGCCGCTCACTTGCAACCACCCTACACAATGCCAGCCGCAACCAAGCACCTTTGGCAGCAGGTACCACTTGAACAGTCATGTAGATGTGCTGACGCACACCCTACTGCAGCAGTGAATTGGCTTGCTTTGTTTGCATGCTGCTGCTCACGGTTTACGGTCAAAGCCACCCTAGTCAAAGCCATCGCCAACCAGACAGCCGCCATCCACTGGCATAACCCTACCAACGCCAGGGGTGGATAAACCGAGGAAATCTCCAGTGAAGAGAGCGGATAATCAACAGGACACCCACCAGGTTATCCTTGCTGCAGTGGGTGGGTAACCGATTATCCGAGGGTAAAAATGTTCGTTTTCAAGTAATCCGCTTTGATATCAAGTACTCACGGATAATCGCTGTGGATTTATAGAATATATCCTATATATCCTTGGATATATAGGATATATCCTATATATCCGAGGGCAAAAATTGCGCTTTTCAGTAATCCGCTTTGACATCAAGTACTCACGGATAATCGCTGTGGATATATCCTATATATACTTGACGGGTAATCCTTTTGGGTAGTCATCGTGTGGCGGATTATCTGCCGCGGCCCTGACGGATATTCCGGTACACGCAGGGCATTTAATCAGGCGCTGCTAGGGGTCACGCTGTCGTTGCTGGGCCGACATTGGTCAATATGATCCCATATTGTGGCTCCTTTCATACAATCAAGAAAGTTACACATTGAGAACATCCGCTTTAGAGCCATCATAATGCTGTAGCTCCTGCTGCAGCATGTGATACCCGCTGCCGGCCAGCTGCATTGCTGTATGCTCTTCTGGCTGTGCACCACACACACATACACGTGTACATGTATGACCTGCAGGGGAACATGAAGAGCAAATGTATGAGCAGCAAGGTGGCGGTCATGGAAACATTATGATTAGATTACTGCATAAACACATGCAGTGTTGCGCACTATCATGAATGAAGGTTCAAACACCAACCAAGCACAGCAACACTACCAAGCACAGCAACAACAGCGGGCGTCTCTGCTCCCGCAGCACGCTGCCTTCCTACAAACCATGCAAAGTTGGTGTCTGCCACAACCTGATTTGCAAGTACGAGGTTGGTTGCCAACAAGTTGTTAAAGTGTTGCTGCATGCTGCATCCATGACCCGACATACACAGTGACAAACACGCAGACGCACACACATGTGCGAGCTATGTATACATGACTTGCTGTGGCCCACCTGTTCCCCGCCCACGACAGCATCGGCCTCCAGCGCCTTGATGACGCCTGTTGCAGCTACCTTGTTGTTTAAAGCAACAGTCTGTACTTAAGTGTTGATCTGCAGCCAGGTGCCATTCTCATCTGTACGCGGCTCAGACTTGACACGCAGCAGCAACTGCTGTTGTTGCTTGTGCTGCTCCGCAATGTTCAGCACCTGCTCAACTGCTGCAGGCACGCGGCACAGCGTACATGTAACAGGAGTCAGCATTAAGCCCCAGCTCTGACAGCAACAACAGCAGCGACCGGGCATGCAACCATGCAGTATGCCACAGACGATACCAAACGCCCAACAGCACAGTCAACCCAACAATAGGGAACAACGCAATCACCTGCATCACCACCAGCTCAAGCAGGCGAACAAAATCCTCGCTACCCGGCCCACCACCACTGCTGCTGCTGGGGAGAGAGCCATGCCCCACTGAGTTGGGGTCAAGCTGGGCTGCTGCTGGGGTGGCACAGGTGATGCAATGCCAGGTGATGCCTTAACTGCATGTGGTGTGCCTGCCCCCGCTGACTCAACTCCACAGGCTGCTGGCTCACCTGTACCAGACGTTGCTGCTGCATTGCCCGGCTGCTGTTGCGTGATGCCCTGCTTGTCCTTCTTCAAGCCTGCAGCAGAAGTGCATGCATGCATGCATGCATGCATAGCAGCAGCAGCAGTAATGAGCAAGATACAATGCTCTGTGCAGCTGCAGTGTCAATATGTAGTGTGGGCAGGAAAGGTGCTGAAGGGTAAAAAGCCGCTAAGCAACCCTGCGGATGAGACATGCACACAGGTGTAGCATACCCTAGCAGGTACACAACTGTTGCCGCGTTCAAGTCTTCTTCAGCGGTGCAACACCATTGACCATGTTGCAACAACCACATGTAGCATCTCTTTGCTGACTGTGCACAGCAGGATTTATCACCACGAGCTCCACACCCCAGGGCAGCACTCTGCACTATTGTAGTTACACTCGACGCCAATTGCGTGCAACACAAGAAATGAATGTTATGCTGGGTTGCTGCTGCAGGCAAACGCGCACCTGCAGTCCATGCCTACAGCAGCTGCTGGCTGTGATGCCCTGGCACAATTCTGCTGCTCAGCATGCTTATCGCTGCGGCACACGGCTTGTTGATACACACCCCTTGACGTTTATTCATCATCACCTTGTGGTAAACGCCCAATACAACAGCAGCGGTGGGGCGCGGAGCCGATGGCGCTGATGCTATGGCTCGAATGGGTAATATGATGATGAGCAGCGGCAGCTGTCTCACCACCTGCAGCCAGGACTGGTTGCTGTGGTAGCTCCCGCCACGAAGCACACGAAATTGAAGCCATTGAAACTGATCATTCAAACTTTGCATGCACCAGCTCGCCAGAATGTTGCCTGCTTGCTGCCAAGAAGTGGGCCCCAACGGCTGCTGCCTGGGCTGCCTTCCACCGCTGCCCTGAAGCGAGCATCGACCTCGATGCTGCTGATCTGCGGAGATTTTGTTCGTTCTTGTTTATTCGGCAGCACATCGAAGAGCGTATGCGCCGGGCAGAGCATCAGTAAGACTGCTGTTCCTTGGTCATGGCAACGCAGCAGATCCTGCTGCGAGCATGGTCATAGGTTGTATTAGGTATCAAAAACGCACAAACAACACCGCGTGTACTTCGCAGGGAGTGGTCACCTGTTTGAAGCCTAATGACAGTCTGTCAGTGACAACCACACCCGCTTGCACCCAGAAGCACCTGAGACCAGCGTTCACAAGAACCAGATGTAATGGTGTGAACCAAAGCACTGCATAGCGCCTGGAGTGTGTAGGTTGGTGCTAAACTAAGAACACCCCATCATCATGATGATGACTGACTCATGGATCCCTACACTCCACATGTGATCACTGGATCTACTGTCATCTGTGCTGAAAGTCTGCAACCATTCGCCATCTCTACAAAATGCTAACTTGGCCGGCAGTAAGCAGGGTGCAGCTGTGTGGCCTGACAGCGGCTGATGTTGCACGTTGTGTGCGCTGGGGGCAGCTGTGGGTGGCAGCTGTGCACATGATCCTTAGGCAACGGTGATCAGCATTGCTGGCTGGCCATTCAGTTGTGTGCTGAATGATGGTCTTGTTGTACCTGTTGCTGCTTTGTACGCTTTGACTGGATTGATGCTGGGCTTCTTCTTGTACAACATTTTCTTGTAAGTAGCAGTTGGCAGTGAACTCGGCCGGCAGTAAGCAGGCGTGCAGCTGCAGCTGCACACAGCTGTGTGGCCTGACAGCGGCTGATGTTGCGCGTAGTGTGCGCTGGGGGCAGCTGTGGGTGGCAGCTGTGCACATGATCCTTAGGCAACGGTGATCAGCATTGCTGGCTGGCCACTCAGCTGTGTGCTGAGAGTTGATTATGTTGTGCGGCGGCTGTTGATACTGATTAACTTCATGCCAGGCCCTAAGGAGCCTCAGGCCTGTGTTGGGAGTGTACGGTGATCTGCCTTGACTGGTTCACAGGCGCATGTGATAAATGATTATCCGCTGATTACCCGTAATATATCCATCGCTATGAGGGATAGAACCAGTTGATAGATTATCCAACACCAGCACAGGGTAATCACGGTATCCATCAGGTTTTCATCAGATAATCGCAGTATCCCGCTGGTTAAAACACCCCTGGCGTTGGTAGGGTAAACTGGAAGTTCACCTTGGCAACTAGGCACACATGGTTCGAGGGCCCCAGCTGCTGTGCAAGTCAGCAGCAGCAGCAGCAGCACAACCACCACCACCTGAAACAAGATGTGGCTGGAGGAGCCGCTGGCAATGGCGCAGACTTACCAAAAGCAGCAGCAGCAGCAGCAGCAGCAGCAGCAGCAGCAGCAGATCATACAGCAGCCCTGGCTGTCGATTTTGTAGATGACGCTCACTCAGACCATAATGACTTCTGCAACCAGGATTGCCACTGCACCCTCCTTCAAACTTGCAAATATGCCGGCACCAAAATCACCAGGATCAACACTGCACCTCCTTTGTCAAGAAGAAGCAGGACTCTAACGCAGCAGCAAAAGGCAAGCAAGCAAACAGTGCTCTTGTGAATGGTTGCAGAGAAGCACACCTTACAAAGGTCAATGCAGCAAATGCAGCACATTGCTAGAATGCACCCCCTGTCAACACAGCGACAAGGATCATCAGGGTTGCCGCTGCAAGCCGTTCGCCACTGCCAACAGGATTACCCTGCAAGCACTGGCCTCACCAGTACTATCGCTACTACCTGTACTGTCGCTGCCTCGCACCAACCCCCAAGTCGCCTATGCCGACCTAACTGCCAAAGCCGCCAACACTAACAGTGCCAGCATCAGCACACACTCTCACTGTTATGTCCGCTGTCACTGCACGCCGCCAACCATGAGGCCGCCACCACTGCCAGCGCTGGCAACAGCACCCTGCATCTGCTAATTGCTGCTGTAACATTACCCCCCTTCGCACAGCTGACCTGCAAAGCTACCACTAGTGCTGCTGCCAGGGCCAGCAGCAGCAGCAGCAGCAGCAGCAGCAGCAACCTGCTGCATCAGCGCACGCTGCTGCTGCATGCTGCCAGACCCGAAATGCATCAGCTGCACATGCTGGAGTTCCCGCTGACATTCAACTACATGTGCTGATAAACATCCTTGCAGCTGGCCACCTCACTGCCTTATAATCATGAGGCTCTATGCAGTGACAGTTGCCGCCTGCTGTCCTACATATTAGCCAGGCCCCGCTCGATTCCTGCCTCTTGAATCTCGGCATGCTGCTGGTCACAACTGGTGCTCGCAGCAGCTGCATCAGGCGCCAGCGGCTGCTGAGCTGCTGGCACTGCCTGCAGCTCATACACCAGCAGCAACTTGCTTGTTGAACACCACCTTCAGCGGCACATTGCCTGTCCTGTCGTAGGGCGTCGCACTGCTGCTGGAGCACCCCCGGCCGTCTTCGTGCTGCAGCTAGCCGCTGCCATCCGCCGCAAGTGAAAGCTTGGCTACACGTTGATCAGTAGACAACTGAAGGCTGCTTCAAAAGCATCCTGCTCTAGGCCAACAGCTGCATTGCTGCTGAGCGCATCCTCAAACAAGCGCTCAAGCTGCGGCCACCAATGCTGTGGATCCTGCTGCCCCTGCAGCTGCTGCAGCAGTGCCACATGCACCTTGACAGCCAGCTCAGCCGCCTTGACTGTCAGTCCCTTGAACTCATCACCACGCACCCATCAGAGGGCAACTGCTGCAGGTTCTCCCCCAGCTGCCCTACCCACTGCGCAGTGTGTGCCACCATCCTACGCAAGTCAGGCCCTGCATCAGGGCTGAGCCATGCCCGCTTGCTGCATTCAATGCAGCTGCGGGTTAGGACTGGCAGGAACATGCCCTGCTGCTGCTGCGACTGCTGGTGGTGGTGGGATGGTGCTGCTACTGCTCCTTTGCTGCTGCAGCAGCAGGTGTTCCTTCCTGGCCTGCTGTGGCTGCTGCTGCTGCTGCATGGTCCATGCTTGTCACACCCAAGCCCAGATTCTTATTACCCTGTGCAGCACTTGCTCCCTGCTGCAGTAGCTCCTGCTGCTGCTGCTGCTACTCATGCTGTAGCTGCATCAGCTGATGGCTCATCTGATGCAGCAGCAGCAGCAGCAGCAGTGTCTGCTTTGCCAGGGCTGCGGCTGGTGTCAGGCTTGCTGTCAACATCCACAGCTGCCGGCTCTGCTGCTGCTGCTGCAGCAGCAGCAGCGGCGGCGGCGGCGGCTTGCCCTCCTGCCGCATGTGTTGCGCCTTCTGCTGCATCATCGTCAGCCTGCTGCTGCCGCCGCTGCTTTTGCTGTGCTGCCCCAGGCTGCTGCTTTACATTGAGTGCAGCAGCCACCAGACCTCCAGCATCTGAGTCATCCTGCCGCTGCCGCTTCTGCCCCACTGCCGCTGCGCCGCTACCACCAGCTGCCCTCACTGGCGCCTCATTCACGCGTGTCAGCTGGCTAAGGCGGGGTGCTGGTCCTGGGTCTGACGTTACTTGCAGCTCACTGGTGACAAGAAGCAGCTTCTCCAGCGCAAGTGCATACTTGTGCAGGCGCTGGTACTGCTTGCGCGGTTCAAGCAGCAGCTCACACAATCGCTGCAATGTCCAAGGTGGCCCATCAAAGCCTCGCAGCAGTTCTGCAAAGCGCTCGCACAACGCGTCTACACTGTCATCATCTAGGGGCAGTGGCCGTGCAGGGCCTATGTCTACGTGCTCTGCTGCTTCAAACTCATGAAGCTGCTGCTGCATAAGCTGCACCAGCAGCGGCCGGAGCAGCAGCCACTTGTACCGAATCACGCCTGCAGGACAGATCATGCAGATGTTGAGATGCTAGTCAGCAGTGGTTGAGCACATTGACCAGCGTACTGCAGCTGATGTTCGGTAAAAGCTGCCGCTGCTCACCTGTGCAGGCTGTTTCTGCTAGCACACCCTTAAGTTCAGCTGTTAGGTGCCGTTGATCCGCTGGACCTTCACAGAATGCCTCCAGATCAGACTCATTTGCTATCAATGGTGACTCCTCGCTGGCCTCCATTCTGAGTGGACCTGCCGATGGTGGGTTGCTGGGCTGTGTAGGGTGCTATGATGCTCCAACTGGCTTGTTGCGATCGGCCCCGGTGGATGGACCCGCTAAGACAGCGTACACATGTGTATTCAACAAGATTGAGCGTGTGCGATGCGTTCGACACCTCAACACTGCTTTGCGAAAGTTCTTCTGCTGCACTCTCGTAGATCAACGTGTTTTGCTCCTGCTGCACCTGCTTGGTGAACTGAACCACTCGCATGAATGCTCAAACATCATGTTGGCCGTATCGCGGGAGACATGCAGTGATTAACGCTACTTCTTGATGAACCCTCAACCACCGCCAACTGACGGAGTGCTGTGGTGCATGGGTTGGGAACCCCGGTACGGTGTCTAGGTCCTGTGTGGCTTATAGGTAGTACCATACAATTCTGATGCACATCATTACACCAAGTACTGCTCACGCAAAACTTGCACGCTGCATCCCAAGCTGCACAATGCAACCCGTGCCTGCTGACCTGTGGTAAGTTACCACTGGTAACCGATCGGATCATCTGGCCATGCACAACTTTCGTAGCCAAACATTTGCAATTTACAATCATCGGTTCACCATCTGTGAGCAACCATAAACAGCAGTACTGTATGTGAAGGTTTAAACCAAATTTGTTGCAGGCAGCAAGGCATGCAAGATGCTGCAAAGCATCCGTGATGTAGTGATGTTTGGCCGCCACCAAAGTAGAATAAATGCATAGTTGTCAACAGTCCCGACCAGAAGGCAGCACCTAGACTACTGTATGTCAAAAGAGACAGCACGCAGCAGCATAAATGCAAGCAAGCAGTGTCACCCGACCCCTGCATGCAAGGCTGCGGCATCATCATCATCATATTACCCATTCAAGCCATAGCATCAGCGCCATCGGCCCCGCGCCCCACTGGAGCGGAAAGAGAAGGGAGCACTGCTCCAGAATGTTTGCATGCATTGCGCACATCCCAAGACTTGACAAGAAAAGCAGCAACACACGGTGACACCATCAGACATCTTCCAGAACTGCCCCAAATATCATCAGATACAAAACGCAACACCTTGATTGACGAATCAGCCATGGACAAAACGCTGCGCAACTTTTCAGCGCAACCAGGCAGGGATCTGATCTCAGCAAACATATCATCCCTCTGAGCAGAAGTAGCAGGGCAATCAAACATGAAGTGTGACAAAGACTCAACTTCTGCACCACAACAAGGACATCCTGAAGTGGAGTTAGCTCTGCGACCGCCAAACTGACTAGTACGCTCATGTACACACAGACAACCCATACGAACACGCAACAGCAATTCAATACCACGTGGAATTGCCACTGAACGCAAGTACGGCCTAGGCCTCCTGAAACCCATAGCATCAACATGAGAGGGATGCACATGAGCCACATACCGACTCAGAGTGGAGTGTTCCAACGTTTCACATGCAATCCTTTCAGCATGTATTGTCTTGACCTGCTTGTTGACATGGCTCTTGCACGCACTGGCTCTGCCTTCCGCGGTCACAACATTCACACCATACTTGCACAGCAGGCTCTGCACATACTTGTGCCACGGTGTCACCGCCACAGCACCACTAGGACGCCTCCATTCAGCTGTAAACACTTGATTTGGCAGCCGAACGCCCTGCATACGCTGAATCCTGTAGTAGTACTCCAAAGCCCTCTGATGAAGCCACATATGCAACGGTTTCACACCCCATTCTGCCAAGAGAGCTGAAGAGCATGGGCGCTCCTTGCCACAGCGCATTGCGCATTTGATGATGTCTGTCTGCACTTTGTCAATCAGCTGCAGTTGCCTAGCTGCGGCATGTAAGCAAAGCTGGCTCCACCCACTGTGCTGCGCCGCTGGTTGTGCTGATGAATACGTTGCAAGCATCCAAGTCCAGAGTAGTTGCTTCGGGGGCACCAACCCGTCCGCGTACAGGAAGCACAGGCAAGAGGGCTGCCCAACCTTCAATCTTCCTGCGCAAATTACCTGAAGCAAACGTAGAAAAGGCAGCGGCAGGGGCTCGTTACTGGGCTGGTGCCCCAGAGAGCCTGATCCTGCCGCCCCGTCTTGTACTCCAGTGAGATGTCACCCAGACTAGAACCCCAGAGCTCAAACACGC
>JACERP010000788.1:0-37971 GCA_014080715.1 Scenedesmus sp. NREL 46B-D3 | reverse complement strand
TCATTGACAGGTGGCATGGAGATGGCTGTCTTAACCTAGCCCACACCATTGTCACGCCAACTGCTATGGATTCCTGCAGGCAATCACGGCTGCATCTATTTACAATGTAGCAGAGTCGCAGCCTCCCAGCAGTCAACAGCAGCAGCTGCCAAACATTCTGCGCACAGCAATCGCCATCATAACTGCATGCAAGACCTTCCAAACCAGACCGCAGTGAACGCACACGGCAGCGGGAGGCAGGCATGGCACAGGTTTGACGCAGCAACAGCAGCAAGCAGTGGCAACAGCACTCGCACCAGGCGCCTCTGCACCCAAGCCGCTGCGACAGCTTGCAGGAGCTTGTGCAGCAGCTGCTGCAGGCAGCACAACGCGGCAGGTGGCAGCGCAGTAGAGGCAGGCGCTCTGCAGGGGCAGCAGACGCTGTCCTGCAAGTGCCCCGTGCAATTGAAGCTGTACCTGGAGGCGATCAATGACGCAAATGAGGTTGACGCAGAGATGGTGGGAGATGGCTCCTGCGAGGGGAACTTCGTGGGCACGTTCCCGCTTGACGGCAGGGTGTGGCAGGGGGCGACCTGGTGAGTGGTGTCCCTGGAGTGCGGTGGCAGGCGGATGCGTCGTGCTGCTGTAGCAAGGGATGCGCCATTGGAATGCCGATACCTGGGCTGCAAGTCACAGCTCATGAATTGCAGGAGGTGACATGGTGAGCAGTGTTTCCCGAAGGTAACGGTTGGCTGCAATGCAACGTTGTGCCGAGGCAGGAGGTGACTTGTCAGTGATCATGCCCTGGAGAGCATGCGGTCCCAGTGTTCTCAAGGGGTTGACAAAGCAGGAGGCGACGTGGTGAGTTGTGCGGGACAAAATGTTGTGTTGTGCACTGTTGCAGTGTTGGCGCGGCTCCCTGCTGGCTTGGCTTGAGCATGCTGCCAGCGTCTGTTCTGGTGCATGCGGTGACTTTGTATTTTCCTGTACGTATTGCTGCTGTACCAAGTCTATGTAGTACACCAACAGCTTGCGCTGCATCAACTGCAATGCATCCAATAGCAGGGTAGACAGGCAGAGCACACGTGTGCCAGCTGCATGCAGGCCAAACCGCTGTTTGACAAATTTTCACGCATCATTGCTGCGAAGAGACAACCAGCTGGCAGGTCGTTGAAGTTCCCAGACGCACGTCACACGGTGCTGCCTGACCAGTTTTGACGCACGTGCTGCTGTCAAAGTGCTCGCAAGCTGGTTTTAGCGCCCACTGTGCTGTCTAGACCTATGATGACGCTCTTTTGTTTCTGCTGGCCAGTGCAGAGGCAGAGAACTGGCAAGATGTCCTCAAATGCCCACTTTGGGGATCTGCCAGACCAATGACCTGCCTGATGTTGTTGTCACGCACACCATGCTGTTCACTGCAGAGGCAGAGAGCTATCAAGCTGTCCCTGAACGCCAAGTTCGAATCTCTTGCGCCCATACTGGCGCAGCTTGCGGGGCTGACAGGCACAAGCGTTGTCGACTACGTCAAGAAGAGCCTTGACTGCAACGACATCAAGAGGTGCGCCTCAGCAGCTTGGGGCAATCAGGACTGCTACACAGTTCAGGCGCAAGTAATGCGCTGCTGTATATGGCCTTGGCGCACTTCGTTCACAACCATGGTGTTAGCCTGGTATTTTGGGCCTCGAGTACAGTGCATTTCAGTAATTGCTGGTGCTGTGCGGTGCACCTGAAACGCGTTGCTGCAGGCTTGGCTGGCTGAGCTGTCGTGTTGCGGGAAAGCAGGGAAAGTACAGCAGCACCGATGTCTGCTGCGTGCTTTGCACGGCAGCCGCCGTATTGGTCAGCAGCTCATTGCCAGCTCAACATGCGGTGAGCTGCTGGCGCTGACACCGCTACATTGATGCCACCTGCAAGCATGTGCCGCTTCCAACATGCAAGCCCTCCAACATGCTGCTCCTGTGCTTTGCCTTTCCCCTGCTCCTGCCCTGCGGCCGGAACTTGTCCCCCCCATCCTCCCCCTGGTGCTCTGATGTGCAGGGACCCTCCGCACAACAGCAGCAGCCGCCTTGCGCTGTTCTACAAGAGCAGGCCAGTAGCACTTCACACGTCAGCTGCAGCTGCAGCGGCCGCTGCTGCAGCCCCTGACACCGGTGGCGCTAGCAGCAGCAGGGCGGCGGGGGCGACGTTGTCCACGTCAGCAGCTGCAGCTGCAGCTGCAGCGCCAGACGTGCTGGCTGCGGCAAGCTGCGACGTGCGTGTGTTGGAGGGCATCATGCCGGGCGCCTACCTGCATGTGGACGGCGACTTGCTCAGCTACGGCTTCTGCACGGGGTACAAGCAGCGGGACCCTGGCCTGGGCGCTGCTGCTCTCAGCATGGGCACGAGCCGCCGCAGCAGCGGCGGCATGGAGGAGGCCGAGGAAGGTGATAGCTCGGCGTCTGCGTTATGTGTGAGCCGCGTGCACTACAGGCACGGCCTGTTTGGCCACGTGGGGCAGGTGTGCGCTGATGCGGGCAACGCGCTGGTGTGGGTTGCGGCGGATGATGGCGCGCGCGTCAAGGCTTTCAGGTGAAGGGCAGGGCAGGCTGGCCGCAGGTGTCACAAAGTGGGTGCTGCACACTATGTACTTGTTTGCCCTGCGCTGTAAGTGGTCGGGGGGGGGGGTGCTGACGAGCCTGATCTGCCGCTACCAAAGCGTCAGTGCCTTCCTTGGCTGCAACAACACATGTGCTTTGGCATCGCGTGCATTGCTTGTGTGGAATTGTGTATGGATGTGCACCTGTCTGTCATGCGTGGCATGCGTGTCATGTGTGTGTGGCAGATGGCGGCGCGCCCATTGAGGGCCGCGTGGCTGCTTGCGTGTGTGAGTGTAGGGCGCCAGCGTCCCTGGGTGGGCCCCGCTGCAAGGATGCTGCATGCAACAGGAGCGACAACGGCATGGAGCTGCAGGTGGGCCCTTGCTGTGTTCCGCTGCTGCTGTTGCTGCTATGCTGCTGCTACTGCACTGTACACCTTGGGGCTGCCACTGCCATCGCAAATGGCACGTTGCTGCAGGGACTGCTGCTGCTGCTGATGATGATCATGCTGGTGCATGGAGCTGCTGGCCCGCTTTGCGGCCTGTCTTGCAGCTGATGCTGATGAGGACTGTGCTGAACACCTACTCAGCCATATTTGCCGCACTGTACAGCTCTGGCTGCCGAAGCACAGTTTTACGCTGCTGCTGCTGCTGCTGCTGCTGCTGCTGCTGCTTTATCTCTGCAGTACACGTTCTGTTGTGATCGGGAGGGTGAGAATGCGGGGCTGCATGTGGCTGGCACCAAGGTGTTTGCTGCTATGGGTGAGTGAAGGCCTTGCTGCAGTGCAGTAACCTCAGCTACGCGATACTCCGCAAAGCATGCATGTACAGCCTCTTTGGATGGCCCGTGAGTTGGTAAGTGCAGCGTGCAGGCAACGGAGCTATGTGCTTGCAGGCAGTGCAGCCATACATTCCTGCAGGCACAGGGCTGTTTCCTGCAGGCAGTGGGATTTTTTTCCTGCAGGCAGTGGGACCATGTTCCCACCGGCAGTGAGGCTGTTTCCTGCAGGCGATGGCACCATGTTCCTGCAGGCAGTGGGACACTGCTTGGCTGGCACCCCAGTAGAGCTGGCACTGCAGTGTTTTGCAGTGTACAGCAGTATGGTTGAAGTGCTGTTGTCACCGTCATCGCTGCTGTCCCTGTAGCCGGTCCAATGCTGCTGCCCCCGCTGCTGCTGCTCTTGCTGCTGCTGCTGCTGCTGCTGCTGCTGCTGCTGCTGCTGCACGACATTATCCTGCAGGCAGTGGTGCGCTGCTGACATGGGACATTGCTGAGCTGGCACCCCAGCAGGACTGGAAGGTCAGCGAGAGGGCTCTGAACTGGGACGACCCTATGGATGAGGATGACGGCAGTGACATATATGTCGGTGAGTCAGACACCCAGCCACGTCTAATGCTGTTGAGCGCACCAGGCACAAACGAGCATTTTAATGAGGCGTCATCCTCACTGCAGCAACCCAATGGGCTGGCATGCTGAGCCTGACCAAAAATTGTCACAAAGAAACTTAATAAGCTGCTTTGTGCGTGGCCGGCAGTCACGCTCTGCGCCAACTCATGCTTGACAGCATAGCTGACTGAGTGTAAGTTCAAGGCTGCAGTCGACCTCGCGGAACAATTCACCAGCAATAACACCTGCTAACTCAGCTGCTACTGCTGCGCTTGCAGGTGACCTGGACTGCAGAGACACAGGTGTGTTGCAAATACAGGGCTGACAATCAAACATCTGTTTCCTTGGTGGAGATGGGTGTACTGCTGGATACTTATGACAACATCTATAACTCATTGTAATGCCTTGCATCCATATCAACATCCATATCAACACAAAGCAGCATAGGCCTCCAGAACTGCACACATTTCAGCTGTTGATTGTTGCAGGCCTTTCATAAGGATGCTGCATCCCGCTCATTACTTCGCACAAGCATTCTTGTCGCAAGCCACACCAAGTGCAACCAATCTTACAAGAATCACATGGCTGCACGCACCCACAGCTTCCTTCCGGTCATACCTTAGACTAGGCAACCTCAAACTCCTGTAGTCCTACTCAGTCCTATAGTCCTACTCAGCCAATAACTTGGCTGCTCTCTGCTGCGCTGCACCACAGATGGCATGGACCTGGACGACCTTGAATGCAGCAAAGGCACGGCCCCTCACGCCTTGCTGCGCCTACAGCGCCCGGCCGGCGCAGACAGCTGCTTCGCTGTGCGCCAGACCTGCCTGCTTGCCGCAGCAGGCGCGCCAGACACGCTCGCCGCCGCCTGCAGCGCGCTGTACCCCCACACCAACATCGTCATAACCTACGACCTGGAGACGCAGCGCGCAAAGCGGCTGCTGGTCGGGCACCTGGGCGAGATCATGGACATCTCGCCGGCGCCGGCGTCTTGGCACGGCGCACCGCACGTGTTTGCGACGGCGTCGCGATCCGGCGACGTCAAGATCTGGGACGTGCGCAGCAGGGGAGGCGCCGCTGCAGTGACGCTCGGATCGGCCAGCGACCGCGGCATGCTTGCTGTCGCACTTGTTGCCGGCAGCTCGAGCAGCAGCGGCAGTGGCAGCAGCCGGCTGGGTGCTGGGCTGTGCTGCTTTGCAGGCGGGCTGAGTCAGTCTGTGTGGGCGTGGGACGTGCGGGGCGGCCAGGGGCAGGCGCTGTACGAGCTGAGCACTGGCAACCTGGATGTGAGTGCGCTGGCGTGGCACGAGCCCAGCAGCAGCCTCATCGCCAGCTGCGACAGCAGCTACGAGGACAGGTGCGCCGGTCTGTTTTGTATGCCTTGGGTTTAGGCAGCGCTCGTGCTGTTGAGGGTGCTGCTACTGCCTGTTGCTTGGTGGAGTTGTGGGCTGAACCTGGTGAAGCCTGGGTTGTTTGGTTGTTGATCTGAGGGCAAGTTGGTGCTGGTCCGAGCTGCAGCTGCTGATCCTGCAGTTGACGTGTCTGATTTATGCGTGTATGTGCAGGTGCAAGCAGGTGCGTTGTGCAGAAGAGCATGCTACAGGTGTATGGTGTTGTGCACAAGGGGCTTTGGTCACCTGGTAGCAATCACTGCACATGCTTAACACGTTGTGCTAGCTGTCTGTCATGCAAGCAACCCCTAAGTAGTTTAAAGCTCCTTGCAGACTTTTGCTGTGTTGGTGGTGTTGACACCCTCACAACATGCTCTACACGCTGTGGTGCATGTGCCCTGTGACAGCCTGCTTATGACCTTGGCACCATGCAATCCTGGGATTTGTCTTTTGGGATGAGTCTTGTTTGTCATGCTGCTGGCCTGACGGATGCCGCATGGAGAATCTCCTGGCATTGTATGATGCCCTGTCTGTCTGATTGCACAACTCAGGACCGCCATACTGCAGGCACGCATGACTGCAACTTGCTATGTTACCTGTCTGTCTTATTCATGCACACGCATTGCAGGATGGGTGGATGCTACAGGGAGGACTTCGAACGTGTTGGTGGTGGCTCTGGGGTGGTGATGATGAGGATGAAGATGATGATGAGTCCTTCGATGAAGATGAGAGGTGGTGGCCTAATAAGGCTACGCATGGGTGAGCACGGCAAAGTGTGTTTGAACACATGTACTGAGTCCAGCAAGTGTGTTGGCACACGATGTACAGTGAAGCAACTGTCAGCATGGAGCTTGCAAACTTGCAGTAGACGTGCTTCCCCAACAGCTGCATGTCCTCGTGGGATTGTGCACACCCTTGTGCCGATTGTTTGCTCTTCAATATATACCGAAGAGCAATCAATCCGCATCAATCCGCATCAATCCGCATCAATCCGCACTATATATACACAAGAGCAATCAATCTGCAATATATATTATATATATCTATACCGCTGGCACTAGCACCCATTGCATTATGCTTGGGCTTGACTTTTGCACTGCTGCAGAGCAGTTGCTCGCAAAGCAGTGGCAAAGCCAACCCAATGCCACCCAAAAGTCCGCGGGCCTCCTGGTGCCCAAACAACTGGCCACCCAACCTGACAACCCACTGCTGCCTCCTACTTGCTGCTGCTGTTTCTGCTTCTGCTCTGTGTGTCTGCTGCTGCTGTATGTGCTTGCTTGTAGTGCCAAGGACTTCCCCGCCTACTTTGCCAAGTCGCGATCAGCAGTGCTGTGCTACACCTTCAGCAGCAGCCCAGGCCAGCAGGTGCCGCCCTCTGATGAGGTATACTTCGCGGGCGGCTGGTGATGCTTTGATGGGCTTGCACTAGCAACCTCGCGTGTGGCTTGTGGCTAGTTGGTATTTTAGTGTAAGGAATAGGCCCCTTTCCCTCGCATTTAGTCATATTATATAGTATGGCATCTGTGACAGTACTGTGCACAATCGTTTCAGCTGCCGGTTTCGGGCTGCTGCTTCTTTTGATGAGGATAAAGCACAATTAGTCCAGTGGCGTGGCAGGGATAATGTGCAGAAGCAGCTGCAGACTGCAGTCAGATGCAACGGAGTGCTGCACCGTCCAGCCTGGACGGGAAGTCGCAGCCTGCAGGCAGCTGAATGGCGAGCGGACAGCAAAGCAGCGATGAACGATGCCTCACATGCCACTTTTTGTCCAGCTCAATGCTTGCCATACGATGTACATGCACCGCTGCACCGGCAATCCCTTGTTGTCCACATGGTCGCTGCGACAATCTGCAGCCGATACAAGGTTTTGTGTGCACGTTGAAGAAGTTATTTGGCCATTTGCGCGGGCTTCAAGCGCCTGTTGGCGAAGAAGCACCGGAAGTCAGTAAGACACCACAAACGTTTCAGCTGCCGGTTTTCGGAAGAAGCTTCTTTCGATTAGGATAAAGCATATTTAACTTGATCACGTGGCAGGGATACTTTACAGAAGCAGTCAGATGCAACGGAGTGCTGGACGGGAAGTCGCAAGCTGCAGGCAGCTGAATGGCGAGCGGACAGCAAAGCAGCTATGAACAGATGCCTCACATGCCCCTTTGTCCAGCTCAATGCTTGCCATACGGTGTACATGCACCGCTGCACCGGCAATCCCTCGTTGTCCACCATGGTCGCTGCGACAATCTACAGCCGATACAAAGTTTTGTTTGCGCGCCAAAAAAAGTTATGTGGCCACTTGCGTGGGCTTCAAGCGCCTTTTGACGAAGAAGCACCGGAAGTCAG
Source organism: Scenedesmus sp. NREL 46B-D3 (assembly GCA_014080715.1). Lineage (NCBI taxonomy): Eukaryota > Viridiplantae > Chlorophyta > Chlorophyceae > Sphaeropleales > Scenedesmaceae > Scenedesmus > Scenedesmus sp. NREL 46B-D3. The sequence continues at coordinate 30,302 of JACERP010000788.1, read as the reverse complement.
TAAGGCACCACAAACGTTTCAGCTGCCGGTTTCGGGCTGCTTGTTCCTGATTTTTGAGCCGTCAATGTGGGTGCAAGCTCTGAAACTGACGTAGAGTCTAGCATATGTAGTTGTTCATGATTAAAAGGGTCGCAAGAAGGCACACCCTGCCCAGCACCATGCAGCAATGGGTCAATCATATGCTGGATTGGGCCCTCGCCACCTTGGCTGAAGTGTCTCAAACCGTCGACGGCATATTTCAAATTTCATATTTAAAAGTTACATGGGTAACTTCGCCCCTTTGGGGAGCCAATGACAGGCTCATTGGGCAAAGAGCAAACCAAAGCAAGCCAGAAAAGAAAAGGGGACAAAGCCATCCCTACCAAATCTCATCCTGATGACCATCCCACATCAGATCACATACTGATTCCTGATGTCGTACGTCAATCTAAAATGCACCAGTTCAGCAACAACCGTTTGGTCTGTATGATTCATCAGTTGCAACATACAGTCTGCTGGGTCACTAGGACCACCTCTTTCCGCCCCGGTGGGGCGCGGGGCCGATGGCGCTGATGCTATGGCTTGAATGGGTAATATGATGATGATGATGATACAGTCTGCTGGGTCGCTAGGACCACCAGTGTGCCTATACAACCAGCTGAAACGCTCACGCAGGTCACTTTGTCTCCCCACTAGCACAGCAGGTGCAGGTGTCAACACAACCAGTCGTAGCGTTATGGCCTTCACCACGACACAAACAGAAGTCACTGAGGAAGGAAGGAGGGGCATAACACTGCCATCACTTGCATCTTCCATTCAAACGGAGTCAATCAGTGCTGCTGTTGCTTCTGAAAAACGATGCACCAGTTGCTGCGGTCGTAGAACACGTCCACCACAGCAACACCATGCAAATCAGACACAAGGCACTCCAATTCTCCTCGGTCAAACAAGTGGTAGTAACGCTGCAGCACCACAGCGCCCTTCGACTCATCAACCTTGATACTAGCCGTGCCTTGACTGCTGCTGCTGCTGCTGCTGCTGCTGCCAGCTTGCTGTGCCCCTGCTGTTGTTGACCTAGCAGCTGCACCTTGCGGCGCGTTTGTGACTGCTGCTGCATCCAGCTGCTGCTGCTGCTGTTTCTTCAGCAGACCTCCTGCTCTGTGGAAGGGCACATGCCAGGGTACCAGATAGTCCGGCCCTCCTGCTCCTTCCTGTTGCCGTTGCTGCTGCAGGCTATCAACAATCTCGCCTTGTTGCTGCTGCTGCTGCTGCTGCTGCTGCTGCTGCTGCTGCTGCTGCTGCTGTTGTGCTGGCGCCTGCCCATCACTCAGCCTCCTCCACTTGTGGATGGTTTTGGCAGGGTCCTCTTGCTCTGTTGCCCACACTGTCACCAGGGCCCGCCCACCAGGTACCAGCACCGCAGCAAGCTCACGCAGCAGCTGCAGGCGCCGGCCCCTGCAGCAGCGGCACGAGACATTCGCAGCAGCGGCGCACTGATGTTTGTCACAACACGATGCGGGTTCATGAGAAGGTGATGCACCTTGAAGGTGGGTGTCGCACAATCTTTTCACCTATGCATATTCGCATATGCCTGGCATGGGCGGGTTCCAACAAGCAGTTGCAATCAGTATTCAACTGAAAGCAAGGTAGTGTGTCCAATAGCATGCAATAGCAGGGCCACCGCTGCACCTGCTAGGCGTGCTACTTGTTAAAGCAGCCGTGCTTGCCGCTTCTGGAGGGCTGTTGCCAGGCAACTGCCACAGAGTAACAGAGAACAGCACACCTGAGTAGGAACCAGTGGTTTGAAGCGAGCAAGGCACATACACCAGTTCCCAACACGCTCCAGGCCTACTAGCCGCATAGGTAAGCCGCACACGCAACAGCGGCATGGCCCTCCACCTTGGCTGCCACCCGTTTGGTACAGCACAGCAGTGCGCAAGGTGGCGTTGCCCCTGACACGACCGTGCATGTGGGCACCTCCTGACTGATCGCACGCCGCTGACCTCACCTGCTGCCCATGTGGTGCAGCACTGCGATGCACAGCACCGCATCGCAGCTGCAGGGCCGGTACGGCAGCTGCAGCGCATCACACACCAGCACGTCAGCCCCTGCGGAGGCAATTGGGGCCTGGCCGGTTGCTGCTGCTGTGTCACCGCCCAGCAGCCGCCGCATGGCCACGCCAGCAAGACCTACACAGGCAGCAGGCATGGCAGCAGGATCAGCAGCAGGGGCTTGCAGCGTCGCAACTGCTGCACTGTCGGTCAGGCAGTCCTCTTCCATTGGCTGTTCATCAACATGCTGGCCTTGCTTTATAAATGATCATTCCTGCGCACACCAGCGACATCATGCTGAGTCATACCCCGCTGGAGTGACGGCTAGATTGACAGCTGGAGTGACCGCTGGAGTGACCGCTGGAGTGACCGCTGGAGTGGCCGCTGGTGTAAACGCTGGAGTGACCGCTGGAGTAAACGCTGGAGAGACCTCTGGTGTAAATGCTGGAGTGACCGCTGGAGTGACAGCTGGAGTGACCGCTGGAGTGACCGCTGGTGTAAATGCTGGAGTGACTGCTGGAGTGACCGCTGGGGTGGCGCATGTTGGGCCCCGCCCCACCTTCACTCCTGTCGCTGCCTAGCACGGCCAGGTCCCGCCTCACTCCAAAGTACTTGCCGTTGCCGCAGCCCACATCAGCAACAACAGCATTGGCTGCCAGGCCCTCCAGGAACGCGCGCACCTGCCACAACATGCAGCAGCAGCCGACACAGACGCCCCGGGGGACGCCACCAGCAGCGGGCTGTGCACAACCGCAAGCGGCACAAGGCGGGTGATGTGAAGGTGACCTGTGCACCGACAATGTGCCATGAACCAACCATGCATGATGCAAATCAGACAATCTTCTGTCACAGCTAGCAGTGTGCTGATGCCGCTGTCAAAGCGGTCCAGGCAGCTGATCAGTGAGCAGCACCACTTGCCCACGCGCGCACATCCCCAGTCGCATGGTCTGACGCAGACCCCTTCAGTGCACCTTGGGCCACACAGCAAAGCGCGTCGCTGAGAAGTGCACCGCTATGGCATCGTAAACCTCCTGCACGTGCAGCCGCTCCATCGCCGCTGCTGCTGCATCGACTGCCGCACTCCCTGCTGCTGCAGCTGCTGCTGCTGCATCCACAGAGTGCAACTCTGGCGGCGGCGGCTGTTGCTGGTTTTGGCGGTCTAAATGCTGCTGCTGCTGCTGCTGCTGCTGCTGCTGCTGCTGCTGCTGCTCCTGCTGGCTGTGTAGCTGCTGGTCTGACTGCTGCCGCTGCTGCTGCTCTGGTTGCTGCTGCTGCTGCTGCTGCTGCTGCTGCTGCAGCTGAGCGATGCGTGTTGGGGGCAGCAGCGCCAGCTGGCTGTCGCAGTGTTGTGGGTAGGCGCAGGCGCAGGGCCGCCCCCGCACCTGCACAGGCCAGCACAACACATCACATGTTCAATCAAGGGTGCTCTTGAACACACAGGCCTTCACCCGACACAAGCATCAAACAAAGGCGGCCACTGATGCATGCTTGCTGAATGGTGCATAGCAGTGATATTTGCTCATAACAAATGCAGCCACTAACACATTGGGTGAGTGTCTGCTCTTGCAGGCGGGTTGGGGCTGCCGCGCGCACTGTCTGCCGCTGCATCACCTGTCACTGCGTGAAAGTGGGCGGGGCGCAACACTTCTGCTGCCGCTGCTGCTGCTGCCGCCGCTGCTGCTGCTGCTGCTGCTGCTGCTGCTGCTGCTGCTGCTGCTGCTGCTGCTGCTGCTGCTTCACCCACCTGCCTGAAGGTGAGGGACACGCGTCGCGCTGCTCGTGGCAGCAGCTGGCCGTTCACCCAGTCTGCCTTGCGGTGGGGGATGTAGTGCTGCCTGCGAGCACGTCAGCACACGCAGCAGGCCATGCATGCGCAGGGATGCAGTGATGCCTTGGAGCGAGCAGGCAGACCGCTTTTCAACCAAATGCAGTTGGGCATTGCAGGGTTTGAGGCACCCCCACCATCCCGGCCGCACATGTGCAATAGAGCAAGGCTTGCAGCGGGCGAATGCCTGCCGCTGCTGCTGCTCACAGCATGTGCCGGCCGGTGGCTGCATTGCTGTGTCCCTGCCACTGCTGGCACGGGCTGTACACACTGCTCTTGGCTGACATGCAATGATCCTTCTTGCAATGAATCAGTCACAGCAGTAGCACTGTCATCTCCATGTTTGACCAGGCCAAGCCAAGCCAAGCAAGCAGTAACTACCTGGCCGCCTCACCACGCAAACCTGCTCTCCCCTCCCATCACCAGCAGCGCCCTTGGCGGCAGGTACACCTGCACCTGCTGCATCTGCTGCACGCACCCCTCGCACCCGTCACCACCTCCAGCAGCAGCAGCAGCAGCAGCAGCAGCAGCTGTTGTCACATTGCCGTCGTTAGCTGCAATGCTGCTGCTGCTGCTGCTGCTGCTGCTGCTGCCGCTAGCTGCTGCTGGGCGCCTGAACTCCATCACACAGCCGCCAGCCAGCGACAGAGACAGGATGGCCCCTGAGAAGGCTGAGTGGGTGTCTATGTGGGCTGACAGGCCGACACCCGGCGTGTACTCGTTCACCGTCAGCTGGTCGAGAGCAAGCACATCAGGCAGGGCCTGCAGCAGCAGCAGCAGCAGCAGAGTGAGCAGAACCACAGCTGGTGCTGAACGTTTGTTCATCATCAGCGGGTGTAGTGGCCGCACGCCTGGCTGGGCCAGCAGCTGTTGTGAGCAGTAGCAGATGCAATCAGGAGGCAATGAGGCCGCCTGCAACCTCAACTATACTTTGACGCTGTGGAGCAACGGGTGCTGCTGCTGAAAAGCCTTCGACTGCTGAAGCGCTTCTGCTGCTTGGCATGCTCGCATCCTCAACATTTGCTTGGCACAGCCCCGCGGGGTCAGCAGCTCCCAGTGGTCCACTGCAAACTCTCAGTGTGAAGCCTCAGCCACTGGCGACTTCACGCTGTGAACTCTCTTGGTGCTGCACTCACCTGCATGCGCTGCGTCAGCGGCTGCACCCACTCCGGCAGAGGCCCAAGCCTCTGCTGTGCATTGACGCCGCGTTGGCTGTAGTCGAAGCAGAAGCCGTAGTGCTGCACGCGCCGCTTCGACAGCTGCTGCCAGGGCTGCTGGTCGATGTGCTGCAGTAGCGCTGTTTCTTGCTCCGGGGTTATGAACTCAGAGTGCAGCTGAAGGCCTGGAATGCCTGCCTGCTCTGCTGTCATGGCCACTGGTGGGTGCTGCTGCACCTGTGGTGGGCACAGAAAGATCGACGCAATGCAAAGCAGCAGCGTAGCTGTGTGTCAAGCTGCGGGTGACCTCATCAGAGGCGTAAGCGGTGGTGGCTGTGCCATGACGCTGCTAGAGGGTGCAAACCTGGGCCTGACAGGCAGCAGAGAACTGTAGAGGGCTGCTGAGCGATGGCAATCACACAAGTTTGCATTCTCGCAGACCAGCCAAAGGTAGCGAGGCATGATGGTGATCTGGCGCTGCAAACAGCCTTGGACCATACATCAACCTTTCTAAATTGCTGGCGGTGAACATGCGGGCAGGCCCACAGCGTACAAACCCTTGGTAACTGCTGCTGTTACAAGGACATTAACAGACACTGCTGGTGCTGGGTACAAGGACATTAACAGACACTGCTCCTGCTGCTGCTTTCCTGCAGGTGGCCTCTCACATGTTTAGGCTGCTCCACTTCAGCAAACTTCACCATCAAGACACGACCCCGTGTGCCTTCGCAGGCCTTGCCAGATAGCGCCTGTGCTGCTGCTGCGGCCTCTGCTGCTGTGCTGAAAGATACATATACATGGGATGACAAATCTCCTTGAGGCACGTGCACTAGCAGATCGCCAGGCCCCACAACGAACGGCTGGAATATGGATCGAATGTTTGAGTCGGTAAAGCCGAGCTTTGATCCGCAGTTACCAACAAACAGATGAGGGCTGGGCTCATTTGCTCGTGATGGGTGCGGCCGCTTGAACACCAGATCATTGCTCATGTTGATGTCCTAAAGCTCTGCTAATACAAGTGAACAAATGCACGAAATGTTGTTCATGTGACGTTGTGCTGCTGCTGTGGATGGTGTAACTATGTACTGCTTGACCAAGCAGAGCAGGCAGTGAAATAGGTTATGTTTCCGCCACTATACATCAGCTTCACGACGCTGCATACCCTGCCTCAATCATCCTACGTTTTTGTGCACCAGGCCACGAAGGTTGTCACCAGCATACTGAAGTAGCTGTTATAACCTGTCACTCCATGATCATGGCATGGTTCTGTACCTCAGGGACAGTACCTGCAGTCACTCTGCACTGCAGCAGTCATTGATATCCGTGGGCATTCCATCTCCACTGCATTTTGATGCCGCAGCACCACACTATGATCTGGCCAGCCTACACCGCAAGCTCGTTCAAACTCTTACACGGTGACATCGCCAGTACACCGGTCAAATGCACTTGCATTGCACCGTGCCTGACATGCACTGCAATGATGCACAAACCTCCTCCCAGAGCTTCACGTGCACGTTCTTGCACCTTTCCCAGCAGGTGCAATACCTGTTCCCCATGCTGTTGCCTGCATCATCATGTACATGCGGGCAACGAGCCACAATAAATGCTGGGGCCAGGCTGCACCACACCGCAACCTTGCCCAAACTTACTTTACTTACTTCACTTCACAAACACCACATGCTTGACTCATGCACCCGTGGCACTGAGTGCGCACATGCTTGAGCCAACTTAAGGGACCTTGCCCTTCATCGGCAGCCAATCGCCGCAATCGTGCAGTCGAGCCATGATCAACTGCGCTGGTGCCACAACTGCAACCATGCAGTGCACAGAATGAGCACTGCCATTCACCACAGCTGCAAGTCTGCGCTGTACAGAGGAGCTGCCTTTCAGCTCATCATGCAGGCTTGTTCTGCAAGGCGCCTTGCTAGCTGGCTGGCTGGCTAGCTAGCTGGCTGGCTGCCTGCTCATACGTTCTTGCCCTCGGGTGCAGCAGCAGCCCCCTTCAGCTGCTTGCTGTAGTCCTGCATGTCAAACTGCACCAGCGTGGTGATCTGGCCGGCCTCGTTGAACAGCAGCATGTCCACGCCCTCGGTCTCGAACTGTGCATCGGAGTCGCGGCCCTTGGCCTCCCCACGCCAGTGGTCAAACGCAACCTGCGCAACATGCAGGGCGGAGGCGCGGGCACAACATTCAGGGCAAACAAGCCATGCCAGATCAGCCAGAAAAGACCGTCCAGGCCATATCAGGATGGAAGCCCATGCGGCGCAACACTTTTGACTTGCTCGCCTGTTGACCGTGAACACTGCGCACAGCTGACTCCTCAGGCCACATCAACCACCACGGCACTGCAGATGCCGCAAAGCAGCAGCAGGATGCACCTGCAGTGCCAGGGCTCACCCACCAATCTGTGGAGAAGAAACAAACAACTGCAGTACAGGTTAGGGCACGGTTGAGCTCGACTCCACGGGAACGCATGCCGTAGTAGCGAGACATAGCTGCAGTCACAGCACCAGGTTTGCAACATGCAGCCGCTGCTGCTGCCGCTTCTGCTGCTCACCCTCTGGTCTGGGTTGACGGCGAAGGCCAGCAGCTTGTTGCGGTCCGTGAACTTCTTATGCAGCCCGGCAATGACTGCACGAGCGTCATCGCGGCCCATCATGCTGATGGCGTGACCCTCACGCTCCGGCTTGTCAGCGGCGTGGTGCAGGCCATACGCATCATACGCCATCAAAGAGGGGTCCAGCACTACGGGGCACAACAGCAGCAGCAGCAGCAGCAACAGTGTAACATGCAGTGGGAAGGCGTCAGCAGCATGGTGCAGGCTGTACGCGTCGTATGCCATCTATGAGGGATCCAGCACTGAATGGGACAGCAGCACAGGGAGGTTTGGTCAGCGGGCATGGTAGCGGCAGGGACGTTGGTGCAGCCTGCTTGTCCTAGCCAAAAACGCAGGGCAGCCATGATCCACTGCCTCCGTAGCAACTTCAGGACCATCAGCTGGCTTAGTACCCAGCCCAGCGTCCAACTACAAAACTCCATGAACGCTTGGTGCCCAGTCATACTCTGCAAAGGTCATGAACGCCATTCAGCGGCCCCTGATGTCGTGCTGGTGCAGGTGACCTCGTCATATCAAGCAGTGCCGCACCAAACGCCGGCCAAGGTTTGCAACAAATTGAGCACCTGCCCAGGCTCTGCAGAGTATGCGACAATGGCGCGTGACCCGCCATGGTGGTTTAAAGTGTGCAGCTCATCCGCATTGCCCAGCGCAGCAGCAGCTCACCCCTATCCAGCTGGTCCAGGTCAGCGTCGCTGCTCCAGCAGTGCACCCAGCTCATCAGGTTGTTGCTCAAGCGGCCAGCGAAGTCAGCGTCGTTCACGGGAGGCTTCTGCAGCAGCAGCAGCAGCAGCAGCAGCAGCAGCAGCAGCAGCAGCAGCAGCAGCAGCAGCAGCAATGCTATTGCAGGCAACTGGCATCCATACGGCTTACGCTGCTGCCGATGGTGGCCAGTGGGGCCAGGGCGCATGTACAGCATGCAAGCCTGTTGACGTATCCATTGTGTCATCTGCGTTGCACGTGAAGTGCCTGCAATAAGCGGCACTAGTGATCACATCGATGCATGCACACCTGCTCTGCTGCCTGCTGCGCGCCCCAGCCCAGCTTTGGCAGCACATCACCAAACACATCGGCTGGCTGGCACCTGCAGCAGCAGCAGCAGCAGCAGCAGCAGCAGCTCAAAGTCAAGATGGTACCTTGTGTCTATGTGGTTGCAACCAACAATCGGCAGCAAGGCCATCTGTAGCATGGTATAGTGTACTTGGGAAGACTGAGGGGCGCCCCTGCTGCTTCACCGTGAAACTCGTTGCTTTTGGTCGCGCACTTGCTGCCTGGCTGCACCACACGACACACACTGCATCCCTGAACCACACTGGCCAAGTGCTTGCAGCACTGCCACTCATAGTGACATGAATTTGTTCTGGACACTGAGTCTGCAAAGCCAAAATATACCCATTCAGATGCTGCCTGGCTGCTTTGCTACACATGCTGGACATGGTGCAATTTTATCAGCACTGGCCAATTGCTAGCAGCAGTGCCATGTCCAGAAGCCAAGCACTGATTTGTTGCACGCTTGTCCTGGCCACTCACTTGGTGCCTGGCTGCAGCAGCTCCTGCTGCTCCTCTGCAGTCATCTGCCTGTTGACCCTGCTCTCCACCAGCTGGCCACTGCTGGGGTTGAAGGTCAGCTGCTTGATGGAGAAGCCGCGGCTCGTCCTGCAGCAGCAAATCACACAGCAGTCGACACATGTGTAACAACAACAGGTTACACCTGGCTCACACTGGCAGACAAATAACAGACTGCTGCCCGGACCTGAAACGTACAGCTTGGATTCGGAGCACTGCAGCAGTCATTCACAAAAGAGGGGTCGAAGGGCAGCTGCTAGTTACATATGCTGGCATTCTGAACTGTGCCTGTGTTGTGCATTGCCTGCCGAAAGGGCACACAGGCAGGCGTTTGTCTCACACCACTGCAAGCTTTTCACAGCGGAAAAGCCTTGCCAATTGAACACTCACTTGCCGCTAGGCGGTGCACCGCTCCTCAGTGGGCCCACGTTTTTGTACTCCCAGGCAACGCCTACAAACGCAGTGTTGTGCTGGTCGTCTGCCGCCACTGCAACGGGGTAGTAGGTGCTGTGCTCATAGGTGCCATGCTCACGCTCAAGAGCATGCAGGACGGCTTGCTTGCCTGTGACAACAGCAGCAGCAGCAGCAGCAGCAGCAGCAGCAGGATGTTTACTTGCGCCTGGCTGGTGAACATGAGCAGTGGGGTGTGCTGGCGCTGTGTCCAAACTTCCATGCATGTGTGCGTGCGGCCTGCAAAGGACGCAAGGTCGCCTGCTGGCAGCAGCAGCAGCTGCATGGTACACGCCATCGGTGCAGGCACACATGCTTCTGCCACTGCCAGTGAACTGGCAGTTGGACCAGACATGATCAGCAGTGCCGTCCTGCTGGTAGCAAAAGTAGTGCGCCAGAGGTGCAGCAGCAGCCTGCACGAAGTTGCTGTGCACGGTGCACACCTTTGAGGTCGTCGGTGTACAGCACGCCATCCGCCTTGAAGGTGCAGTCATCAGCAATCATGTCGTTCAATTCCTGCAACAGCAGCAGCGGCAGCAGAGGCAGTAGCAGTTAATGGGCAGGGCAAGACACCAGAAGCCCTGTCAAACGTACTTGATCGAGGCGTGCGTCACCCGTCGGATGCATAATGCCAATTTGCTGGTCGCTGCAACCTGATGGAGCAACACTGCAGCACGGTTACATTGTCAAGGTGCAGGGTCGGCACAAAACCTCTGTGCGCATTGCGCAAAAGCCGGCAGTGCGCAAACCAGGACGCCGTCCCAATGACTGAGCACTGCTCAACACATCCGCAGTGCCCGCACCATGCGCCCCGGGCCCTCACCTTCTTGGCTGCATCCAGGCCCTTTGATGCCACCGAGCCCCAGGTCTCAACAAACTTCCTGCAGCAGCAGCAGCAGCAGCAGCAAGACACCGCACAGTTGATGACTGCTGACTCAATGTGTCGAACCAGGTCTGTGTGAACTAGAAGCCTTGCACAGGCGCAAGCACGCTGGGGTCGTATGGACGTGCACTGCAGTCCAACAGCGCCGCGCAAGTAACAGCTGTTCGAGAAGTAGATGGAGATGCTGCAGGCTGCGCAGCCTGAGGCCAGGCGTCATCCTTGCTAGTGCTGCGCGTGAGAGCTCAGGCCAAAAAACCGTATGATCAACACAGCGCGCCATGCGAGCACAGGGCAGGCATTGTGACCAAAAATCATGCCGCGGGTGCAGGGTGCATGCAGCATGATGCAGCACGCCAGCTGCCGCCTTGGGAGCTCGCTAGCCGCCAGAAACGGCGCCGCACAGCTGACAGCAAAGCCCACCACCAGCGGTATGGTCTGACAACCCGTGTGCTCTCAGTGGAGGTTGTCGGTGGTAGTGTGAGCGGCAACTGATCGCAGGTCGTGTGCCTGACCGTCAGCAGCACTGTGCTATTGCAAGTGTTGGCAACCATGCACAAACTCCTGAGCAGCCGCATAGCGTACGTCAAGGGTCGCTCATTGCTGCCAGTCATGTTGGTGCCAAAGACAACGTACAGCAGAGAGCAGCATCAGCAAACGCTGGAGCTTTACAACATGAACCAGGGGGGTCAGACGCATATGCTGCGTGGCTGCTCACCTGGCCTGACCGCAGAGCTGCTCCTGCTTGCTGTTGACGAATGCCATCGTGCGCACAGCTGCTGTTCTTCCTGGGCGCTGGCTGCGTGCCACGCGGGTGCCACTCCTGAGCCGTGCAAGGGCCTGCATTGTGAAGGCAGCATGCAAGACAGAGCTGCATGTGAGTCACCGTATAGAAAATGGCCAACTCCTGTAAGAATGCAGAACACTGTGCTGCTGCGTGCTGCTCCTGCTGCTCTTGGTGTAACAGGAGGGAGGTCTAACCACAGTCACCCCCTCCAGCAGCGCTTGCTGTGCAGTGCTGACAACGGACTACCCACTGCCGCTAGGTCTACTGCTGCTTGCTGTGTAACAGTTCTTGCTGGCAAATCCTGTTGACAGTCAGCACCAGCGGCTGAATGCAGGCGAGCCCTCCACACATGACCATTCTGTACTGCAGCTGTCCAATGTCTGCCAACCGCTTTGCTGGACCCGAACGCTGATCAATACAAATCTTGCAACAACCAATGGAGGTGCGCTGGCTGCACTTGACAGGAAGACTGATCACCTGCATACAAGCTGTGAGAACAGATACAGCAGAAACTCCGTGCTCGGTGCAGATCAGGGCAGATCGTTGGCTAGCGTTGGTTTACGAGTCGTACGCGTGATAAAATAATGCGTTGCAGCGGTGTCGAAGGATTCGGATCAGCGGAGCCACACACCAGCTGGACACCACGATGATTCAGCATGACGACTGACTGCAGTCGTAGGTTGTAACTGTCACCAGCCATCACAGCCGCACCAGCAACAAGCATAAGATTTTAAATGAGGAGCCCAGCGATGCGACGTGCAGCGATGGGACCGCCATGTCCAACGTTCGCAGTGTGAGCACACTTGTGCACGCCTGTACATTCTTAGGACATGACATCCTTGTTCGTGCACAGCTAGCAGTGTTGAACCCGAGAGCAGGCACAGAACTTTCAGCCATAGGACTGATGTGCTTCCCACACCCGTGAAATCATGGGCTTAAACAGCATCAACTACTGCTGCTGGATGTTGCTGCGGCGGCGGCTGCTGCTGCTCTTCGTGCTTTTGCCAGCTGCAGTGCTGTCGACATACCACCAGGCACCAGTAAATCTCGGACTACAGCCATGTGTGCTGAAGCTGCACCACTGCTGCTGCTGGTACCACTGCTACTGGTGGCAATACTACCGTCCCCCAGCTGCTGTCCACTTGTGCATGTCCTGGAAACTGTGCCAGCAATGCTGCTGGTGCCACCATAACGCACATCCAGATCGACTCCCAGAGCCTTCAGCTGCTCCTGCAATGCCTGCGACAGCTCAACACCTTGCTGCGATGCTGCTTCGAACTGTGTTGCGACTGCTGCTGCGCTGATGTATTGTGCCTCCTCCACCTCCGGCTGATTTTGAAATGCTGTATCTGCAGCCGAGGAAGCCGTGCTACTGGGTGCAGTAGCAGGCGGCTTTGATCTGCAAGGGCAGACAGCACAATTATGACATGCCCAAAGCATGAGAAGCGGGCGATGTCCCCAGCATGCATTGACTGCAGCTATCAGTGTACAGACAGGCGTGGCTGCGCTGGTCAGCCAGCTACATGCTGGCTTTTGCTGCTGCGTTAAGAGTGCTTCTTCTTCTCAACATGCCATCATTGCTCACAGATGCCACAGCTTTGCATGAGGGAGGCCGGGTGACTCTGCTTCACGTTTGGGTTAGAGTGCTGCTGCTTGTTACTGTGCGTCTCAGCATCGTGCGTCATTTACAGTGGGCGCACGCAGCAGAGCTGGCATGCGGGAGGGTGGTAGGCTGTGGGGGCACTCAATTGCATGCATGCAGTGCTGTGTCATTTGACATCAACTGCTGGGTTACTGAAGAGCTACAGTGCCACTTACTTTTACTTCACCCCGCTGCCGGCGGGCATCAAAGTGCTCGAGAAACCTACTTGCAGCAAGTTTGTCACGCGCTTATCACGCACACACGCCCGCCAACCCTGCTCACCTCTCTGCTATCAGCTGCATGTATGCCAGCAGCGTCTTGTAGGCCTGCCAAGCAGCGCCAGCATCAGCCGTGACAGCGTCACCAACCAGCCAATGCTGAGCCAGCGGCAGCCTATAGCACCCCCTCCTAGCCTCCGCTGCTGCTGCATCCTCACCGTCAGAGTAAGCTCCAATTTCAAGGCCTGCAGCACCATCTAAGCTATGAGCAGCTGCTGCAGCAGCGGCTGCTGAGGCAGCAGCAGCAGAGATCTGGCTGTCGAGTGCTGCCTGGGCATCTTGCAGCCTGGACAGCAGTGCTGGATGCTGTGACGCTGCTGCGGCTGCTGCTGCTGCAAGCTGCGTTGCCAGTGGTGGGTGCAGGACAGCGATGCTCCTGCAGGACAGAAACAGGTGTGTGCACAACTGCAGGTCGTCTAAAGTCTCAACCTGGGCACCAAAACCCACACATGACAACACAACTGCACGCTTGTGGCATTGGACCTGCATCCTGCTACACCGCAACCCATACATCCACGTCTTGCAGTGCAGACCAGACACCTGCACACAGGCCCGGCAACATATGTGATGTCAGCTGCTGCCAGCATGCAACAGCCGTGCGCATATGGCTGACGAGGTTACCCGCACGCCTCGATACTTCAAGTCGATGCCAAATGCAAATGAAGTCGCAAGCATGCCCTACCTGCGTAGCTGTGCCATTTGCTGTCCATTGGCCACCACCCGCTGCGTCCACTCGTCCATGAGCAAATCAAGCAGCGTCCAAGCTGAGTAGAACCCAAAACCACCCACAATGCCGCTGACACCGCTGGGGGTGCCGCTGCCGCTGGCCGTGCAGGTGCCAGAGCGGGCGCTGCTGCTTCGTGCGCCAGCCGCCATGCTGTTGGCAACTGCTGCTGCCGCTGCTGCTCCTTGCAGGTGATGGGAGGCCGGTCGTGACACCAGTAGCCTCTGCTGCTGCTGCTGCTGCTGCTGAACAGGGCTGCTTCTCCCCAAGCTTGCTGGCCTGGCAGCAGCAGCAGCAGCAGAACTTGGAGATGTCTTGCTGCTGCCGCTTGTGCCTGGCCTGCTGCTGTCCGGCGCAGCGCCTGGGTTGGAAGTGCTGGCTGCGGAGGCCGCTGCAGCCTCCAGGCGCCTCGCAACAAACACTGCCTGGCCGTCCGCATCTTGCAGGTACCTGCGCAGCGCATGCATGTGTGGCTTTGCAACACCGCCTCATTGCAAACACCTCATGTGTGAAGAGCGAGCCTGCATGCCTGCAGATGGAAATTGACAGCCATAGCACAATGACACTCTCTCACAGACTTGGCACTACTGTACCAACAGCACTTTTGCACACGCTCCACGCTGCATTGCCTGTCCAACGGCAAGATGATATGCCGCAGCACGCCGTGCCACACATCAGCAAAGTTACAGGGCACCATTGGTGGCAGAGGCCCTGGCACTATCTCACCTGAACACTGCCTTCAAGCTCTCCATCACGAGGCTGCTGCGCACCAACGGCTGTGCGTCCTCCCCCTCGGGAAAAAGCGCCACCACGCTGTTGGGGTACGCCAGCTGGCAGCAGCAGAACAGGTAGAAATCCAGCGCCGCAGCACTGGAGAGCAGCAGTGCGACATCAACGTCTGCTGGCGCTGCTGCTCCACCCGCTCCGGCTAGCACGTCTGTTTCTGTTTGTGCTTCTGCTGCTGGTGCTGATGGGGACATGCCTGCAGTGCTGCCTGCCAGCTTCTGTGCAGACCTTTGCTTGGCTCCAGCTGCTGCTGCTGCTGATGCTGCTGCATCTTCCTCCTGCACCTGCTCGCTGCCGTCGCTGTTGCTCCTGACTCCACGCTGCGCTTGGCAGTGCTCTGGCTGCCTGACTGCTGGCGCAAGACCGCAGAAGCGCGCAAACCAGAGGGCAGGCTGGCAGCTGTGTGCAAGGTGGCAGGCGCTGGCCAGCAGATCGCTCAGTGCCTCCACCGCCAGATGCTTCAAGCCGTACCTGCAGGTGGCACAGGGGACACGTGAGCGGTTTGCAGGCATATGCAGAACTGTGCAGTACAGGGCGTGGCACAACAACAGCAACATGCTGAGAGAAGCGTGTGTTAGCGCATGTTGTCAGCGTTACATGTTACACGTCACCCAAACATGACACTGCACAATCCGCACCGCAGCAGCACATGGTCGGTTGCTTGCTGACATGAAACCATGCATTGGGCAGGTGCATGCCTTGCAGCAGAGCGAGCACATGCGCTGCTATAGCAGCGCCATGTATTGCAGCTTTCGTCATCAAGCAGCGCAAATGGAGCACCTAGAACTTACAAATATGTACCCAGCTAATCCTGTTGCATCACCATTGCTGTCCACTGCTTAATAGCGACACAAACACACACACACACACACGTCAACAACCGCTGTTGGCTTACACACTCCTCAAGCATGTGTTGGGAATAGTGAGTGTTGAGCCGAGGAGGAGGAGGAGGCTGAGTGCAAAAGGTGGTTGAAAGGCACCACAGCTTCAAGCAGCATATTGCAGCCTGCACGTTGCAGACCCCCATGCAGAGGCGCCCGCCCGCCCGCCCGCCCGCCCGCCCGCCCGCACGCACATGGTAAGCAGCTGGCTGCAGACATGCACTCACGCGCACCTGTTCAGGTGCCACGTGAAAATAAAGTCAGGCATGCTGCCGCGCTGCTGCCCGGCCCTGTCTGCCACTGCATCAGCCACCGCCTTGTCTGCATACAGCTGCCCAATCACTTTCACAAGCCACAGCTTGCTGCGGGCCTGGCCACGCTTGGCATATGCTGACAAGTCCAGAGCCTGCATCACGTCAACAGATAGCAGCAGCGGCAGCAGCAGCAGGAGCAGCAGCGGCAGCAGCAGCAGCAGCAGCAGAACAAGAATACAGTAGGCTGCTTCGAATTGCAGGAGTAACCTGTCCTGGCCATGCTTGGCATACGTCATCAGGTCAAAGGCTCCAGCATGTAACAGAGCAGCAGCAGCAGCAGCAGCAGCAGCAGCAGCAGTAATAATGCTGTAGGCTGCATTGTATGGAGCTGCAGATTGCCTGGCTTCGCTTAGCACATGGCAATGGAAGCATCAGGGGGCATGAACACAGCGCCACAGCGCCACGCTGCATGAGCGGAGCCACACATCAGCTGTTTGCCGGATCAGATCACGGGGCAGGCACCATGCAGGTGAACGCAGAGTGGGCATTGAACACGCTTGTCAAGCATCAAACAGATTCGATGCTTAGAGTGAGCTAAGACATCCAACAACGTTGGGTAGTGTGCATCAGGCTGCCTTTAAAGCCGCATGCACAGCCGGCCATCATCAGCCTCTGCATGGGGGTCTGCAACGTGCAGGCTGCAATATGCTGCTTGAAGCTGTGGTGCCTTTCAACCACCTTTTGCACTCAGCCTCCTCCTCCTCCTCGGCTCAACACTCACTATTCCCAACACATGCTTGAGGAGTGTGTAAGCCAACAGCGGTTGTTGACAATCCCAATTTCAGGTCCCAAGGGCACACAGCACATCGTAGTGCACTCTAGAAACCCACCGACCCACCCTTTTCCGCTTCTTGCGCACAGGTGCGCCCTCTTGTTCCTCTGAGCTCTCACTGGCGGGCTCTGAGCTGGGCACCGCTGACGGCTCCTTCACTGCGGCAGGCGGCGCCTCCACAGCGTCTGTCTGCACAGCTGCCTGTGCCGTGTTTGGCGCCACCTGCTGCTGCTCCCTGCAAACCGGCAGGCATGAGAAATTGTAGAGTGCATGCAGCAAAGCAGCAAATCAGCATACCAGAGCATGCATTTGACTGTAGGCATGGGCAGAACTTCAGCACAACAGTGCACATCAACTGTGACAACAGCAGCACCTGCACTTGTGTACTGGAAGGTAGCGCAGCTGCTGTAAGTTCTCATCCGGCCTTGGACCCGCCTTCCTTCATGACAAGCTGCATACTAACAGCCAGCAACACCGCTACCGCTTGCTTTGACGAGTGTGCTACAGGCTGGGGCGACTCGCCTGAGTGCCATGAGCTGGGCATTGAGGAAGCCCAAGCGCTGCAGCATGCCCTGTTGCGCAGCCTCGGCTGCTGCTGCCTGCGTTTCCAGCTCTGCACGAGCAGTGTCTGCTGCCTTGTCTGCTGCAGCTCGCGCCGCTTCCGCCTCCTCCCTGCACTGCCAGAGCTGGTGCTTTAACTTGATGTTGCTCTGCACTGCCTGCTTTGACTCCTCTGCTGACTCAGTTTCCAACTGCTCCAGCTTTGCCTGTGAAGTTCCCAGTTCACTGCGAAGCTCCTGTGTCTCTGCGGCCCCGTCTGCCAGCTGCCGCTGCAGGCTGCGCATCAGCGCCCTGTCAGCGGCAGCAGCTGATGTGGCGCCTTGCAGCGCAGCCGACACTGCTGCTGTGTGCTGTGTCAAGCTGTCAAGGCCCAGGAATAGCGCGTTTGCCAGCTCAGCGTAACGCTGACGGAGGCCATCCAGCACACGGCCCTGCTCTGAGCAGTGGTAAGCAACCTGCACACAACGCACGACCGCAACGGCGAAGAGGCATGCTACATCACTGCAATGTGGTGCACCGCAGCAGCTGCAGCACAGTCGCGCCCCACTTCCTGGGTGCAGGTTGCATGCCTGCACAGCACGTCAACAAAGACAGCCATGGCACACACAAGGTCACCCTCGACATCAACAGCGGCACCAGCGATCACATCACGCTGGCTGTGGCGGTCCAACAAGATGGCCGAGACTGTGCTCCACACCTGCTGCGCTGCTTCTTTGAGCAGTCCATCCATCTGCTGGTGCTGCACTATCAGCTGCGGCGTCAGCACTCCACATGTCAGCAGCGCCTGCCCTTGGCCATGCAGCTGCACCAGCTCCTGCTGCTCTGCCAACTGCAGCTGGTAGTGCTGCAGGATGTCCGCTTGCTGCGCCAGCTGCTGCTTCCAGTGCCGCTGCTGCTGCCGCTGCCAAGCTGCTGCATGCTGCTGCTGGCTTGCAAGGATGGCGCCAGGAGGCAACGCCTCTGCAAGTTGCCTTTCCAGCTGAACTGCCTGGTCCCTTATGACTGGAACCACTGAGGTGCTGCCAGCTGGCACGGTCCTGCAAGTGCTGCTGCTTCCACTGCTGTGCTGTGCTGACGACCGGACTGACAGGATGTTTGCTGACTGCCTGAGCAAGTGGCTGACAGGGTCCTGCGAAGCATAGCAGGTGCAGAAACACACAATAAACATCAGACAGCTTTGAGATTGTGGTGTCGTCAGTGGTACCGTTGGGGGATAGCATTCTGCAAGACGTTAACTAAGCAAGGAACCCTGTCCTGCAAGCATCAGCGGCCTTGCAGCAGCGCACCTTGATGACTGCCTGCATGTCATCCTCACACATGCTGCTGCTGTCCACCGCGCCAGGGCTGCAGCTGCGGGCGCCACCACGACTTCCAACCCCCAGTACCTCTGGCTGTGCAGCGTCAAGAGAGCTGGCTGGTACTGCTGAAAACAGCCACGCTGCAGTGGGGGGTAGCTGCCCTGCCCCTGCACTGCCGCCGCTTCTGCTGCCACTGTTTGCGTGCTGCCCTGGACTGCTTGCTGCTGCCTTTCCTGCAAGCACGCCCGCATGCGGGCTGCCAGGTTTGCTGCCCAAGAGCTTCCCATACGCGACAGGGAGCTGTGGCAGTGGCATGTGCAAGCTTGTCTTGGTGCTGCTGCAGCTGCTGCTTGCGGTGCTGGACTGCCCCTGCCCTTGCTGCTGTGTTTGACCGGCTGTGCGACCATGTGCCGGGCTACGCCGGCCACCACTAACAGGACTGTTGCTTGACGCACATGCGATGAGTGTTACTGCTGCCTCCATGCCAGAAAGTTGAGACTTGAGGCTTGCAATCTCATCAAGGGCAACTTGCAGGACAGCGGTGTTGGGCTGCGCTGGAGCTGCATCTGCAACTCCATGGGAGCTGGCTGCTGCTGGATGGAGCTGTGACGCTGCTGGTGGTGCTCCATAAGCAGCATGGTGTTTCTGAAGCTCTAAAGCCACAGAGGTGCTGACAGGCACCCCAGCACCTACAGGTAGCAGCAGTTACAGGAAAGCTTTCGGCAGGCTACTCGAGCCTGACACATGAACCAGGCACCTCTGTGCAGCATGTTGTGCTGGCCAACTTGTTTCATACGGCTAGATGTATCAACTAACCTGTAACGGATTGTAACTTGTTGGCATAACTGCGATGGCGAGTCTGTGCAAATGGCAGCCGGCTTGTGTCCATTCTTAGGGCACCCTTAGTGCAGCTGCGCATGCATGATGCAGAGCCTGACGTGCTGCTGCTTGCCGTACGAGGCTCCTGAAGCAGTGATGTTCTTCATGCTGGACTGAAGAACCGATCTGGTCACCGAGGATCGGTGCAGCAGCCCAATACCTTGCTGTGCAAACTTGAAACTTGTCAGAAGAGCAGAAGATTGACCAATGACCAGGCGTTGAAAGCGCCGCTGCAACAACCTGCTTCCTATTCAGCCGATTTAAGGTCTGACACACTCTCAAGTATTGCTACGCACTGCTTCATACGAGCATTTCTGACGAGTACTGCATGTGTGCTGGGTTACACTGACGATTAGTCACCTGGATCACAGGAAGCTAAAGCAAGCCCTCTCACGGCGTATCAAAGGCTGCACATTGTCTTTGCATGCTGTTTACTTTCGTAAACCTTCTCAGAAACTTTACGCCCCTGCGACTCTCTCTGCAATTTGTCCGTGCTGCGAAGGTTGACGGGCTCCTGTGCCTCACCTGTCATTTGAGCTGTACTTATCATGTATCATTGTTGAAGTGCATCTGTCTGAGCAAAAACCCTAATCGTTGCTGCTGTGTTGTGCTCACCTGTCGTTGTCGTGGTAGTAGCCCAAAACCAGCAGGTGCCTTGGAGTCCAGGGCCAAATTTGGATGCCTGCATATGGCAACAATCAAGCAGCGAGGTGTGCTGGGCTTTGGGTGGCAGGTCTGTAGCAGGTGAAGCAGCAGAAGAGATGCTGCTGCTGTGGTCAGCTAGCTGTTTAGGCTGTAATGCCGGAGTAGCAACAAACCTCCCAATTGTTCATCAGGTTCATCCCGGCCTTACAGTGCTTGTAGGAGTGCAGTAGCGTGCCACATCAGCAGCAACAACCGACAGGGACAGCAGGCTAGGCTGAGCAGCAGCACCCTGGAACAAGTTGCAGGACAGTGCAGGCTAGCAGGCGGGCTGCTGCTGCACTGCAGCTAGCCTAGGCTGTACCAGCACCAGCCTTACCACTTGGAACGATTGCAGCAGCTGTAGCAGCATGGCCGATGGTATGCAGTGGGTTACGAGGGGCTCGCCCCGCCCCGCCAGAGCATCTGCTGCTTCTGGCCGGCTTTCAAACTCAGGCAATGGAAGGGTGAGCTGTGCGGCATACCGTGCATATGCATAAAATGCATATGGTATTCATGGCATGCAACTGGTACCTAATGCTAGAACAGCATCTGCCATCAGCCTGCCAGCTGTTGCAGTGCAACCACACTTAGTAGCAGCGGGCCAGTTGATGCTGCAGGCGTGCCGCCGGGACATAAGCAGCGGTGTAGTGTACATTATAGCAGTGCTCCAGTATCGGAGGCTGCATTACTTGCCTGCCTGCACGGCCAGTTACGTAGCTGAGCATGCAGAATGCAGGAGCGCCATGCTTGTGGCAACGCATGCTGCCAACTGCTTGATGTCGCACCATCCTATGAACGCAGGCCAGCATGCTTGGGCTGTGGCAGCAAGCTACAGCAGAGGTCGTTGAGGTGCGATCAAGCAGCTGCCTGCTGGGGCGGAGCCACCCATGTGCAAACCACATTGCACACTACAGCAGTCAGTGCAAGGCAGCATGGGTGTCAGACGCTGCAGCAGTCCCCTGGCACCGGCAGCCTAGGTGTGGTGCAACAGCCCAACAGCACCAACTTTGGCCTGCATGCTCACTGCTGCACAGCTCACTGCTGCACATTGCAGCCTGCAGCAGCACCAGGCACTGCTGCGGTCCCATTGAAAAAGCGCCCCCAGCAGCGAGTCATCGGCTCTCGATGTTGCCACGGCGTGTGCGTGCAGGTGCTGTTGAAGGACAAGATGAACGTGCTGCTGCTGCTCCTGCCTCTGGCCGTTGTTTCAAAGGCAGCCGGCTGGGCAGCAGGTGCAACGTTTCTGCTGTCGCTGCTGCCGCTGTGCTCGCTAGCAGAGGTGCGGCGCAGCAGCAGCATGGATGCAGCAGCGTCGCAGACGGCAGGCAGTGTGAACGTTGTTCGGTGTCCCTGTATCACAGCCTTTAGCAGCAGAATGATCAACGGATCAACGACAGGGGTTGTGAGTGAGACCTGGCATGGCAGCCTGTAATGTGGCAGGCACTCCACTTTCTGAGACATGCCGATGTTGGCTGTCGAAAGGCACAGCACTGCATGCAAAAACAGCGCAGGAGTGCCCACAGCCCAGCACATGAGCTGCAAGCAGTTGGCGTGCAAGGGTGCTGGCAGCGGTGGCTGTGCTCTGCTCTCTGAGGTGCTGCATGTGCTGCTTGTGCTGCCGCTGCTTGGCATGTTGCCTGCAGCGGCTCGGTATGATCACAGAGCAGTTGGCCATGTACACCAATGACACGCTGGGCGGCTTACTGAACGCAACCTTTGGCAACGCTACTGAAGTCATCATTGCAGCATTTGCAATCAAGAAAGGGTGAGGCCACCTCTGTAGAGCTGGCTGGAGCAGCAGCAGCAGCAGCAGCAGCAGCAGCAGCAGGCACAGCATGAACCACCAGCGGTGCAGCTGCTTCCTGTCTTGCACAGCTGAGACGCGGGAAGCGGTGCAAGTCTTGCTGGGCTGCAAGCATCTGTTGCGTAAACAAGCCTTGCCTCGCTGCATATCAGCATAAGTCCTGCATCGTGTACATCTGCTTGCAACCTCAACCGGCATCTTATGTGGTTCCCTGCACTGTTGCCGCTGTTCGTGCTCCTTGTACTGCTGTGCAGGTTACTGCGCGTAGTGAAGCTCACGCTGCTTGGCAGCATCATCAGCAACCTGCTGCTGGTGATGGGCAGCGCGTTTGTCGCGGGCGGCGTGCTGCACCCCACGCAGAGCTTTAACAAGCAGGGCGTCGCCGTCAACAGCGGCCTGCTGGTGCTGGCAGGTACGCACAGCGCCGGATCCGGGTTGCTGTTCCGATGCCTCCCCTTGCGGCGTGCGTTGCGTTGGACGAGATTCGCGTGACAGGTGTGCTCAACAGCGGCCTGCTGGTGCCGGCGGGTGTGCATGTGACTTGGAGTGATGCAGCCCGTCATGTGCCGGCCTCCACAGCTGCAGCCTGCGCGGCTGTGAGCTGCTTGCATGCGCTGTGAGCACCGCTGCGCCCTTCACCTGGCCGTGGCAGTCTGTGGTTGCATGCAAGGGCGCCGCCAGATGTGCAGCTGCTGACTGCGTGCACTTCCTGCCATGCCCCATCCCCTGGACGCGCTGTGCTTGCCGCTGCCTGCTGCGCAACTGTCAACCCTGCACGCCCACATCAACCTCTTCCAGCTCTGCTTTGCTCAGCAGATCTGTCGGGGCTTCATCTCTGTGCTTCTGGTGCCTCCTGGTGTTACAAACTTCTGTCGTTTCCACGCTGCCATGCTCCTGCGCTGCCCAGCAGCACCGCAGCATTGCAAGTCTTCCACCACTGTGCCGCTTTTGCCATTACCTGGTGATGCTGCCGCACTAATCTCCTGCAGGTGTAATTGTCATGTTACTTACGCTGATCAGCAGCACTGCAGCATTGTAGGTGTGTCATCATCTTTGCCGCTTCCAACCCACTGCGCTGATGCCGCCGTACTTTCTCCTGCAGTTGTGGCCATCATGCTTCCCACGCTGCTGAGCAGCACTGCAGAAGCGGTGCAGGACTTCAGTGCTGAGCTGGCGCTGTCGCGCTTTGAGAGCGTGCTGATGCTGCTGTGCTACGGCCTGTTCCTGGTCTTCCAGCTGGTGACGCACAGGTGGGCAGGGCGGCAAACGAGCTTGGGTATTGTGCATTCATGCATGGATGGATAGCTCCGGCGACGTTGATACTTCTGTGTTGTGGCATTTCTATTGTCTTCCAGCTACTGACAGACAGGTGGGCAGATGAGATGATGAGTGCATTTGTTGCACTCATGGGTGTCGTGCTAACATTGGGTGGCTGGGGGCCGCTGCAAATGCTCTGCAGCAGCGTAAACGTTGTCGACCAGCAAGTTAGAATGGGTGGTCACAGGCATGAGCTAGCAGCGCCCTGGGGTGTGTTTAAGCTGACCCATGTGCTTCGTACCTGCAAGCTGTAGAGTTTCAGCATGAAAAGTGGATTTCTTGACATTGGTACACCTTCAATATTCTCATGCCGCCGCTGCTGCTGCTGCCATTTGTTCAGGCACCTGTATGAAGAAGAAAGTCAGCCGAAATCTATTGGTGTGCCTCCTGTCGCTGGCACCAGCTGCTGCGATGACCCCGACTCTCCTGCCAAGGCAGCGGGAATGAGTCAGCTGTCAAACAACTACAGCAGCGGCGCACTCGAAGCTCGCAAGCAGCAACAGCAGCAGCGGCAGACAGATATTGAGCTTGTGGCGACTGCAAACGGCCAGCAGCAGGTGCGCACCTCTGAGCACTGCATGATGCGCAGGCACGCCGCAACGGCACAACGCACCCCGCTGCATTGCTTCTGCTGCGTCCATCTGTTAAGTTGTGTGTGCGGGCTTGCATGCTGACATGTGCCACAGCTGCAAAGCCCTGTGTGCTGCACTCAGTTGCACTTTCAACAGCGCGGTCCCTGCTTGATTCACGTGTGTGTGCAGGGGCAGCCAGTAGCAGCCGCGCCAAGCGGCTCACGGCTCAGCAGCAGCAGCGACAGCTACGCAGCAGTGTCCAGGGAGGAGGCTGGGCATGTTCAGATAGCGGTAGGGGAGGGCGACACCGTGCGGCTGCTGGCTGGCGAGCCGTCTGTGCAGGTGCAGGTGGGTCGCACGACCCGCCAGCTGCCAGGCAGCGCAGGAACCCAACTCGCCTCAGACAGCCGCGTCGTGCCACGTTGTAGTGCTGGTGCATTGCAACATTGGTATGTCTGGATGGTATCGTCCACAACCGTTGGCCTTGGCTGGCGGCAGCAGCGGGGAACGAGGGTACTATGTGCCAAACACAGCTGCTGGAAAGTAGTGCCGGACTTGCACTGTTCCTAACCTGCGTCTCTCCTGGGTGTGCGCGTCTGGAGGTGCAGGTGATAGAGGAGGAGGCAGAGGAGCTGGTGCTGTCAAAGGTCGGCTGCTTCGTGTGGCTGGCGGTGGTGACGCTGCTCATCAGCGTGCTGTCAGACTTCATCATGGACGCAATCTCAGGTGCGGATCATATGCACTAGCTGTGCCGCTAAAGCTTGCGTATGTGGTGGTACTTCAACTAACCTGCTGTTTGTTCAGGATGATGCCAGATGCGGGCTCAACTGCGTGCTGTCAATCAGGGGAGCTTGTTGCCTTGTGGTGCCCTGCTGTTGCATGCGCGTATGACCCGGTTGCTTCGGCTGTGTTTCCCAGGATGGTGATGATCGCTGCGGATGCGATGGTGCTGCAGATGCCGGCAAGCAGGCGAAGGTGCCCCTGCCCTTCCCGGCCACTTGTGCAAGGCAGCACATGCAGCTCAGTGCACACATGCGCCCACTCACGCACACATGCCGTGGCTCGTGCTCCAGTTTGCCTGACGCTTGCTGCTTGTCTGTGGTCGTTCCAGTATGGTGTGACAGATGTAAATCTGCGCACCTGGGCCTTCCTTGCTTTCTTGCTGCTTTGTGTGCCCTGTAATCACGTTCACATTGCTGCTGCGTACGTCGCCAGGCAGCCGAAGGTGCCGCTGCCTTTCCGCTTCACCCACAAATGCGGCGCATGCGGCTCAACACACATGCTGTTCTGTTCCTATCACACATTTTGTCGCATTCAACATCACAATCTGCTGCACGAGTGACGACCAGCTGTTGCTTGACACTGCCCGCTGCTGCAGAGGCCAGCAGGCAGCTCAAGGTGCCGATGCCCTTCCTGACCACCATCGTGGTGCCAATTGTGGGCAATGCAGCCGAGCACGCCAGCGCGCTCATCTTTGCGGTGAAGAACCGCATGGAGATCAGCCTCGGCGTGGCCATAGGTGGGCTGCAGGCCGAATCGGCTGTCGCTCAGCGCACTGATTTTCCTGTGTATTTTTGCATGCCGAACAGCATCGCCAGTGCCCTCTGCCTCTGCATAGCAAGCTTGCATGCACCTTTTCATTATAGGTTGCTGCGTGACTTGCATGCACCTTTTCATTATAGGTTGCTGCGTGACTTGCATGCACCTTTTCATCATAGGTTGCTGCGTGACTTGCATGCACCTTTTCACTATAGGTTGCTGCGTGACTTGCATGCACCTTTTCATTATAGGTTGCTGCGTGACATGCAGACTAGCACTTGACTGCAGCACCATTGGCCAGCAGCAGCATGAAAAGGCCAGGCTGTGGCCATGATGTGCACGTGTACAGCTTGGCCACACGCAACAAAATCACAGCAAAATGTGGCAGCAAGCTGGTTCTAAGGCGCCGCCGCCTACATGATGTTGTAGTTGTTGCAGCAGAACGCATTCTAGGTGATTGCACACTGCAGTGCATACAGTCTGCGCTGGTGTGCACACACATGTGTGCCTGTCTGTGCAGGCAGCAGCACGCAGATTGGTGTGCTGGTGATGCCGTTCTGCGTCATTCTTGCCTGGTGCTTTGGGCAGCCGCTGGACCTCAACTTCAACGGTGGGCGGAGTTGCTGAGCAGCAGGTGGAAACTGTTGACACTGCCAGGCAGCAATGCCGCTGCGGCGCTTGGCAATTGAAGCAGGCTGTCTGCAGGCCAGGCAGGGAAGGCTTCCTAAATTGTATTGATAATTACGGCTTAGCATGTATCAGACGCTCAATGGCAGCAGTCAACGCATGCCAACTTGACACTCTGCTGACTTGCAGGACAAGGCATCTGTTGGCTGCAGATGCCCTGTCTACTAATCTACTGCTGCACACTCAGTGTTGACTGCCGCATACAATACTCCCGCCGACCTCAGGGCAACGGGATTTTGCATGCTGTGCTGCTGCTGCTGCTGCTGCACCGTGCAGAGTTTGAGGCGTTGGTGCTGTTCATCAGTGTGCTGTTGGCAGCATTGATGGTGCAGGTGAGGCGATGTAGTGGCCGCAGCTGCTGGTGAGTGGGATGAACGTGTCATCACCGATGACACAGTGATGACTCATCAGTGATGACACAGTAACCACTGTCTTCTGGTGTTGATGGGCATTCGTGCTGGGGCATGGTAGCTGCGTGTAAAGCACAGCAAGGTGGGCAAGCTTGCTACCTGCTGCAGTGCTGCATAAGCAGAACAGAGGCCGTACCTGCATCTCCACAGCATCTGAAAGCAGCTCATCGCTCTGCAGCGGGTTATCCTCGGGAACAAGCTCTGCATGTGTGCTGTGCCGTGCTGTGCAGGACGGGTCCAGCAACTGGCTGAAGGGGTCCATGCTGATCCTCACCTACCTGTTTGTGGCGGCTGGTTTCTGGGTACGTCGTAGCAACGGCCACACTACTGCAGTGAGGTTACACCAGCACTGCTGCCACTGTGAGCAGCTACATGCCCAGCAGTGCAGGCTGCTGCCAGAGTGCAGCAGTGGTATGTGCACCGCCTACCTGTCCACGGGAGCTGCCCCTGGCCTCTGGCATTCCTGCAGTGAGCAGGCTGCTGCTGTAAAAAGCAGCAGCACTGTAACTTAGCAGCTGCTGTGTTCACCTCACTAACTCTGCAAGGGATCATGTAGTGCCTGGTGCTGCTTGGCTGTAGCAAAGCTGCTGGCCACGTTGTCAATTGTCTAGGCACGGTAGGGGGGCGGGGGGAGGGGGCTGTGCATGCCAAGTCTGCTGCCTGTCAACAGTTGTGTGTGTGGCGCTGCTTGCAGGTGCACAAGGACCCGTTGCTGGCAAGTGTGGAGGGTGAAAGACATTGATGTAAGGCGAGGTGGCAGCAGTGATGTCTGATAAGTAATGGGCCTGCTCCTGCCAAGGTCTGCTCCTGCTGCTGCTGCTGCTGCTGCTAGGGCCAGCAGTGCAGCAGTACCGGTTGCAGCTGGTTACGCTGTGGCACTACAGTACAGCGACAATAAGCCGTACTGGCAGATTGTTGCACTACCACTGACGTAAATCTCATTTTCTCTGCGAGCGGGGTAACTTCCACGAGGTTCGCAGGCAGCAGGGGTTTGGTCGGTCGGTTTCTGGGCCCACTCGTAACAGAAGGTGGTCGCGGAGAGTTAAAGCCTCAAGAAGCTCGTGTGTTGCCACAAGATTCCCAGCAGTCGCAGTGCACTATACATTCCCGTCTCCTTGTTGTTGTTCTTCACAACACACCAGTTCTACACCTTGTTTGCCATTGCAGCCGCTGACTCGCACCACAACAACCTCGTTTTTCGTTTATAACTTTCAGCTCTTCAAAGGTCTACCAGGATGAAGTTCACTGCCTTTGCCCTGCTGGCGCTGCTTGCCTTTGCTGGTGAGTCCACCTTCGGAGAGCAGCCCACCCGGTGAACGGGTTTGTTTGTCAGCAGCATGAACATTACAGCAGCCGATTGTCGGTCTGCCGTCAGCGTTCGCAATCTCTGACCTGCCTGCCAACAACAAACAGCTGTCCAGAAGCTGCTAGATCTGCGCTGCATGGGCATTAAACAACCTTGTAGTCAGCCTGAATGGGATGCGCGTGTTTGTTCATGTGATGCGGGCGCATAGTTGTCGTGCTGCCCGCAAGGACCGGTCAATGTCTGCTATGGCAGCAGTGATTGGTGCATGTACTGCTTCATCAGACAATCTTAGTCAAAATCAACCCTTTCAGCGGACTTGACAGCTGTGGCAGCCTCGTTTGGCAGCCCGTCGCCTCAGCAGTTTGTCCCCACTTGGCCGGCCGTTGAACACGCTCTGAGCACACTTCGCTTGCCCTTCTGTGTTCGCAGCCGTGGCTTTCGCCCGTCAGGATGATGCGTTGGACACCATGGCCCTGGATGAGGTGGAGGCTGTCCCAAGGTAGGAAGCACAGCAGCAACAGCAGCAGCAGGCCTTGCTTCTGTTTGGTGGTCCGTCTGGCTGCCATGAGCAGCCAGGAAGTCCGTCGCGATGATGTGCTGCTGCTTATCGGTTCGATGTATGCCATCCATGGATGTGGGCGGTTGTTGGCTGTGATAACCCCTGCTGCTTTGCACATCATGTGCAGCGGTGACACCTACCACTCCATCAACATCATGTTGGGCAGCATATGGCTTATTTGAAGCATACGTCAAGAGCACCTGAAACTACATGCAAACTCGACGTATGCCGCATGCCTCAGGCCACTTTCCTGCAATTGATTCCTCTGCTTCTGTCGCGTTCTGCTGCGCAGGCTGCTGCAAGAGGTGCTGAGCGACCGTCAGGAGGGAGTAGGCTACGGCGATGCAATGGGCGGTGGTTACGGTGACAGGGACATCACGCGAGAGGGCCCCACTATCCCTACCACCCTGGTCGATCCAACCACCAGTGGTGCAGCAACAACATCTGCAAGCGTGCTGGGCTTCTTCCTTGCTGCTGTGATGGCCCTGGCCATGTTCTAGGCTACTGGTCTATCGTGGTCAGTGTGCAGTTGTGATCGATTGCCGCTGTCTGCCACGCGATGTGGATCGAAGGGCAGGCTGTGGGACAATTTATTGGTTTGCGCCCTGCAGAGGTGTGCTGTGTGGGTTTTAATAGGTCAGCTGTGCGTTAGCTGCACAACTGCTGTTTTTGGCAGCAGTTGCTTAGGCGAGAAAGGGACTAATCAGGAAAAGTGCTTTCATATCAGATGAATATGTTGCGGCGTGCATGCATGCGTGGTTGCAGTTTGCTTAGTTTTTTAAAGGCTTGCGTAGTCTCTCTAAGGCATCACGAATGGCGCACTACTGCTGTTTGTGATCCAGTTTAACCCCTACATGTCGCCATTGTGACTCCTGCTGCATGTGGGCTGAACAAAGCCCAAGTTAGCAGCATTGATACTGTTACTTTTCCGTGGTTGGTTGTTGCTTCAGTGTCTGTGTGTTCTGATCTACGCATCTGTTGTGCGAGATATCTGCAGCCCGTGACTGCCTCCACACCTCCATGATGCCGCTGTGCGCAGTTGTTACAAAGCAGGCAGGTACACATGCTTGTGATTGATGCTAGCTTGGCAGCAGGGCCTGCTGTTAGTTCAACAACAGTGATCAAGGGCGGCATGTTGTGCGTCAAGCGCGTATGCTTGTGTAGCAGTCCTGTACGCCTGTGAGTATACAAGCGTGGTTCTGTAGAATGCATGCAAGCGTTATGTGGAATCACCCCGTTTCATTTCTTTGCTTGCTGCAATGCAAAGCAAGGTATACAGTGGGTGGTGGGTTTGCCAGCATCCTGGCAGTAGCGCGTGTGAGGGTGCAGAGTAGCCGCTGAATTGCATGTTTACAACTTATCTGTGATAGTGGGGGCCACTCAGTGACTGGCAGGTGGAGAGTAGTTGCTGATGGGAAGGGGAAGCTGGCAATCGGCAATTCAGCAATACTGCATTCTTGGCAGGGCAAGGTGCAGGAGTGAAATATGCACTGTATGGCATGCCGGCTTTGTTCAGTATGATCTAAGGTTGTTATGTTCACTTTAAGTTTCTTGCAATGTAAGCTCCATGTGCCATCTGGCGTCTCGTGCCTGTTATTGATGAAGATATTTCAATGCAGGTGCACCTGGCAAGAGGTTTGGACCTGTATATTTGATTACTACATAGCAGCACAGAAGAGGAATACCATATTTTTCACATTTTGGAAGTCACATGCCAAATACAAAACAATACAATACAGTAGTACAGGACTGAAATACTAAAGTAGGGCTACTGGCCCACCAACTAAGAAGCCAAACAAGGCTCATAGGGAATAACAGTCTTGGTCCTTTGTTCCAACGCCCCATTAACTTGTTCGTCAAGGGAGTGAGGCAGTTCACAATTCTCCCAGCACACCACCATCTGCAGTGCGTAGCATGATAATAACACTGTGTTTCACTCAAGTACTGCCAAATATTTCCAACTTTAACTGTGAAGACCGC
>JACERP010000787.1:0-38013 GCA_014080715.1 Scenedesmus sp. NREL 46B-D3 | reverse complement strand
GCTTGCAGTGCCCTGTGCAGGACCTGCATCCTCATCCTCCTCATCATCTGCTGCTAGCTGCAGCTTGGTTGCCATCAACCCAGCCAAGCTGCTGATGCCGTCAGCTTCAGATGCTGCTGCTGCTGCTGCTGCTTTGCTGCTGCTCTTTTGCAGTGCCTTGAGCCTTGATTGCGGCTTCCGGGCACTAGCGCTAGCCTGCAGCATACCCAGCCTGCTGCGGGCCTTTGGTGCTGCAGGTGTCATGTACACTGCTGCTGCTGCTGCTGCTGCTGCTACTGCAGTTTCTGGTCCTGCTGTTGGCGGTGGCGCATTTTCCGCATCAGCAGCAGCAGCTGCTGCACTGCTCCGTCGACTGCTCTTGTTCACGGCACCTGCAGCGCTGCCGCCAGCAGCAGCGCCTTGTCCTGGTTCTGCATGTGCAACTGCCGCTCCTGCCTGCTGCTGCTGCCAGCACCTCTGCATGTGCGTCTGTGAGGCCTGTCATCAGCTTGGTGATGTGCAGGCCGTCCACGCGCTGCTGTGTGAGCTGGCACAAGTCCCGCATGGCCTGCTGCAGCTCTGCAGTGCTGGCCGCCTCCAGGTGCGCCAGCAGCGACGCCACCAGCTGACCCAGCAGCTGACGGGGCTGGTCCTCTGCGGCAGCACAGCAAGCACGGCAGCAGTGGAGAGGGATGGAGGCTTGAGCGGCGGCGCAGTGCGCAGAGCGTCAACGGGCAGGCACCAGCAGGTGGAATGCGCAGCTCAAACTGCTGATGTCATGGTGAGTGCAGCAATTGCTCGTGCTAGCGCTGCACGACCTGCTGCTTGTCGTGCACCCACCACACCCTCCCCCCAGCCTCACTCACCAAACACAAACTCGAAGAACTCCGCAACAAACCCGGCCGCAGCATTGGCTGCGGCTGCCTGCACCTGCTGCTGCGGCGGCTGCATCAGCAGGCACCGCCAGGCACCCAGCCAGCCCCTGTCCAGCTGCTGCAGCAGCGCAGCCATGCGGGCATCCAGCTCCAGCCGCTGCTGCCACCACTTGGCCTTCTGCGCCGCTGTGGTGAGGCTGCCGCTGTCCTGCATGTTGGCTGCGCTGTCAGAAAGGATGCTGCTGAGCTCGTCGAGGAGCTGCTGCACGGTGCTGCAGCTGCTGCTGCTGCCGCTGCTGTGCTGCTGCTCAGGCGGCCTGCAGCGCATTCAGGACGTGAGCAGTCATTCGCAGTGAGTGCAGCTTGTGCATTTATAACTTTTGTTCGCCAAGTGACAGCAGCATGCCAGTTGTCAACTAGAAAAAGGGCAACTCGCGGGGCCAACAGCGTGTTGCGGCACCCTCGTCTGTCGCTCCAAACCACGTTACGGTCGGCACACAATGAGGCACTGCCCTTGCAGACTACCAGCTGGCTGCAACTTACGGTTGTAACTTGACCAGCAGCGGCAGCTGAGCAGGCTGCCCAGCTGCAGGTGGCACCATCCTGCATACCAGCAAGCCTTTGCATGCTGCTGCTGCTGGTTGCCCTGCTGCTGCGGCAGCAAGCAGTGGCCAGGACATTGCGCTGCAGTCTGCCGGTGCAGCTCTTGTCCTTGCAGCGCTGCTGATGCTGCAGGCCACAGTGCCATGCAACAAGCAAGACAGCTGCTGCTGCAGCCACTGCTCTGAGATGGCATCGAGCTGCGCCAGCAGGTCTGGTTGGCTGCTGCTGCCCTTTGCTGCAGCTGCCAACTCCTCCAGCAGCGCCCGCAGATCCAGCTGCTGCTGCAGCTGCTGCCACACGCTGCACAGCATGCTGCCGTCTGCAGCGCCGCCACCACCTACAGCACAGCCAGCGACCTCTGCTCCTGTGTGTTCCGCTGCTGGGCTGCTGCTGGGGGTGCATTGCTGTGTGTGCGCCAGCTTGGACGCCAGTGTGAGCTGCTGCTGCTGTGCAATGGAGGACCCTGGGCAACAGCAGGAGACGCGCAGAGGTGGCAGCCGACACCAATCAGCAGCAGCGCAGCAGGCAGATCCAGGCTGCAGGCATATGACAGAAGTGATGCAGCACTGTGGCATACAACTGCCCTGAGTGCTACCGCATGTGCTGTTGGCTAGCCCCACTGCAAGGTTACTGCCACACATGCATCAGCACGATGAGCACAGGCACTGGATGACACTTCCCCAAACACCACACATGCCCCAAAATGTTTAAGCAGTGTGCAGTCAAGGTACCGATGGATGAGAGGCGGTGAGTTGGGACCTGCCAGCCCCTCACCTAGTGACAGTTGGAGCAGTGCTGCTGCACTGTGCACAGCACCCCAGGCCTGCAGCCTGCTGCTGAGCATCTGGCACGCCTCCCTGAGCAGCAATGGCTGCTGCACGAAGACGGGCAGCAGCCGCAGCACCTCGGCCAGCCAGGTGCTGCCAGGCATCTCATGGTGCTGCTGCAGTTGCGCTGCTGTCGCTGCTGCTTTGCTGCCGCCGGCGCGTTTGCCCTTGGTGCCGATGCCGGCAGCAGCCTTCTTACCACCTCTACTCCCTCGAGCAGACTTTGCAGCAGCTGCTGCTGCCGCTTGTCCCTCCTCTGCATCTGCAGCAGGCACGGGTGCATGCTCGCCAGCGCTGCCATCTTCTGCTGCTGCGCACGCAAACTCTGCCTGCAGGTTGCTGTGGCTGCTGCTGCTGCCAAAGCCGACCAGCTGCAACACCTGGCCCTGCTGTTGGCTGGCAGGCAGTGCAGGCGCACGCCAGGTCAGCAGCTGCAGCTGCAGCGCTGCATGAGCAGCCGACCAGGCACTCCCATTGCACCTGTAAAATGCAACACCGCAGGCAGCCGCAGAGCCGAAGCACGACAGGTCAGCCAGGCACCCTGTGTGGCTTGCCGACTCCGTTGGTGGTTGTGCATTGCAGAGGTCCTGCTGGTTAGACAAATTCGCAGTTGTGACAACAGTGACAGTACTGACAGGTGACTGCGCAAGTTCAGGGCTTGCTTGCACACGCCTGCAAGCTGAACGCTCCCGCACCTGTCGCATTCGCCCCCTCCGCATGCTGTCAGGCCTTGCAGCGCCGCCTGCAGGCATTGCATCGCCGCTGGCAGGCCATGCAAGTGCAGCTCAGCATGTGACAGCTGCAGCTGCAGCTGTGCTTGGAGCCCCACCGCTCGCCAACGTAGCATGCACACAGCAGGCTGCTGCTCCTGCCCCTCGCACGTGTTGCTGCCTTCTGGTAGTGCCACTGCCTCACCCAGCTGCTGCACGGCAGCAGACAGCTGCTGCTGCGCATCTGCGTGCTGTGAGCTGGCTGTGCTGCATGCAGCCGATGCCTGCGCAACAGCAGCTGCAGCATACCTCCCCTGCAGCAGCTGCTGATGTTGCTGCTCCTGCCCCACATCCTGCTGCATTACGGATTGGCGCTGCTGCAACAGCAGCAGCCAGCGTGCTGCACCTGCTGCTGCGGCCTCTGCTTTGCCTCCCTGCCCCATCCTGCTGTAGATGCTGCTGCTGCTGGCCTGCGCAACGGCTGCCAGGTAGCAGCAGTGGCAGCTGGTGCTGAGCTTCAGCAGCTCTTTGAGCACCCGCAGTGCATCCTCGGGGTTTCCTGATGACTCATGCACCTCAGACAGCTGCAGCAGCCCTGACATGTACAGCCCTAGGGCATGCCAATACAGGCCAGTGCTGCTCTTGGGTTTGGCAAGCCAGCCGTTGCCACTTAAGCCAGATGTCACTGCCAAGGACCTGCTGCCCCCGCTGCTGCTGGTTGATGCTGTTGCAGCGACAACAGCCTTGCAGCTCTCCAGTGCAACCTCAGCGTCTACAAGTGCAGCAGCAGCGTCACCAGCGGCAGCGGCAGCTTGCGCGCTAGCAAGCAGCAGCTGCACCTGCTGCAGCTGCTGAGCGATGCTTGCTGGTGCAGCTGCAGCTGCCAGCTGTTGCTGCAGCTGCTTTGCTTGATCCACCTCTGCCCGCTCTGCCTGCATTTGACACTGGCAGAAGCAGCCCTGGCTGCTGCTGTTCACTGCTGCCTTGCCCTTGGCTTTCTTGCTTCTGCTGCTTGCGGCTGTCTTGCTGTCAAGTTCGCCGTCACAGCTGCTGCAGCTGCTTGGAGGCAGCACCAGCCGCTGTGGTGCCAGTAACAACCCAAGCCATGGCGAGCCAGGACTTGTTGAAACAGGGCCCACCAGCAGCTGCTGCACATGCTGCAGTGGAGCCTGCTGAGGTGCTGGCAGGAGCGGCAGCATTGCAGTCAGCACACCAGCAAACCCCTGCTGGCAGCTGCCCCAACCCTGCAGGCCTGCAACGTGCCAAGCTTGCACAGCAGCAGCTGCTGCTTCGCTTGAAAACTGCATGGCCGCAACCTGCAAGGTACTGCTGCTGCTGCTGCTGCTGCCAGCGTCCTGGCTTGCAGCTTGCAAGGACAGCTGGAACAGCTGGGCACTGACGTGCAGGTGCCAAGCAGCAAGAGCCCACAGCTCCTCCACTGCAGCATCATCTTCAGTGCCTTGATCGCCTGCCTCTGAGCTGCAGTCGCTGTCACACTCGCAGCTGCTGCTGCTGCTGCTGTCGCCAGCTGCAGCACTGTCGCTCCTGCCAGCCGCTGCCTCCTGGTCCTGGCTTTTGCATTGCCGTACCGCGTCCCTGCCTGCTGCCGCATCAGCTGCTCGGCTAGCAGCTGCACTGCTGCTGCTGCTGCTGTGTTGTTGGTCCATTGCTGCCGCAGCCTCCAGCAGACCAAGCAGGCAATGGCTCAGGGCAGCCGATGCCAGCGCCTGTGCTGCAGCTAGCAGCCCCAGCCTCGCCTGCAGCGCCTCAGCACCTGCAGCAAGTCCTGCTTGATCTGGCGCCTGAGATGCAGCTGGCGCCTGGCTCCTGCTGCTGCCCTTCCTGCTGCCTGCCTTCTGCCGGCCTCGACTGCCTTTGGCTGCCGCAGATGCAGCTTCCTGCTGCCCACAGAGCAGGGCCAGCCACTGCTGACATGCCTCGGTTAGAACTGCTGCCGCTGCTGACCTGTCCTGCAAACTTTCATCTGCTGTACCGCTGCTGCTGCTGCTGCTGCTAGCTGTGCTGCATGACAGCACCATCCCTTTCACCAGCTGCGCCTGCGCAGCAAACACTGCTGCATCCCACCCGGCTGGGGTGTCACAGCTGCACAGCTCCTGCACCACCAGCGCAGCAGCAGCTGCTGCCGCACCAGCAGGCAGCCTGGGGTCATACGCTGCACTCAGCAGCGCCTTGCACTCATGCCAAGCCAGGACATGCAGCGGCAGGGCCTGACACTTGCTGCTGCCGCTGCCGCCATCTGCGCAAGCTGCTGCATGCTGCAGCACCAGCTGCAGTGCAGAGGGCAGGCGGCTGGCACCAGATGCATGGGCTTGCTGCTCCTGGGCATTTTCTTGCTGCTTGCTGCTTCTGCCTGCGCGCTTGCTGGCCTTGCTGGTGGTGCTGCTGCCGTTGGCCAGGCATGCTTGCACAGCACACGCTGCTGCTGCTGCTGCTGTGCTGCTACACCGTAGCTTGCTGTAAGCTTTCAGCAGCTTCTCCAGCTGCCGCTGTTTGCTGCCGTCCTGCAGCACAGCCCCGGCTGGCCGTTCCTGCTGCTGCACAGTTACAGCCAGTGTCAGCTGCACCATCTGCTGCGCGCTAGCTAGGTGTTGCTGTGAGCATACCATGCCTGCTGACTGAGCATTAGCTGCAGCATCCTCATCACCGCCACAGCCGCTGCTGCTGCTGCTGCGCCGCAATGTGTTCAAGTATGTGCAGGCCTGCTGCAGCATTGCCACTGCCTCCTTGCTGCTTGGCTGCCTGGAGATGTGCAGTTGACTGCAGCTGCACTGCCACGCCAGCAGCAGCAGATCTGCAGCGGCCCAGTGGCAGCTGCTGCTGGCGTCACTGCTGCTGCTGCTGCTGCTGCTGCTCTTAGTGCTGCTGCCCACATCTTTGTCGATGGCAGCATGTGTCAAGTGCCATGACAGCCACTGCAGCTCGCTGGTGCTGAGGTAGCCGCTGCCACCTGCGCCTCCGCCAATCAACTGCTGCGCTGCACCATGCAGCTGTGCTAGCAGGAGCTGCTGCTGCGGCCCTTGGCTACCAGCTGCCTGCTTGCTGTGGTGGCTGCTGCTTGCATGTGGGCCCCAGGTGGCCAACAAGCCCGCTGCTTGTGCCACTGCCTTGGCAGCACAGCCCCAAGGAACAGCACTGGTAGCTGTGCTGCTGCACGCTGCCAGCACAGTGATGAGGCTGCTTGTAAGCGCTACATGCATGGCTGCAAGCTGGCTGCCTGCAGCAGCAGTGCGGAATAACAGCAGCGCCCGACGCAGCAGGTCAGCACGTTCCTCTGCGAGAGCATTCAGCACCCAGGACATCTGCAGGGACGCGCCAACATATGTATTTGCAAGCCATTCTGCTTAAGAGCCACTCTGAGCCTCTCTGCTTAGATGCTGCACACATGCGCTTGCCATTGTTGCCTGGCCAGCGCTCACCTGCTGGCTTGCAATCCACCAGCTGCTTCAGGCACGCCACGCTGACCTCCAGCAGCAACGCGTCAGCGCCTTGCTCCTGCTGTGCCTCCTGCTGCTGGTGCTGCTCCTCTTGCTGCTCTTGCTGCTGTCCTTCACACTTGCCGACGCCTCGACGGCCTGCTGCTGTGCCTTCCTTGGCGCGGCCTCTGCTGCTGCTGGTGCTTCGATCTGCTGGCACTGCAGCAGCTGCTGACAGGGACATGCTGCCAATCTGTGCCACCAGCCCCTGGAGTTCATCCGCGCCAGGCATCCCTGCAGCAGCCGCTGCTGGTGCTGCAGGCTTGCAGACGGACGACTGCTGCACTGCTGTGACTGCAACAGCAACATCCTCCAGCTCACTACCGCTGAGGCCTGCGCTGCCATTGCTGCTGGTGCAACAGCACAGCAGCCCTGATACGAGGTGTGCCTGTATAGACGTCACCTGCTGCTGCTGTGGGCTGCATTGCATGAGGCCGCGCACGCATGCAGCTGCGGCCGAGGGGCTGCTGCTGAGGCTCTCCACCACTGCCTCCAGTGCCGCAACAGCTGCTCCTGCTGGAAGTGCAGGCACGCCTTGCACAAGCGGTGCATTGCTGCTGCGGCTGCCGGCTGCTTGCAGGACAGCTGTGATGCAGCAGGGCTTCAATGCATCTGGCAAGGCAGCTGCGGCCTTCAAAACCATCTGCAAGCGAAACAGCACAGACGGTGCCGTCAGCAAAGGACCCTAAGAGGAATGAAGACATGCGATACTTGGTGCGCAATGGCTCAGCAACAGAGGAGCAATGATGAGGTTTACTTGCAAACCTGATGATTCTTTGTACTGTGCTCATCCTTTTTGTTTGTCACGTGTTGACATCGTGCTCATTTTGGGGTGGCTAATGCCATCTCAGATGGTGACTGGAACCACGTTCAAGTAATCTCTCTCAGAGCAGGTGCCAAGCTGCTGGCCTCCCTCCGCACCTGCTGCAGAGCGCTGGGATGGCTGCATAGTGCCACTGCTGCAAAGAGATGCATCAGCAGTAGGGACACGTCGCTGACAGTATCGCCTGCTGCTGCTGCTGCTGCTCCTGCTGCTTCCCTACCAGCAAAGCTTGTCAGCTGAACATGCAGAGGCAGCGCGTGTACAAGGCCGTGTCAGCACATGTATGCTAGAGCAACGCTGCATGCAGCAAGAGTTAGGCTCCTTTCTTATCACTGCCTGGGTTGCTGGCAATCACATTCTTCAATAGCACACATACAAATATGTGTAGAGCTGTAGACGTTGTTTATGTTTCACGAGTGCTCTTGCAAGCTCGGTGAACTTTCAAGAAGCACCTCACAGGTAAGTACTTTAAGTTTCAGCTGCAATGCACCGTAACTTGCAAGGATTTGCAACCCACCTGCAGCAGGTACTCGCAGAGCACGTCTGCGTGCTGTGCAGCAGCGTTGCCTTGCTTTAGCCTGCACAACACAGCGACAGGTCATCAGTATGCTACAGCAGCCACAGCATGCATGCTTGGTGTCACAACAGCAGCACGCAACCACAGGCACTGCTTTTGATGACAAGCCCGTTTGTACAGTAAAGCCAGCACATGCTGCTTCAGCACTTGGCACTACTGTGTGTGTTGTGCTTACGATAGAACCCCAGCACAGCTCCTGCAGCCTGGTTGATGCTCTGCAGAGAACCCAGCACATCAACTTGCAGCTTGTAGCTACATATTATAACGTTGAGCCCAGCACCCAGCAGCAGGTCATTGCTGCTGTGTTTGCTTCCACTGTCCTGCTGCTCTGCTGCTGCTGCTGCATGCAGGTCTGCCAGCAGCTTCTGGCTGCACTGCATTGCTGCGTGCAGCTGGTTTGCACCAGCAAGCTTCTTCATGTAGCTGTACAGCAGAACGTGATAATCCTCCTGTTTCATGTGCATGTTGCAGAACTTGAAGCAGGCATCGGCAAGGTGCAGCAGTGGGCCCAGCACTGCTGCTGCATCCTGTTCCCTTCGCTGCTCCGACCCCAGTTTTGCGAGCAGCGTCTTGACCAAAGTAACAATCCAAGATTTCTCATTTCGCCTGCTTCCTCCGGCGCGGTCATTCGTTTCATCTACTTGCTGCTGAAGTGCTGCGATTGTGGACTGCAGCTCGCTTGATCCCAGTAAACTGTCATTCAGTGCTTGAAGAAGACTCTTGAAATCATTCATGGGTGTGTAAGCAGGTTACGCGACCCTGAAGCAGACGCTCTGCAGATAACCGGGCAGTCATGCGAACTGAATAGTAGGTTACCAAAGCGTTGTGATATCACTCTGCCATCCATGTTGCGGTGTCTGCAGGGAGCTGCAGGGCATGCCCTGACCTGCGCCATGCAGTGAATATTTGAAAATTGACATCCATGTTACAAGCCAAACTGACAGATATGGGGCCAACCAGACCACGGAGGCCTGCTCAAACCCTTAGCATCGTTGTTTAGATGTTGAAGCATATCCCATCTGCAAATTTTTTTGACACCTGAAGCCAGCGAGCAGCATCCCAGCTGCTCATCTTGCGCTGGCACACTTTGCACTGGCAAGGCTACCGGTTTGAGTTGCTTAAAATAACGCATCCAGCAGGTTATGCCTGTGTGCAAATTTCCTTCCTCAAGAGGGTTTTTTTACCTCTTAATTCAATTACTGCAGATGACGACCGCTTCCACACCCCATTCTACCTTTGCACTGGCACTGCCGATGATCAGCATGGCTGCTTATTGCGGCATGTAGCACTGGATTTGTTACCTTGCGGGAAGAGACGCCCACATCGCCTGCAAACGCTTAACTGCAGCGCTGCAACATACTTTCCTTCTTCCTCCTCATAGTTCCAGCCGCTGACTCATGGCATACATAACCTTCCTGCTATAACCGTTACGCTGACACAACATAACATCATACCAGCTGTGTCCAGAAGCGCAGTGCATCAGGCTGACTCTTAGTACCGCAGGCATACACACAGAAGCGCTGATACCATTCCATCCCGAACTCACAACTCACGGCTGTAGTAGTTCATACACTAAAGCGCTGTGTGTAGCCTAGCCATTTGTCATTTGCTGCGCCCTTATGGTTGATTCGCGCTGCTCGAGCAGGCTGAACATCTCCATAAGTACGAAACAAGCTACTGTCTCCCCATCACTGTCCGCGTTCAGCTGGCGGCTGAACTCGACAGGATCCAGGCCTAGCCGAAAGACTTTAGCTAACACCGACGCATACGGCATGGCTCGATAACAAAGCGGGATGCCTTAGACAGGCACCTGTGGCACGTCCATCCTACACGAGAGCTTCCCTCAATCTCCACCACAAAGATTTGCTTCCAAGTAAGCATGGGTTGTTCAGCTCGTAACCGCAGACGCGCGTGTAGGGGTTGGGTATTGCCAGATACTTTCCGCTTTTTCAAGAAGGCGGCTCAACTGCAAACGCTACGAATGTGCCACAAGTCCAAGTCCAATTAATCTAACACCCAACATTGTGCTGTGGCGAGTGTGCTGACTATAGGCAGGCCCAGGAACTGGGCATGTGTTACTGCAGGATATAACAACCCTAGAGCAGAGCACAGCAACAGCACATTACTGCAAATCACACACTACAGGCACGCTTGAGCACCTGTGAGCTCACAGACTACATGCTAGGCACACGTGTAATTTCAGACAGCCGGCTCTGTTTAGATGTAGTGCCACGCTCAGCCTGGGCGGCATGCAGCTGCATGGTTGCAGCATTGCTGTTAATGCTCATAAAGGCAACTCGTTTAGGGTTGGTATGCCTCATACATATGTGGGGGAGTCTGCCATCTTGTGAGCTGAGCTGGTACTGGTGATAATTGGCAGTAAGGTGCATCTTATCTACAAAGCACAGTGCTGTGTCCCGTTACATAGTCGCCACCAAGTTCAGCGCTGCTGGCACAAGTGCTGTGCCCGTTACAGTCTGCAAGCAATGATAACTGCGCGGAGGCGTCTCTGTCAGAACATCATCTTATTGGCACCTGCTTACGTATTCTGAAACTTTGTTCTGCTGCGTTGACGCGCATACACGACGATGTCGCGATCCGTACCGGTTGGCCATGTCCTGGTGTACTTTAGCGCACCAGTAGCTCGCACGTGCCGAATACTTAGTATTAGATATTTTCTTTATTGTAGCAGCTTGCTTTACCTCCAAGGCTCATATCGTTGAGTCTTTCGGCTTGACAGCAGATCTGCAGAAACCCTTTCCGTTGAAACCCTTTCCTCGGGCACTTGTAACTGAGTTCCGGCCCTGCAGGCCTGGAGAAGCACTGCCGTTCGACTGTTGAAGTGTTCGGTATTTTTTGTTTCAGCAGTACCATGCTCTGTTGCTCTTGTGATTTGCCTGTGGTTCTGAGCTGTACAGCTACATGTAGTGCTGTTGCTGGGCAGCAGTCGGGTTCAAAGGGGTGCGCTGCATCAGCTAATGCGAGAGGTCCATATGAAGGCTATGAAGGCTATGCAGGCTACACGTGCCTATGGGCATGTCAGGCCTGCTGTGCCTCGACCATCTGCAAGACGGAGGATGAGAGTTGCCCCGCTTAGCAGCACTGAGCAGTCCAGCAATAACAGCGCTGCAGACGCGCAGTTGAACCTAGATGCACTGCTGTATCAGCAAGTTGTGCGATCAAGGAACAGGCCTCACTATGCAGCAGGGCAGGTGGCTTTAGATCAGCCTCTGACCCTGTTCTTCCGCAAGTGTGGCGCGTCACAAGACGAGCATGTGGGTTGCATTCTGCCGCATCACGTAGTGTGCTCAGTAGGCTAGGCCTAGCTCCACCAAATATGCTGTGCTTTGTACATCATGCTGAAGGGCGTGCATGTGCACTGTATGCTCACAACTTAACCAGCTGGACCTGCAGGTCGCTCTAGCCCAGGCTGTACATGCACAGCTCACATGTGACAGCCGCCGCCAGGCGCTTCAAGCAGAAGTTCTGCGCCTGCATATGCAACGCGTGCAGTTTACAGCCTGCGTACGCCAAGCTGTGGCAGCCCTGCATACATGTGCATCACGCGGACGTCTGCGTGGTTGGCTGCTTGCAGGCGCCTGCTGGGGCGGCAGAATCGCTGACATCAGCAGCTGCTGCAGGTGGTGCTTCCTTCCTCAGGTTTCCACTCGGCTTGCAACAGCCCAGCGGGGGGGCAGCAGCAGCACAGATGGCCTGATAGAAGCTGCGAGGCCGCTGCTTCAGTCACTAGCTGATGCAGCAGTGCCTTCCAGCTTTGGAAGGGGCAAGGACAGCGTGTATGACCCAGCTTACTGCTCCGCACTGGAGCTGCCAGCATCACATGTAGCACTGAACATCCCACACCCACCAGCAGAGGTGCTGCAGCAGATCCAAACGCTGCTTCAGCATAGTGCAGGCGCAGTGGTTGCAGACCTCTACAGGCTCAAAATTAATGGTCTTGGTTGCTTCTTCAAGCTGCACTGTGGCACCCGCGCAGCTCAGACATGTTTGGCAGCCTGGTGGTGTGCCTGCTCAGCCCACACAGTGGAGGGGGGTTGGTTTTGCGGCACAACAACATGAGTGGTCAGTCAAACACAACAAACCATATGTTTGACTGGTCCGTTGATGCTCTGGCAGCACACGCCACCAACACGTCAGCAGGTGGAGACCTATGTGCAGCATCAGCAACAGTAGCCGGTGCTGTGGCCAGCAGTGACCAGGAGCAGCTGTGCTCGCTGCGTTGGGCTGCCTTCTACTCTGACAGTGAGCACGAGGTGCTGCCAGTGACAGACGGCTACCGCATCACACTGACCTACAGCCTCAGGGCAGTGGGACTGGACAGCACCAATGACGCCAGCAGCCCTAGGTGGGGCTGCAGCAGCGACAGCCCAGCAGCAGCAGGCCCAGATGCAGCTGCACAGGCGCAGGAGGAAGTTCCTGTGTCAGCTGCTGCTGCTGCTGCTACTGAGCCCAAGAGTAGGAGGAGGTCCAAACAGAAGAAGGCGGCTACTGCTGCTGACATCAGCTGGCTGACCCCGGCTGATGTGGCCAGCAGCCTCGAGCTGACGCAAACGATTCAGGCGCTGGTGGCCAACAAGGAGTGGTACCCAGAAGGTAAACGCCCGCTGTGACACCCAAAAACATGGGGTGTCATGAAATGGCTGCAGCTGGTAGCTGCTGACAGGGTCAGCCAGACTTTGTACTACAACTATTTTTGGTTCAAATAGGCTAGATTGGTGTCTGTGTATAGATGGACCAGGCTGGAGTCTGCTTGTCCCCGTAATTATTTGTTGCAGCTGCTGGCAGTCACACATGACATGGCAGGAGCACATTTATCTCTACCAATGGCGCGCTGTCTCTGTTGCGTTGAACGGTGTTTCAAAGATGTTTTGTGATTGAAGAGAGGCATTTGTGAGTGAAGACGGCACTCTGACACCTGCAACTTGCAAGGTTTAACCTTTGCCTGACGCTTCATCTTCCCGTCATGTTTTATGTGTGCCATGTACCTGCTGCCAGGTGTCGCGGCGCCCAAACCCTAGCCCTGCCAGCAGCAGCAGCAACAGAGTGTCAGTAAGCCTGGTGACAGCCGTGCGGTGCAGCTATCAATCCAGCACTGTCAGATCTCATCGATAACTTACGGCCACACAGTGTTCGTACTCCAGAATGAACACGTGACAAGGAAAAAACGCTGAGCACACATTTTCAACTCATTGTGTCCGTCTAGTTACATGCAGGACTAATTGTCCCCGCAGGGTTTTGCGACTGTTGGGCTGGACGCTATAAATAGCTGTAGGAAGTGTGTGGAGAGGTGGTCCGCTTGGGCTCCTCTCGTTGACACTGTCTCTGTTTTTGAAATCTGGTTTGTGGTGCAGGTGCGTAGGAAGCTGGTGCTTAAATTTTGGCCAGCTTGCCCGGCCAGCTTGCCTGCTTGGCAGCACACTTAGAGCACCAGGAGAGCTTGAGCGGGCCGCTCCTGGTCCAGCATTACTTTGAAGGTAGGCCGTTTTGCATCTAGCTGGAGCCCAGGAGCCGTTTCAACCGTTGTTTTGCATGCAAAAATTTGCTGTTACTAACATCACTGGTGTTTCCTGCATGCAGTGCTCAGTGGTGTCTGCCTTACTTGGGTTTGGTGTCCTGGTGGTCTCCTTACCTGGCTGTTCTCTGCACGGTTGGTGTGACATTGCTTGTTGTAGTGCAGTAGCCACACTGAGTGTCAGTGTCAGGTACGGTAGCAGATCCTTACGTAAGGTATACCGTCAAGCTGCCGCAGTTTGTCAGTTTTGCTAGTGTCATTGTGCAGTTTAGGTCAGAGCCCCTGCGTGTTGATGGTTGCTGCCTTGCCCAGTCTGCAGTGCAGCTGCACTTCATCTGTATTGTCGCTGCCACAGTGCAGCTGCTATGTCGGCTGCTGTGCTGTTCAGTGTGTTACTTGAATCTGGCTGTCTCTCGCTCTGCTGCTGTTCAGCTGTCTGTGTTACTGTTGTTATTGTAGTCTGTGTAGCTGATCATTCTTTGATTGGCTGCATCATTGCTTGGGACTCCCTCTTTGCTGCTAGGTTGTGTTGAACACAAAGGTGACCTACACGCTATACGCGCACTA
Organism: Scenedesmus sp. NREL 46B-D3; assembly: GCA_014080715.1. Lineage (NCBI taxonomy): Eukaryota > Viridiplantae > Chlorophyta > Chlorophyceae > Sphaeropleales > Scenedesmaceae > Scenedesmus > Scenedesmus sp. NREL 46B-D3. The sequence goes on along the minus strand of JACERP010000787.1, from coordinate 24,025 downwards.
TTGAACACAAGGTGGCCTGTTGCAATGACCAACTGCCCATCCTTGTCCGCCCAAACACCTGCTGCGTCCCTTTCTTGGCAATGTGGCTTGTTTCATGCATGACAGCTGCGTCATCCGGCGGAGGTATGGTTGCCTTCCCCGATTCTGTGAGCATCAGTTGCTTCCGGGGCACCGTCTCTTTTGCGTGCAGGAAGCAAAGCACTGTGGCTGCCCTACCTTCTATCTCTCTGTGTGATCACCTGGGCAACCGAAGACAGTGCCACGGCGCAGGGCGTTTGATGACATGCCAAACAGCTGCATGCTGCAACTCCAATGCAGCTGTTCCCACCATCCATACAGATTCCCACACTTCAGACATGCCAGAGCTACTATGTGCATGCCAGCTGCGGCTTCACAGTGCAGTAAACAGGGTACCGCTCCCTGTCGTGCTTGAACTGCATGAAATCCGCCACCAGCTGCAGCTGCACACCAGGCGGCAGCAGCGCCGCAGCATCGGCAGCAGCGCCGCTCGCCGCCGCTGCTGCTGCCTCGGGTGCCTGCTCCTGCTGCCGCCGCTGCCGCTTAGCACTCGACTGCGTGCTGCCTGGCGAACCTGCTGCCCCTGCTGCTGCAGCTTCTCCTGGCTCTGTTGCCTCTCCATTTGACTCTGCTGCTGTGCTGCTGCTGCCTGCATGCACCACCGTAGCACCCATCACGTGCCGGCCAGCCTGCCTAGGAGAGTTGGGCTCTACCATGCCATGTTCATGCTGCACATGCAGCGGCGCTGCCTGCTGCTGCTCTGCACCCTCGTCGCCTAGACCTGCCTTGCCTTTGCCTGGGCGGTTGGGAATGACCTGTATCATCAGCTTGCGCCGCTGCGCAGAGCTGGGGGCGATGTGCGTTGCGTAGAACTGCTGCAGCTCTGCCAGCGTGACGCCCTGCAGCAGCGCTGCCTCCTGCTCCTTGCAGACAAACTCGTAGCGGGCGCTGAACACCTGCAGGCAGGGATGCAGCAGCACTTACGTGAGATGCTGAGCGGCAGCGCACCAATCAAAATAGTGTCAGCATGAACAGGGATCATCATCATCATATTACCCATTCAAGCCATAGCATCAGCGCCATCGGCCCCGCGCCCCACCGGGGCGGAACGAGAAGGGAGCACTGCGGAAAGAGAGGGAGAACAGGGATCTGTGATGAACCTGCCATGTGAACTGCACGCACCTTGTGCAGGCTGCACGAGTGTGCCCCACACAGTGCAGCTGGTGGCAGCACAGCAAAGAAAGCAACGGGGTACATCCCTCGACTGAAACCCACCACTGCTTGCCACCGTGCCAGTGGCAGCAGCTCCCAGCTTGCCTCATACGCTGAGGTTTCGGCTGACCGCACACCAACACAACGCACAGTGCCCGCGCGCCCCCCACCTGCTCCCAAGCCCTGTCAGCCTCCTGAGCCAGGGCAGTGTCTTTCTGCAGCTTGTTGCTGGCCAGCGCGGCCTTGTGGCGGTCAAACTCATCCTGGGGCATAGCCTGCACGCAAACAAGCAGCAGCAGCAGCAGCACCTGCATTGTTAGGGCGGCAGCCAGCACCCGTCAGCCGTGTGAGCGTGCCATGCTGCGTTGTGCGGTCACCGAGGTGATGGCACAGCGTTGACAGCACAGTCGCTCGCTGCTCCACTGGCGCACCTCATATCCTAGCACGCCAACAGTTCCCTGTTCCGACCACACCGCCTCTCCCACCCCTCCTCTTCCCGTGTTTTGCAGCCAGGGTGCCAGCGCTGCGGCTTGATAACTGATGCATGGCATATACATCTGCAAGGTGGTTGACCACCTCGAGCTAGGCGGCAGCCAGTTGTGCAGGCACCCCTGCTTGCGCACCTCCTCCATCGGACCGTCAGCAGCAATGCCCCATCCCACACTGAAGAAGGTTGCCTTGACCACCCAGCTGCCTCGTGCTTGTGCGCTGGTTCCAAGGCTTTTACATGTGACGGGACGTCCTGCGACCCCTCACCTGCAGCGTGGCTGTGTAGTCTTGCAGGAAGCCCTCAATGCGCGCCGCCACCTCGCCCGGCCCAAACGCAGCAGACACCACCACCACGCAGAAGCCGCACACGCCGTGGGTGAGGCGCGCGCCGCTGCTGACGGTGTAGCCCAGCTGCTGCTTGGTGCGCAGCGTGTCGTACACCGGCTCGTACAGCACCTGGTGCAGCCAGAGCCAAGGAGAGACAGCCTTATGTGATGAAAAGATGGAAGGAAGCTGTGCAGTGTCCAGCCATAGGTACAGCGGTCACACACGGTGGAACCAAAAACCACTCGGTTATGTGCGTGCACAACTCCATGCTGTGTCCCCGTTTCTTGTCACTGTTCCCCCAAAGGACAACATTGGGCAGCCCACAATCCCAAACAGGAACGCAGGCAGAGGTCGGTTCTCATGCTGATCAACACCAAACTGTGCATGAGCTTGTCAACCTAGTACACGCAATTTGAAGCAGACACTAGAGCCGCTGTGACATGCCACTGTTTGTGTATCATACCATCAGGCTTGGCACACCGTCAAGCTGTTGTAGAGCACGCCGCGCTCCGCACCTGATCCATCAGGTCTGTTAGCACTCGCAGGCGCAAGTCGGTCGACAGCCCAATCTGAAGCAGTGGCAGCAGCAGCAGCAGCAGCAGCAGCAGCAGCAGCAGCAGCAGCACACCAGGCAGCACAGCAGGGCAAGCCCAACGCACACCACATCACGAGCGTAGAAGATGATTTCAGCGAGAAGCATAACAACACCTAGCCAGAGAGCAACATGCAAGTCGGCGGGTCTTTGCCGACAAATTGGCCAAGGCAAGCATTGCGGCGCATGACCAAGACAATGCGCAAGAGCGGATACCTGGTAGTAGGCCTCCACACAGCAGTTCTCCTCCTCTGGGTTGCGTGCAGCAGCCTGGTGCAGCAGCGCCACACCAGCAGGCAGCGCCACGCAGCGCTCCTGCACCCGGTCCGATGCCGCCAAGAGCTTGCACTCCCTGCTTGCGCTGTCGCCATCTGCTGCCCGGCTTTGCTGTGAGAGTGTGGCGCGTAGCGGTCGTGCGAGGGCTGCTGCTTCGCTCGCCGTGATGTTGCCCATGACCAGGCCTTCCAAGTGGCAGCAGGACAGGAACTGGGAGGCGAAGGCCTGACAGCAACGGGCAGCCCGGCAGCAGAGGAGGCAACGACCACGCAAAGCGCAGCAGTGAGGCGGTACGAGCAGACAGGGCCCCGATGTGAAGCAGGACACTTGTTTAAAGAAAAAACCCACCCAAACGAGGCTCTCACCTGCACTCCGCCAGACCTGTTGAAGGCTTCCGTTGCCGTCCACAAGCAGGCACAGAAGCAGCGCATGTGCGCCCTGCACACCAACACGCAAGATTTCAGCTGGCGAGTCAAAGCCAAACGCACCTGCACCTCTGCCACGTCTGTGACCAGCTCCAATGCCGCTGCCAGCTGGTCGCTGCTCCAGTGGGGCCCGCCAGCAAGGCACTGCAGCCGCAGCGCAGCGGCGGCCTTGCCCGGCTGCAGCATGGCGTTGCGGTAGCGGCGCAGCAGCTGCTCGTGCACCGCAGCAAACGTGTGCGGCCGCACCTGCAGGGCGGCGGGAGGAGACACATGAGGAAAGCGTTACAACACAAAGTCGCTGTGGCAACAAAGCAGACGTCTGTGCAGCGGGGGGGAAGAGGCGCACGAGGGAAGTATGGAGACGGTACTTAACCGTGCAGATCTTGGTGGATTCGTCGCTATGATGTCTGTGTGGTGGCTGCATCGCATGATGCTGCAGCAGCGGCTGCTGCATACTGCAAGAACGCGCACAGCTCTGTACGCGCAACTGCAGCTGCGCGTGCTTCGCAAACCGGGCGCTGGACCACAGCCACGCGCACCTTGCAGCCCGCCAGTGCGCCAAAGACGCGCCCTGCAAGCACACCCAGCTTGTGGCTGAAGCCGTCCATGCGCACTTCAAAGCCTGCTGCCCCCTCGGTGCTGCAGGAGCAGTGCAGCCCAGCAACGTCTGCAGCGCGGGCGGCAAACACAGGTGTGCAAGCACACTGGAGAGTCGTGTGCACATGGGCATGGACAAAGGCAAGCAGCTGCTGCACATACGCAGTTCCCCCCTACTACACACAAGGTGCCTCACAACACCTCTGTACCAAGCTTCACCGCGCCTGTGACCCAGAACAGAATCGGGCAACGTACCCTGCCAAGGATGCATACCCTGCAGTCCCTTGACAGCCACACAGCAGCAGTGTGCCACGCACATGATCGGCAACTCAAACCCAGAGCCCACGCAAACCCTGTCCCTGCCCGCCAAGTAGGCATCTCCGCCAGCACCTCTTTCACCAGCCGCATCCGCAGCGTGCATGGCATATCGCATGCACCTAGAAACCCTAAACCCAAGCCCTGTGCCCCACCCACCCGCCAGGTAGGCATCCTCTGCCAGCGCCTCCTCAACCAGCCGCATCCACAGCGCACCCAGCACATCGGATCCATCTCAAACCCTAAAGCCCAAGCCCGTGCCCCACCTACCGGCGAGGTAGGCGTCCTCCGCCAGCGCCTCCTCAACCAGCCGCATCCACAGCGCACCCAGCACGGCAGCAGCGGGGCTGGCGGCAGCGGCGGGCCCCGACAGCCTGAAGTAGGCGCACGCGCGCGGCTGCTGGTAGGCGGCAGCCAGCTTGTGCCACAGCCGCAGGCCTGCAGGCAGGGCAGCCAAGGCGCAATGACCCTGGAATGCTTGTACCATGTACCGAGCTGGGCATTCCAAGCCGCCGTGACGGCTTCACTGGCAGCTGCACCTACCCTGCCATCGTCTGCAGTGCCACGGGTGCTTGTTGCATTTGGTGTACAGGGCAGTTGAACACCTGTACAGCTGCTTCATCTGCGGTGCCACGGGTATTGTCTGGTTGCTTCTGGTGTGCAATGCAGTTGAACACCTGTGCAGCTGCTTCATCTGCCACCTGCCTGCTCGAGTAAACAGCCTACCTGGCTCATCGAGCAGCATTGCAGGCGGCGCAGCCAGCAGCATGTCCGGCCGGGCTGCTTCACCCCCAACCAGCATCCACGGCTCGACACCCGCCAGCAGCTGCTTGCCATCCATTGGCGTCGCTGCTGCTGCGCTGCCATCTGTCTTCAGCTCAAAGTCAGACGGGATGTACGGGTTGGGCGGCGGCAGCGCCAGGTCATCAGCAACTGCTGACTCAGCCCAACCGCCGGTCAAACCGTCTGGCAGGTCAACCGACAGCGCATCCATCTTGAACCAGGGCTCGGTAAAGGCCCGGACCCTGCTGCTGCTGCTGCTGCTGCTACCAGAGCTCAGCCAGCTGCTGGGGTCTGCTGCTGCCGCCTGCAGCTGCTGCTCGACTGCTGTATGGGACTTGGTGAGGAGGTCGATGCGGAAGCTGCTGCTGGCTGGCTGCATGCAGCCCAGCAGCTCAGCAATCTGCAAGCACGACAAGCAGCCAAGCTCAAAGCACCACAAGCAGGCTGAGGCAGCGTCCAATAGCCGGTGCTGTGTAAAAACTAAGCGTGCCAACAGAGACCCTGAGTTGCACAGCCAAAGGTACTATCTAGCTTGTAGCAGTGAAGCAGGGACACCAGGTGCCAAGTGACCAGCCTGCCGTTCCTCACCTTCTCAGGCTGCCACTGCTCGTGCAGGCACTCTGCCACCAGCAGGTGCTTGGGCGCAACCCAGCCCATGCTGCTGGCAAGACGAGTGACCAGGTCACAGCTGTCCTCCTCCTCGGCAAACCTGAACTTCATGGCGGCGATGGATACGATCTCGTCCCACACCCAAGCCTGAGGGCCTGCGGCACGGCACAGGTTGCAGTTTGTGTGGGTCAGTAGCAGGAGTTGAGCCTCATTCCTGCAGCCAAGATTGCGGCAGAGTTTGTCGGCTTGCATCAGCGGCAGCGATGATGCTGCGTTGCGCGGTGTTGTGTGTGTGCGTGTGCGTGTGCAACAGGGTAGAACTCCCACCCTGCATCAGCATGAAGGCCGCAAAGAGATGTGGCAGGCTGCTGGGGGGGGGGTGTTTCAGCAGTGCTTCTGCTTGCTGTCTGTGTGGACACGCAGTAAAACGCAGCAGCACTCCGCAACAGCGCAGCACAGCAGCTAGACAGCGCCCTGGAGCGCCACCACGTCCATCCAAAGAGCGCAGCACAGCAGCTAGACAGCGCCCTGGAGCGCCCACACGTCCATCCAAAGAGCGCAGCACAGCAGCTAGACAGCGCCCTGGAGCGCCACCACGTCCATCCAAAGAGCGCAGCACAGCAGCTAGACAGCGCCCTGGAGCGCCCACACGTCCATCCAAAGAGCGCAGCACAGCAGCTAGACAGCGCCCTGGAGCGCCACCACGTCCATCCAAAGAGCGCAGCACAGCAGCTAGACAGCGCCCTGGAGCGCCACCACGTCCATCCAACAGCGCAGCACAGCAGTCAGACAGCGCCCTGGAGCGCCACCACGTCCATCCAACAGCGCAGCACAGCAGCTAGACAGCGCCCTGGAGCGCCACCACGTCCATCCAAAGAGCGCAGCACAGCAGCTAGACAGCGCCCTGGAGCGCCACCACGTCCATCCAACAGCGCAGCACAGCAGCTAGACAGCGCCCTGGAGCGCCCACACGTCCATCCAAAGAGCGCAGCACAGCAGCTAGACAGCGCCCTGGAGCGCCACCACGTCCATCCAACAGCGCAGCACAGCAGTCAGACAGCGCCCTGGAGCGCCACCACGTCCATCCAACAGCGCAGCACAGCAGCTAGACAGCGCCCTGGAGCGCCACCACGTCCATCCAAAGAGCGCAGCACAGCAGCTAGACAGCGCCCTGGAGCGCCACCACGTCCATCCAAAGAGCGCAGCACAGCAGCTAGACAGCGCCCTGGAGCGCCACCACGTCCATCCAACAGCGCAGCACAGCAGCTAGACAGCGCCCTGGAGCGCCCACACGTCCATCCAAAGAGCGCAGCACAGCAGCTAGACAGCGCCCTGGAGCGCCACCACGTCCATCCAAGAGCGCAGCACAGCAGCTAGACAGCGCCCTGGAGCGCCACCACGTCCATCCAACAGCGCAGCACAGCAGCTAGACAGCGCCCTGGAGCGCCACCACGTCCATCCAAAGAGCGCAGCACAGCAGCTAGACAGCGCCCTGGAGCGCCCACACGTCCATCCAAAGAGCGCAGCACAGCAGCTAGACAGCGCCCTGGAGCGCCACCACGTCCATCCAACAGCGCAGCACAGCAGCTAGACAGCGCCCTGGAGCGCCACCACGTCCATCCAAAGAGCGCAGCACAGCAGCTAGACAGCGCCCTGGAGCGCCACCACGTCCATCCAACAGCGCAGCACAGCAGTCAGACAGCGCCCTGGAGCGCCACCACGTCCATCCAAAGAGCGCAGCACAGCAGCTAGACAGCGCCCTGGAGCGCCACCACGTCCATCCAAAGAGCGCAGCACAGCAGCTAGACAGCGCCCTGGAGCGCCACCACGTCCATCCAACAGCGCAGCACAGCAGCTGGACAGCGCCCTGGAGCGCCACCACGTCCATCCAACAGCGCAGCACAGCAGCTAGACAGCGCCCTGGAGCGCCACCACGTCCATCCAACAGCGCAGCACAGCAGTCAGACAGCGCCCTGGAGCGCCACCACGTCCATCCAACAGCGCAGCACAGCAGCTAGACAGCGCCCTGGAGCGCCACCACGTCCATCCAACAGCGCAGCACAGCAGCTAGACAGCGCCCTGGAGCGCCACCACGTCCATCCAAAGAGCGCAGCACAGCAGCTAGACAGCGCCCTGGAGCGCCACCACGTCCATCCAAAGAGCGCAGCACAGCAGCTAGACAGCGCCCTGGAGCGCCACCACGTCCATCCAACAGCGCAGCACAGCAGCTGGACAGCGCCCTGGAGCGCCACCACGTCCATCCAACAGCGCAGCACAGCAGCTAGACAGCGCCCTGGAGCGCCACCACGTCCATCCAACAGCGCAGCACAGCAGTCAGACAGCGCCCTGGAGCGCCACCACGTCCATCCAACAGCGCAGCACAGCAGCTAGACAGCGCCCTGGAGCGCCACCACGTCCATCCAACAGCGCAGCACAGCAGCTAGACAGCGCCCTGGAGCGCCCACACGTCCATCCAAAGAGCGCAGCACAGCAGCTAGACAGCGCCCTGGAGCGCCACCACGTCCATCCAACAGCGTAGCACAGCAGCTAGACAGCGCCCTGGAGCGCCACCACGTCCATCCAAAGAGCGCAGCACAGCAGCTAGACAGCGCCCTGGAGCGCCCACATGTCCATCCAAAGAGCGCCCACACGTCCATCCAAAGAGCATGATGATGCGGCACAGTCGGCCTGCAGACCCTGCAGCCTCTTGTCGTCATGCACTGCAGGCCTACCCGCGTCGGTGAGCAGCTTCAGGTACTGGAACAGCAGGGCCACAGGAGCGAGCCCGCAGCCAGGGCCAGCATCCAGGCCAGCTTCGGTCAGCACGATGGACACCGTGAACAGGTACAGCGCCGTGTTGGCGCTGTAGCCGTCGTCGTCGACCCCGGCGCACAACTCGACGGCCCAGCCGCGCGCCTGCAGGCCCAGCAGCAGATGCAGTGGGAGTCACGGCTGATGCTCTGCGCCAACAAGGGCAGAGAGGCATGTGTGGCACGCACGGATGCTGCGTGGTCTGTGCTTATGATGGTCACTCATCATGCCAGCTCATCAGGCCAGCCATCAGGCCAGCACATCAGGGCAGCTCATCAAGCCAGCACAACAGGCCAGCACGCAGGCGGCATCGCGCGTGCAGGAGGCAGGATGCAAACGGCTCAGCGCAACGAGCATCAGCACTTGCTGAGATTACACTACATTCTCAAATGCACTCCTCCTGGGTGCAGGTGGCATTGCTTCCCGGGTTGCATGTCCCGCGAGTTGGCTGACTCATTGGTGGGCTGCCCAACATACTGCGCCTGTGCTGCTGGCATACACAGAGTCGCAAGCGGCCACCACCTGCCCTACGCAGCGTGCAGGTACATTCCTCCGTTGATTCAAGAGGCAATCCTCGGCTATGCTGCACCACTAGGTAGCTGGTGAGGGATGGAGGCTTGATTTTGGCAACCACGCAAGCATGTACACCACACGCGTGCGGGCGCGCACACCACCTATACCTGGACAGTGACCATACACACCTTAAGTGCTGCCAGCAGCGAGCCCGGCCCCTCATGTCCCACCAGGTGGCTGATGTAGTGGTCGGGCTTGGAGGCGTAGTGCTGGCGCAGGCACGGCAGCTGGAACGTGACCGTCACTTCGTGGTGGTCCTTAACTGCAGGCGCCACATACAGCACACGGCCCTGCGCCACAGACAGAGAAAAGAATGCAGCGCAGCAGAGGGACAGGAGGCATGCTTGGTTTGCTACTTTGGTTGATGGCAGTAGTGTAGTTGCAGCTGGTGTGGTGATCAGGAGTGGTGGGGCAGCTCCGCAATGCTTCCCTGAATTCCTGTATCAGCTTGAGCTACCGGCAGCCGTTGCGGCAACCTGCGTCATCACTCAATAAGCAACACGGCCAAGCAGCACCCGCTCGCACCTGAAAAGGCATGCCAGCGTCGCTGAAAGCTGGTGGTGGGCCTGCGATGCCTTTCGGCACCGGGTCGAACAGCTGGCGCACAAGAGACTCGAGCTCGTCCAGCGGCTGCCCACCCAGTAGCACCAGGCTCATGCGTGCAGGGCCATACTGCGCCCTGTTGGCGATTTGAAGGTGTGCGCGCAGCAGCAGGGCAACATGGGCGGCATGACAGCTCAGGCGTTGACTGCAGCAGGCTGTCCATTGCTGGGTAACTTCTGATACGGCACAGCAACACAAAGCACATGCAGGCTGGTAGATGCAGAACAGCGCCGTCGCAGCATAATGAAAGCCTAGTCAAACATGGTCTAACCATGGTCACACCCTACCTGTAGTAGTCAATGATGCGCTGCCTCACATCAATGCCTGCTGCTCGTGGCTGCGTCCACAGGCTGTCCAGGTTGCCCCAGCTGAACTTGTTGTAGATGTGCCCAGCCTTGGACTGCGGCATGCAGCAGCAGCAGCAGCCACCAGCAGCAGCAAAGGTGGTGAACTGATGCAGCTGATCCTGAGCAGTGTACACACAAGCAGTGTGCTTGATTGTGCAGAACATATCCGCACAGCTCAACTATTGGCCGCAGCCTCTGCAATTCATCCAGTGAACGTTGGACACACCATGCCGCTTTGTCCGACAAAGTGGCACTGCATGTTGTACTTCACAACATGTGCAGCAAGGTTGGGAGCACTGGCTTCTCTTTGCCTCTCTCTTTTTAACTTTGTAACATGGTGACGCTGTCCTGCATCTTTTGGAGGACTACCATAGTTGCAAGGCAAGTAAGCTGGCAGCACTGAACTACTAAGAGGAAGAAGAGGGGTGGGAGAAGAGAAGAGGAGTGAAAGCAAAAAACTCGGGGTGGGCTGTAATTGGGGGTGAAAAAGGAAAAAGAAAACGCGGGGTCGGCCAGGTTCGAACTTGAATACATTGTCAGTGTGTATATGTTGCTAACATTGTGGGGGAATTTCAGGCAGGCGAACCATTGCACCCTTTGGGCTATAGAGATTTCGCTCTGGCCCAATGGGACGCAAGTTCATACCCTGCATTGCTCATACTTCCAAGCAAACAACATTTGCGTGTGATGGGGCCGACGGGTCGTGCTGAGCACGGCTGATGTCTGGCCCCACACACAGAGGCTTTACTGGGGGTTGAGCCTCCTTGAGTGACAGCCTGCGTTGAGCTGCACGCAGCTTCCTTTTATTCCAGGTGTCCGTTGTGGCGTAGCCGCTTGAGCACACCGTGTAACCCCTCAAACCACATACCCTGCATTTTGCATGTTGCGTTTTGCTCGGCGTAACCGTGGCTGCACGCAACGCTGTTTCTTGTACATCCAGGGATGCGTAGCCGGCGCTTGTTGTTGCTGGTTCATCTGAACAGCACTGCCCATCTGACGGGCAATACACAATCTGACGAGCAGTTGCAGCACCTCCCTGCCGCCACCGCTGCCAAGAAACAGCAACCATACAAGCAAGGCAACACATACAATGTGCACGCACATGCACCCACATGCACCCACTGCCTGACTCAGTGCCTGCACTGCTCACCGTGCAGCACGTGATGGTCTTCCTGGACTGGCTGGCGACATCAACCCAACCCACAGAACATCTGTCGGACACGCAGCCGCATACATCTCGCTGCCGCCGTGCTGTGCTCACCGTGTGGCACATGAGCTGGGCCAGGCGCGAGTGGTCTGACTGCAGCACCCCGCTGAACTCGCTGTCCACTGCCTGCACCTCACGCTCCAGCGCACCAGCCTGCAGCGCAGCATGCACACAGCAGCAGGTGCATGCACGGCCACGCAGGCAGAATCATGCACACAGCAGCAGGTGCATGCACGGCCATGCAGGCAGAAGGATGCAAACGGCAGCAGGTGCACCCACGGCCACGCAGGCAGAACCATGCAAACGGCAGCAGGTGCATGCACGGCCACGCAGGCAGAATCATGCACACAGCAGCAGGTGCATGCACGGCCATGCAGGCAGAAGGATGCAAACGGCAGCAGGTGCACCCACGGCCATGCAGGCAGAAGGATGCAAACGGCAGCAGGTGCATGCACGGCCACGCAGGCACAATGATGCACACGGCAGCAGGTGCACCCACGACCACGCAGGCAGAACCATGCAAACGGCAGAGTAAGCTGTGCAGGTGCGTAGCTGTAGCTGCAGCTGTAGCTGTGTCGGCTTGATGTGGCTGCCACGCTGCTGCAGCCGGCACGCAAGCACGGGGGGCGCCGGCTGATGCAACACAGCTGAGACGAATCAAGACAACGCTGATGCGGCTGTGCTCTAGCTCAAACTGAGCTGTGCCACGCTGCTGCAACCGGCGCAAGCAGCAGGCAGAGCTGCTCGCTGACACCGCGCATCAAACGATCCGTATGCTGCCGGGTGAGGGGCAACGCGTAGGGGAGGTCCTGCACAGGTTGCAGTTCAGTTCAGTTGTTTCAGCAATGGATCCTGCAGGGCTGCCGCCGGCTCGCCGCGCACCTTGAACAGCGGCGCCACGAAGAACTGCGCAAACCTGTCCAGGGCGCCCTCAAGGTGCGCGGGCGCCACCTCAAAGTGGTAGTTGGTGAACTCCTGCAGGCAGCGGGCACACACAGGGGCACGGCGGTGCAGGCCCAGCGGCAGTCGACGGCAGCGGCAGCATCCTAACTTGAAGGTGGCTGCATTCACGACGCAGCACAGGCATCGGTGCTGCGCGGCAGCATGAAAAGCCTGCAGGTGGCCGATCTCAGATAGAGCCCAATGACAGGGCATATGGCAGCGGCTGACGTTTCAGGCGCGTGCACTGCGCAGCCAGGTGCAGCCTGCAGCTGGCATTTCAAACACTATTATGAGGAACATTAATTGAAGGAGGGGGACAACCGTGGAGCTGGCTGCTCACCAGCTCTGTGAATGCATTGGATGATCCTCCGTGCTTGCTCAGGTACGAGTCGTACTCGTTCTCGTCAGGGAACTTGTCGCTGCCCATGAACAGCATGTGCTCCAGGTAGTGCGACAGGCCCTGCATCTCGGCTGGGTCTGAGAAGCTGCCCACGCCGACAGCCATGGCTGCGGCAGCCTGCAGTGCCAAGAAGCAGCCAGCACAATCACAACCGCAGCACAGCAACATGTTCAGCAACAGTCTGTAGTAATGGGACAGCCGCTGTGCCTCATGAGGAGGGCCTAAGCAGCAGTTGCGCTGCTTCTTGTGCAGCTGCAGGCCCGCCAACAGCAACGGGAGCAGCAGCCAGCAGCACAGCTGATGATTCCATTTGCTCGGTAGTGCAGCAGGCAGCTGTTATGGCTGAGCAAAACCCCACATGACTGCATGCAGCACAACTCCAAGTACTTTAACCCAGGATGGGTGCACACGATTTTGCAGACTGCACAGATGCGATGGACAGCTGCTGTCCTGTGCTTTGCTATGCTGTGCTAGCTGCATCAGGCTGGTTGACGCTGCTGCGCGTACCAGCAGCAGCCGCTTGCTATTTGTGCTCTGCGGGGTTTCTTGAAGGCTGCTGTTGACAATGATAGCAAACAGCAGCCTGTCCCGCCATTTGTAGACCTCCTTCCCCTGTACCTCCAGCCGCAGCTTACTACAGCGCCATATCTACTACACTGAGTACGCAACTTGCGCGGCAGCCACAGCTAGGTCGTGCAAAGCAGCCCCTCACCTTCTTTGACCCTGCCATCTGCCCCTTCTGCTTCTTGCCCTGCTTGCCGCCCTCTCCCTCCTCCTCTGACTCCTCCCCTTCCTCCTCCGCACTCCCGCTGTTGCCGTCATCGCTGCTGCTGTCGCTGCCGCTCATGTCTTCGTCGTCGGCGCTGCCGCTGCCAGAGCCCGACTGCTGCTCGCCGTCCTCTGACAAATCCATGCCCTGCTTAGCGTCCTGCAAGCCAGCAGCAGCCAGACCAGGCTTGCCATGTAGGAATCGTAGGGCTCAGGGTTTGCAGTGCAAGTGTTTTACCATCACATTGCACACTCCCTGCTGGTCATGCATCATCTGCCATCAATAGGAAACTGAGAGTACACAAGTCAGCGTGATGTAGCACAATGCACAGGCTTCACAGGCACAACGGCATGTACCAGCAACAAATCAAGATTTGATGACAACGGGAGTGCTGCAATCTGTTTAATGGCTGGTGACTTGCTCAGGTGCATCTTACACCCTGCCAATTGCTGGCGGTATTGTTGCAGGTACAGCCCACCTCAGCAGTAGCAAGAGCCTCAGCCACTGCAGGATCATGGATTAGCAGCACAGCTATACCATTGCTCAGTTTCAAGTATTTGTATGTTTTCTTGTCGTTTGGGGACTGAATCATGTTGGTCTCCATGATGGTTCTTGGTGGGCTGCTACTGCTGCAGTTGCAGTGCTGCTGCTATGCCGTGCCAGCCCCTTCACACCGTGCGGCCACAGTGAAACATCTGAAAGACTAGATACAGTAGCCTGAGACAGACATGCAAGCCATCAAGCTCAGCAACCACACGCCCTGCAGTGGTAACAACTGACTGTCATGTGAATGACAGTAACCGTCAAGCGTGCGTGTAGCTGTTGATCGCACAAATAATCACTTATCTGTTCTTGTGGCGTCTTTGGGAGAAGTTTTATCTTGCTAGCAAGCCTCACAATGTGGTGACCCGAGGAAACCCTCGATCCATCTCGTCTGTGCAACCGAGACCCCACTCATCACCTTTTCATGTATTTTGAAGTTTAAGGCAACTCACTTGGTGGCAGCTCAGCTGCCGTGCGCCATGGGGCTCTGCGACTTCCCCATATGCCAGCTCGTAGCCCTCCTCATACCACCCTACGTAGTTCAGTTTTGGGAGGAAAAGGTGCTGATTCTAGACAGCTTCTCATGCGCAGCTACTCAAGCCTTGCACTGTTGGCCTGCTCCTGGTGACACAGCCAGTGTTGGTGGTCATGCTGCTGCCTGCAAAAGCTTCAGTCACGGAGCGCAGCCTTGGTTGCTTGCAGGCCAAGTCATATGGACCCATAGCATCAGGAGCACTGTTTGGGGCGGGCTGGTGGTTTTGGGTTGATGCAGTGGTATGCACATCACACAAGATCCCTTTCGACCAGGTAGAGCTGCCAAGGATCAGGCTGCCATCACCAGCGGCATGTGTCAGTTGCAGCATGTCCACATGCGCCACCGCTGTCAAACCAAACACGTGCCAGCACATGTCATGCGTGCAGCATGCAATGGACGTACGGCATGGTTCGTGTTTGATGCAGTGGTGACTGCTTGTATATCAGTGGGTGCCTGGGTTGCTGCAGCCGGCACATCCGTGTCCCACTTGCTTATCTGCTTGCTCCTGCAGTACATACCAGGCATTGTTGCTACCGTGGCACTGGTGATGATCAACTGCATCAGGCGGTGAGTGTGTCTGGCTGCCTGGCCGCTGGACGTGGTACATGGCGCAGCAGCAGGCTCTGACACAGCAGCACCAGCAGCAGCAGCAGCAGCAGCAGCAGCAGCAGCAGCAGCTGCCACCGTGAGTAAACAGCAGCATGGTACTTTTCGTGAGTATCTGGCAGCAACCTGCAGATGTGGTGACTCGAGCCGGAGCCATGCCAGCCCTGTTGCAGCAGCAGCCACACAGTTGCTCGCATACAAGGGCTGCTTGCTGGCAGCCTGGGCTGGGGTGCAGTGGTGGCCGTCTGCTCCCTGATCGCCACTGCTATTTGACATGCTGCTGCAGGGATGACCTGCACGACTATGATCCGTTTGATGACGGAGGCTTCTGCAGGTAAGGACAGATAGCAGCGGCAGCAGCAGCAGCCGCCGTGGCAGAGGAACAGTAGCAGCGCAGAAGCAGCAGTGCTGAGAAGGTGCAGCAGCGCACGCACCAGTCCCAAGGAATGTGCAAAAACCTAGCACCCTTGTGTGACGCCGACAGCAACAGCAGGGCAAGTGGCTGTCGTCGTGTGGCACGTCACACCAGGACATCAGGACCATCAACAGAAGCCAGCAGCTGGGCCGCAGCCCACTGGATGTGCTGCTGCTGTTGCAATTGCTGTGCAGGTCGCGATTCTGGCTCTTCCTCTCTTATGTGGTGTCATTTGCTTCGGTAGTTGGCGCTGTGTGGGTTCTGATGCAACACTATGGTGAGCACACCACATTCCATCGCAGAAGCTGCAGCATGGAAGTCAGCCACAAGCTGAGCGGGAAAACAGCAGAGTGGCTCCTCATTTCTCCTGCACACGCCACAGTTGGCAGCTGTGCAAGCGGGGCCATTCTGTGCAACCTGCATCTTGCATGTAGCTGGAGACGTGCACAAGCACAGCCAGCTGGTGCATCAGCTGTCAGTACAGTTTGCCTCGAGAGGTAGAACATGTTGTGACATCAGGCAGTTTGCTGATCCTGCTGCGGCTTCTGTTGCTGCTGCTGCTGCTGCTGCTGCTGCTGCTGTTGCTGTCTCTCTGCTGCTGTGGCCGCTGCTTCAGCCATGAACCCTGGCGTGGCTGGTGAGGTGTGGCCTGGCGTGGCTGGCGTCTTCCAGGTCTCATGCATACTGGCCAGCGGGCTGCTGTTTTCATATCAAGAACACCAGCAGATGGCAGCGGGGGCGGGTACGAGGTGTTCTAGCAGCAGCTTGTTGATGCCGGCTTGCTGTGACTTTAAATCTTTGATGCTTGCTGATAAATAGGTGCACATGTTTGTTTCGTGCCGCGGCAGCCATCCGGTGCTCAGGTGTGTACATACGGCTGCGGCAGCTTTGCTTCTTTTTTCAATTGGCTACATTAAAGAGCAAGCATGGCAGTTGGCACCAATGCAACAATACTGTGTGCTGTTGTAGTAGCAGGGTTGACAGCTGTTGACTTTCAAACTTTGAACCTATGTACGCAACCTGCAGCTTGCAGCCTCATGTAATTCATTGGTTCAAGTCTTGGAACTGTGGGTTAATGCGTTCTCGCGCACGCTGAGTCGTGGGTGTGCAGGCACTGCCTGCCAGCCAGGCCCCCGCTACAGCCACTGTCATGTCAGCTGCGACCGCTGCGACTGATTACATCAACACACATGGCTGCTGATCAGCCAGTACAGCTCTGAGAACGAAACAAACCTGTTGGCTAGGGATCTTGTGCTAGATCTGCCCGTAGTGGACAACGCTGTGTGCTGCCGTGATTGAGCCATTGCTTGAGCAAGCTGGTCTTTCAGCGCTAGTTCAGCTGCTTCTCACGTACAACAGATTCACGACATGCGGAACACGGTGTCGCAGAGCAGCAGCAGAGCAGCAGCTTGCAGCAGCGCCAGGCTGGGCAGATGTTTGCCACACACGTGCTGTCTGCCACGTAGAGTAGGGCGCCGGAGACCCGACCGTCTGAACTGCAGAGCTCAGGCCCCGCCTGACTCAGCAACTATGGTGAGCATGGGCACCACAGCCTGGGGCCAGCTACGTCTGCATGCTCATCAAGCGATGTGTGTGTAGCATGTCACTGCACGCCAGCAGTAGTGCATGTGCCTGTTTAAACGCAATGCCCTGTGTAGCGCAGCAGCCACTTGTGTCGCGGGCGCGCTGAAGCCCTCTTGTCCTGCCATGCTGCAGCCCTCGCCGTCCCTGCAGTCGCTGGCTGATGTGGCTGGCGGTGCAGTGACACGCCTGCAGCGGCTGGTGCAGCCGCCACCACCAGGTGCGTTGTTGCAGCACAGAGGTAGCAGCAGCTGCAAATGCTCAGTCACATGCCACTGAGCTGCATGGTGCTGATGGATGCAGCTTTGCCTGCGGCAGGTGCAGCAAGGGTGACACCCTCACTTCCAGGCTTTGCACCTGACTGACTGCAGTACAACCGCACGCCTGATTCAATCAAGTCTGAGAGTTTGCCTCACTTTGGCTCAAGTTGGTTCAATCTCTTTTACTTGCGAAACTACGCGTTCATTGCATGTGGTGCATGCCATCTGAGATGGCGAACGGCCTACGTGTAACTCCTCTCTCTCTCAATTGCAACCCCCATGCAGCATATCAAGCTTCACACTCTGCACAAAACGACTAGCCCTTGTTAGTGGTTGATGGTAGGTAACCTGCAGCAGCACTTCTGCACAGTCAGTCACCCACCTCCCTCCTAGAGTTGCAGCGTCTGCTGCATGTTTTCTGTTGCAGCCTCCAACCAGGGCCACAACTCGGCCACGCAGCAAGAGCGCCGGGTCCCCCAACTGCGTCGTACATGCGCTTTACAGACTGCGAGCAACATACACATACACACTGCTTACGTACCGCAGCATCAACATGCAGACGTAACATTGACTGCTGTAAGCGGGTTTGTTGTACGCTCCAAGCAGGGTAACAAATGCTTACCATTGCTGCTGCTTCCGCAGGCTTCCCTCCTGGCCCGCCAGGCGACCAGTCTGTCGGCCTGCTGGGTGGCCCGCTCGAGTTCATCACCCGGCTGCGCAGGCAGCACGGCCAGGTGGTGGGCATGCTGCTGGGCGGGGAGCGTGTCGTGCTGCTGAGCGAGCCAGCTGCTGCAAAGCAAGTGCTGGTGGAACAGGCAGACGTGTTTGTCAAGGTGAGGAGCGAAGAGCGAAGAGCAAGTCAAGCAGGTGGCGGCTGGCGTAGGGCGGAGCCAGCAGCTGCTGCATGTTGAAATCTGTTCGAGGCATGGCCAGGTTCTGGATCTGGAGATGTTGTTAGGATGTGTCTGCAAGGAGAAAGGGTGCTGCCATTGGCGACTCCACCAGCCACTAAGCAGGTACTGGTGGACTAAGCAGATGTGCTCATCAATGTGACGTGCCCCATACCTGGTGCAGTGGCAGTAGGTGGGCTGTTGCCCATTACACAGAGCTGTGCAGGTAGTTGGACAGCTTTGGGTGCAGAGTTTGTGGATCCCACCAACGACTGGAAGTTGAACAGCCGGTGGTGGACTGCCCACCTGTTACTCAGTTGCTGCAGCCCTGACTTTGGACCCATCTGGTCACTGAAAACCGTGGTCGTTGCTTGTTGCAACGACCACAGTCTACAGTGAGCAAACAGGTCCAAAGTCAGAGCTGCAGCAAGTGAGTAACAGGTGGGCAGTCCATCCCTCCTTTTCAGCTGCTCTGTCGTCCTGAACAACCTCTCCTGCTGCAGCTGCATCTGTTGCGCTCCGTTTCGGCAGGCTGACAAGTTGTCTTCCCCAATAGCAGCCTGACAAGCAACATCCAACGTCCATCCCGCTTCCTTCACCAACTCCCACCGCGTTCCCCTGCTGCGCTGCGCTGCCCTGGTGCTGCCCTGCTTGTGTCTGCATGCCCAGGCCGGCACTGCTTTCTTCCCAGGCAGCAGCCTGACAGGCAACGGGCTGTTGGTGTCTGACGGGGAGGTGTGGAGGGCACAGCGCCGTATGGCAAACCCTGCCTTCAGGAAGGCAGCGGTGGACAAGTGAGTGTGCATTGGAGTGCGCATATGTGACAGAGTCGGCTGCTGCTGCTCTTGTCATGGCAGACAGGCATCAGCGTCTTGCGCACAGAGCAAGAGTCTGCGCCCAACAACAACACTAGCTGAAAGCAGGCCTTGGAAGGCTATGACATTGCCAAACCAAGCACTACTGCGTGCTCTGCTTGCTTTTGCATGAGGACCGGCGCTCGTTTGCATGCTATCCCTGTGTGTCTGCAGGTACGCAGATGAGATGGTGATGGCAACAAGGGACCTGATTGATGGGCCTTGGGCGGCGGCAGCAGCAGCCGCCAGCAGCCAGAGCAGCAGCAGCAGCCGCCGGCAGCAGCAGCAACAGCGTTCTGCTGGCAGCAGCAGCAATTGCAGCAGCTCACCAGGTGTGCGTGACGTGTATGCTGACTTCAACCAGCTCACTCTGAATATCACGCTGGCAGCTCTGTTTGGTCTGAAAGACAGCAGCAGCTACACCAGCAGCGGCAGTGGCTCTGGCAGCAGGAGCAGCAGGAGCAGCAGCAGCAGCAGCAGTACGTTGACAGACGCTGAGACCGCAGCACGTGTGGTGTCTGCTGTTGAGCGTGCTTTCACATACTTTGCAGCGCGTGGTGCCACGGCTATGGTGGTGCCTGAATGGGTGCCCACGCCAGACAACGTAGCTTTCAAGGAAGCAGTGCAGCAGCTGGATGATCTTGTGTATGGGATAATAAATGCTAGACAGGCTGAGAACAGGCACCACCACCAGCAGCAGCAGCAGCAGGGTGTGGAGTCTAGCAACAGCAGCAGCAGCAGCAGGACAGATCTGTTGCAGGCTTTGCTGGATTCAACTGATGAAGCTGGCCGCCCGATGGCCAAAACTGCGCTGCGAGACGAGCTGATGACTCTGCTCGTGGCAGGCCAGGAGGTGCGTTTTTTTCCGCTGTGTCAAGGTCAGCAGCAGCATATCAGGGCGTGTGTTGCAGATTGCCAGCTACATATGCCCATGTATATGCATGCGCTCACCTGCTGCTGCGCAGTTGCTGCTTTACAGTGCTGCTATGGCTCTGTGTCATCGTTGTGAGGAATGCATGCACAGACACTCCCACACCCTCATGCTTATGGGTGTGAAAGAAGACCTCTGTCTCAAAAGACACGCTTGCTTTGCGTGGCACTTGTGTCATTGCTGTGAGGATTGCGTGTGTGGAGACTTTCCAACACCCTGATGCTTCTGCAAGATACATTACTCTTAACAAGATGCGCCTGCTTAGCGCTGCACTTGTTCTTGTTCGCGCCGGCCTTGCCGCAGACGTCTGCCATCCTGCTGGGCTGGGCCGCGGCACTGCTCGCGCACCACCCCAAGGTGCAGGCGGCAGCAGCAGCCGAGGTACACGCCGTCCTGGGCAGCGGCGCCGCCAGTGCAGCAGATGTGGGGCGGCTGCCGCTGCTGACGGCCGTCGTGCTGGAGGCGCTGCGGCTGTACTCGCCGGCCTACATGGTGGGCCGCTGCGCCAACAGGGACGTGCAGCTGGCGGGCGGCTACCACCTGCCTGCAGGCACCACTGTGCTCGTCAGGTGTGGGCACGGGTACCGCATGCATGTGTATGTGTAGTATGAGGTATCATATACACAAATAGGAGTGCTATGTATCTACCACATGTCTGCAAGGTGTGTCTGCGGGCTGGTACTCCTAGCGGGGAGCAGTGTGCACAACACGACGAGTGCAGGGAGCAGGCGGCGGCCCACTGCCTGCAGGCACACCTGTGCTTTCTAGTTGGGCATGGGGTTGCCTTCGGCGCTCAGTAGCTTCGTATGTGCATGGTTCAGTGCCTGTACAGTTGTGGTGTAGCGCCACTGCAGCAGTCGTGGTTCTAGCCGTTGACCTTGACTGGCTGGCAGATGGTTGATGCTGCCGGTGTGGCCACAACTCCTTCCTACAAACTGCCGGTCCCTCACAGCGCAGGTTCAGTATGCATCCTCACTTCAGCAATGTGTTGGGATAGCTGTTTGACCCGCCTGGCATTGCCGTGTGTGCTGTTCTTGTGGCCCCTGCTTGCGGCTGCTGACACACCCCTCTCTTACCACTGCTGTGTGCTGCTGCTGTTTCCAGTCCCTACTTGCTGCACAGGGAGGCCAGCAGGTGGCGCAACCCTGCCCTGTTCAAACCTGAGCGCTGGGTACCACTGCTTACAGGCCAGCAGCAGCAGCAGCAGCAGCAGCAGCAGCAGCAGCAGCAGCAGCAAAGTACGGCAGCAGCAGCTGGCAGCCGCAGCAGCAGCAGCAGTATCAGTGGCTGCCCTGTGCATCAGCAGCAGGAGAGCTCAAGTGCAGTTACTCCTGCAAGCAGCAGCAATGGTGATAGTAGCAGTGCTGGTTGCCCAATGCACCAGCAAGGAGAAAATGCAGGCAACACTTCCACCTCCAGCAGCAGCAGCAGCAGCAGCAGCAGCAGCAGCAGCAGCAGCAGCAGCTACAACTTCATGTCGCTGCTGCGTGACCTGGGGCCCAACGGGGCATACCTGCCGTTTGGTGGCGGGCCACGCAATTGCATCGGCACTGGCTTTGCCATGACAGAAGCAGTGCTCGTGCTGGCGATGCTGCTGCAGCGCTACGAGCTGCAGCCGGTTACACCAGCTGCTGGCTTTCCACGGCCGAAGCCGATGCTGACGTTGAGGCCTGAGGCGGTGCCGCTGCGGCTGCTGAGGCGGCGACGTCAGCAGCAGCAGCAGCAGCAGCAGCAGCAGCAATGATGAACAGCAGAAGGGTTCCCTTCAAGCAGTTGATAGTGGTGCTGTTGTAGCTTGAACGCTGCTTCGAGCAGTGTGTGTACCCACACGGCGAGTGCTGCTGCAGCATTTGCAGCATGCCACGGCAAAGTGTACTTCCTTCATCTTTGTTGTTGTAAATTGGGGCAGTCTTGAGCACAGCCACGTCTAGAGGTTGTGCTGCTTCGGCTGCTTAGGCGCGGCATCAAACAGCAGTCGCAGCAGCCACAGCTGCAGCCACAGGCGTAGCAGAGGTCGGGGCGGCGCAACCTTGTGCGTGCATGTGAGAGGACACGGCACTAGCATGCAGTACACTGGCAACCCACCCAACCCCACACGCATGTCAACCCCAGTGGTCAACCCTCGGTTCATACATGTACACCAGGTTCCTGGGCCAGTCATCAGCATTGCCAGCGATGTGCGTGCTGTATCCGATTAGGCACTTGGGGTTCAACAACAAGCCGGGGCAGATCCTGAACATCATTGCTGTCTGCAGACAGTCTGCAGCATGCTGCGGCAGCAGCAGCAGCAGCAGCAGCATATTACTGTCGCTGTTGTTCAAGGAGCAGTCCTGCATCGCTGACAATGCTAGGTTTAACAGTATATACTCCATGTCATCCGAATGCAGGGTATGTGAGTGTTGCTGTCGTAGTAACAGCTGCGGCACTTTGTTGTCGTGCTGCAGGCGAGTGCTTCATTACGACAACCATGCACAGGGGAACGCCTTGTCTGCGTAGTACAAAATGGAAATATTTCAGTGGAGCTATATTCAGTGAGCGAAAAACATTTGCAAGCGATTTCGAGCATCGTGGCTGGTTGTCTGCAGGAGTCAAATCTGGTCAAACAGTAACCACCTGCACGGCACACCTGCGGCGCAGCCTTGGAGGTTGCTTTCCTGTCGTAAGTCGCGCTTGTTTTATATGTGTGCCGTAACAACATACATATTTGAGCGTGCATGCAGCCATGCACGCTTGTGTGACCTGCGGTTTCTACCGCAGCAGAAACGGCAGCACGTTACGGCAGCACGTTCTGCCAGGACACAACGAGCTGCACTCCATACATGATGCTGTTACAAATATATCAATATATTTCTATATTTGTGCCATTACGTGCGGATGCCGTGCTTCTGGTCGGTGCATGGGTTTCGCAACATCGCGCACACTGTGCACTGCAAGCCGACCAGGTGCAAACCGCCACTCAGTGTCTTCCGTATGAAAACACAATCTGTACTCCGTCGCTGCTGGGGTTTGCCAAGTAGACAAGCAGCAATCCACGCCCAGCAGCAGCGACAAGCAGGGCTGGTGCCATCCTGTAGTGCCCAACAGCCACGTCAGCGGTCATTCTTCAGTGCATGCAAGCCATGCTGCTCAGCATGTACAACGGTGACATACATGGCTGAGCAGCAGCAGCCAAACCAACAAGTAGCAGCAACAGCTCCCTTCATGGAGAGAAGGTGTAACTGCTGCCATGCTGCCGCAGCATGGCCGGGCCCACCAGCTCAGGTTCAGGGGTATATATGTGACATTCTACCTCACAACCTTGATCATCACCCGTAGCCGCCATGTGGCTGCAGCTTTGCAGAAAGCCGCTTGTGTTGTGCTAGTTAGCAACACATCATAGTTGTGTTGTGCTGAGGGCATGCATGCCTGAACCTCATACAGGGGCTTTCTCTACGTGCAAGAGGGCCCTTTTGCTAGGTTTAGCAGTGACCTAGCAGGCTTAGTTGTGGTCTGCTAACCCCTGCTAAGGCTTGCTAAGTGGCCAGCTGACCTTAGCAATGGTTAGCAGCCGCAGCAGCCTTAGCAGGTTTAGCAGCCCTGCTGGTGGCGTGTACAGGCGTTCCTTGGCAGTGGTTAGCATGCATTAGCAGCCCTAGATAGCTTAGCAGACAGGTTAATGCTGTGCCTTAGCACAGGTTAGAATGCGTTAGGTGTTGATCTGGTAGCATATGAAAGCACTAGTGAAGCCACAGATAGGCACACAGGTAATGGCCCTACCTATGCAACGCTTGAACGCAGCAGCCGTCGCCAGCCAGCCATGGCAGTCATCAGTCATGAACATGTGCTGCAACTGCTGCAAACCTGTTTAGGCGGTCCATTGTGACCCGCGCATACGACAACATTGCACATGTGTTGAGCAGGTTACCGTAACCTGCTCAACACATGTGCAATGTTGTCGTATGCGCGGTCACAATGGACCGCCACTGCGAGACCGCCATGGCGAGACTCATGTTTCAGCTGCATGCTGCCATGAGCATGGGCTGATGGCAAGCTACTGCTTCAAATCAATTCAGCAGTGGCTGTGTCTTGTGCGTTGAAAAGTGCACCGTTTGATGCGACTGGCTACAGCTCCTGAC